>JZKD02S2006583.1:253023-264699 GCA_000966675.3 Picea glauca | reverse complement strand
AGAGAATGACTACAGCATACCACCCCCAAGCCAATGGACAGGTGGAAAGCACAAACAAAGTAATAGAATCCATTCTCACAAAAACAGTGAAGGAAAATAGAAAGGATTGGTCCCAAAGGCTCCTTGAAGCACTATGGGCCTATAGAACTACCTGGAGAAATACTACAGGATTTTCTCCCTATGAATTAGTTTATGGAAAAAGTGTTGTTTTTCCTGTGGAATTTGATATAAAAACCTTAAGGACTGCTTTAGCTGTCAACCTTGATCTAACCGATGCACAGACAGCCAGATTGCAGCATCTTAATGAACTAGAGGAGAAAAGACTAGATGCCATTCAACAAATAACCATAATTCAACAACAAAGATCACAATGGCATGAAAAAAATATCAAGAACAAGCAGTTCCAAAAAGGTAATTGGGCCCTACTGTATGATTCCCGGTTCAAAGAATTTCAAGGGAAACTGCGTACAAGATGGCTTGGACCTTACGAAGTAGACACAGTCTTCCCCAATGGAACAGTAAGGCTCCTCATGATCGATGACTCTAGAACTCCGTTACTTGTAAATGGTCATCGGCTCCGTCTGTACCAGCAACATATTTCTAAAGAAGATTTTAAGGCCACATGCATGGCAGACACCCATTTTCTCTTCGTCGAGGGGGTTTCTACCCCTACTAGCAATTAATTCTTTTAATTTAATTTTCTTTAGTATTAGATTAGATTAGATTTTGTTTACTAATAATCCCTGTCAAGAAATACCATGCTACAGTCGATTTTTGCAGATTCTCGATTGAAGCACAGCCACTAGAAGAAGACGATCCCACTTCAAAGAGACAAGCTTTCACGATGTTGAAACACCACTGTTCAGCATTGTTGACTTTCACGATGCTGAAACACCACTGTTCAGCACTGTTGACCTTCACAATGCTGAAACACCATGGTCTAGCACTCTTGACTTGCTTCTGATGCTGAACCACCACCGTTCCACACTTTTGACTTTTCTCTGTTGCCGAAACACCACTGTCAGCAATCTACCCCCTTTCCTTCATTACTGAAACACCAAAATCACACCTTTTTCCCCAATCATGGATCGAAAACCTTTTTGCCACTTTTTCCCATTCCCTCACCATCCTTCATCGACGAAACAACTCCGTCCAGCAATTGTTTCGCCTTTCCCCTTCTGATGCTGAAACACCACTGTTCAGCACTGTTGACTTTTTCCCCGATGCTGAAACACCACTATTCAGCACTTTTTTTTCTTCCCACTCCCAAAACACTACAGTCCACCATTTCCTCACCACCCTTCATCAACGAAACAACTTCATCCAACAATTGTTTCTCCTTTTCTTTTTCGTTGCTGAAACACCATTGTCGGAAACCCTTCATCATTTTCTCTGATGCTGAAACACCACTGTTCAGCACTTTTGACTTTTTCTCGATGTTGAAACACCACTGTTCAGCACTTTTGACTTTTTCTCGATGCTGAAACACCACTGATAAGCACTTTTGACTTTCTTCCGATACTGAAACACCATTCCTCATCAGTTCTTCATCTACAGCAATTGTTTCATTCTTCTCTGTTGCTGAAACACCAGTCTTTCACCATCATTTGTCAGCAAGCTTCTACGCCCTCAAATTATAGTTCGTCCTTCTAGTCAGCAAACCCTCGACACAATTTATCTATTAGATCAAAGGTCTTCGCCACGACAGGACTACCACGGACAGGCATGATATCTTGTTGGCAGAACAAATCAAACAGTAAGGCGAGGTATGTAAATATTATGTAATTCAGTTAGGCTATAGTTAATGAGAAAGATTCTAAGTCATTATGACCATTCAAGTGAAATCATTACTAGTCGCACTTGACGGGAGGGGAAGTACACATCAAATCCGCGATACCATCATTTCACCCGATTTCACCGCCGCCATCCCCATTTAACCACCCTTTCGTGCATTTAACCACTATTCCTGCACAAGTCACTCGGAAAACTCACTCTGTGCAGAGTTGATACACAAACTCTCGACGTTGTATCTTACTGAGCTAGTAGCCATGGGAGGAGTTGTTATACGAAATGAGCCTGCCACCACAGCGTTGCTCGAACACTATCCAGCAGCGTATCAAATATTCCAGCAGGCAAGGTGGCTTAATTACATCCACAGACTTCAAGGATATAATTAACAACAAGTCCTACAGTTCGCCCAAAATCTCCAGGAGGGCCATTCTGTCGTCGCAGGCGTCCAAATATCTGTAACAGAAGAAGACATCGCAGAGGTCTCAGGCCTCCCTAGCGATGACACTCATATGTTCAGCCGAAATCATATCATCAGGAATGTTTAGCAGAGCTTCTTCCTGCCCAAGGAACGAATTGAATTGAAGGGCAGAGGTGTCCAACTCAGCTCACTGCCACCCCCGTGGCCGAAGTTCACCAGATTTATTAAGCACTACCTGACCTACGAAGGTCAATATCAGGTAGTCTACCAGCACAACTTTCTTCTACTTTCTCATTTAAGGCATAACAGATGGGTCAATATTCCCTATTATTTGTTGGGTTGTTTGAAAAATATGGCACATTATTGTAGAAAGGCCAAAGATCCAACCCTGTCACTTACCCACCACCATCTTGTTCAATTACTCATCCACAGGGGTTTTGACCAACAAAACCGTCCACTAAATAACCCACCCATAAACCCCCAACCATCTGTCGAAATTCCTCAGGAGCAGCAGTCGCAAAACCCCCCAGACTTCCCCAAAGTACCCAATATCCCGCCCACAGAACCAACCAGTCCATTCAATTCCCCTACCCTACCAAATCCACCACATACCTTACCAGATTCATCCACTCCCGCCCTTCATATTCTCAGTGATGACTCTGAACCAGATAATTTCGCCTGCCCCATCATTGAAGAAAGACCCTCACAAAAACAAACACAAATCCCCCCCTTTCCACCCTTCTTATGGAAAAAGTGAACAAGAGCCTCAACAAGGCCACCCTTTATGACCACTACCCTAGATCCCCCACCAATTCAACTGATACCCCGTACACCTCCAACCTCCCCAATCCCGGGATCTTTGGCTATTCCAACCATGGGCACTGAAACACAAGAACCAGATGCCTAGGATAATGTAACATCATCTGTCTCACATAAAGTAGCTAAAACACAAGAACCAGCCACCCACTCAGTGGCTGAAACACAAGAACCAACCATAGCTGAAACACAAGAAACAGCTACGGCTGAAACACAAGAACCAGCCATTGATATTGACATGGAGTTACAGGAACCAGATGCCCAGACATCATTTGTTTCAAATAAAGTAGCTAAAACACAAGAACTAGCTACCCATCAAGTGGTTGAAACACAAGAACCAGCCACTGACTTTGAAATTGAATTACAGGAATCAGAGACCCCGAATGTTGCAACACTACCCTCCTCAAGCAAAGTAGCTAAAAAACCAGCTACCCATTCAGTGGTTGAAACACAAGAACCAACCACTGATATTGACATTGAGATTCAGGAATCAGAGGTTAAGGGTGCTACAACACTACTCTCCTTACACCAAGAGGATGAAACACAAGCATCAGTTTCCATTCATGTAGCTGCTCCACAAGAACCAGCGTATGAGGCTATGACTGCCACACAAGAACCAACCATCTCTCAATACAAACCAACAATGGCCGATGTCTTGGAAGAAAATGAGTTTTTAAAGTCTCAATTGGAAGCATATTAGCAAGAATTAGCCAGGGCAAGGGAAGCATATGAAAAAGAACTAAATTTGTACACCTTAGCTCGAACAGAAACCTTGTCAGAGGAGACTACAGAGAGCGTGTGTAAAGAATACATGTGTTGCCAATGTGGCGATGTTTACCATCAAGCAGGCTATAAGGTGATTCAAGTCCCAGTGCCAGGGGCAGCCCCTACTCCTTCACCTTTTGAAGTCAAGGAAGAACCTACTGCAACACAAGAACCAGCAGGCCCTAGCAAGCTCATGACTGAACCTGCTGCAACACAAGAACCAGCAGGCTCTCCCAAGCTTAAGACTGAGCCCTGCATTACAACAAAAGAAGCCCCTATTGTTGTCAACAAGGCTGTGCAAACAATACCCATGGAGAAATTTACACCTCCCAACCAGATCAATCTCTCCACTTCCAGGGAATAATCTACTCAAACCTTACCTCATCCCACTACTTCCAACGTTGAAACACAGACTCAGCTATGGGATGAGCATGCAGAAATATAAAAATGGAAGAAAGAGTATGCTGAAACACAAGCCAAAAACCTGCAAGTGCACAAACAAATCTGGATAAATCATACTTACTTAAATTGGGAAGCATTAGAATAGATACACCAGGAAGCTCGTGACCTTAAGAAGAAGAACAAAGAATTGAAAGGCAGATTGGTCCTGGTATTTCATTTGGTGCAGAAGCTACTGACCACAAGAAATCCATCTTGCAACTACTCCTTATTCCTTATGGAGAGACTCACATGGTTTCAGATCAAATCCATTATAGAAGGTAAACCCCACAGAGTACTACAACCAGCAAATTTTGTCAAAACTTTTGTGGCAGCCTCTACCAAGGATCAGCACCTCCTCTGTGAGGCATACTTTCATAATGAGGCTATTCCAGAAAACAGGTTACTAAACATAAATCCCCTTGTAGGGGACATCCAAATTAGAGCATTTACTTCCTTTCTCTATAATCAGATTTTGTGGCAAGATGACTTTTTGGCTGCTAAACACAATGAAGATAATCGCCTCCTCTGGATTAGACCTGAACCACAGAAGGCAGCCACCTTTATCACAGAATATTATGAGTTCTTAAAACAACCAGGGGTGACTGAACATATTCAGCAGCTACAATCAGAAGTGCTCTAGGATTGTGAGCACATCATCAGATCTATAGAGATTCCTTCCCTCCAGTCCAATAACCTGTTTTGGTAGCAATCCATGGATAAGAGACAACAACACAATCCTTTTGGTCCTGCCAACCTAGAAGTATCAATTTCCAGGATACCCAACTACATCCAGTGTGTTAGACATTGTGCTGAAAATTGGATAGAGTACCGGTTTTATTTTCCCATTCTCTGGTTGCCAATAGAAAGGTATCAAGTCAGTTATAAGCTGCATAAAAAGGCAGAAACAATAGCATGGCAAATATTACAGCAGGTGCAAGGGTTCAGAACGCCAACGGATAGTACCTCCCACAGTTACTGCTTGAGTAACTTACATGATCAGAGTCGGTATCCAGATTCTCATTCAGAGTGAGTTGCCTGAGGACACGCAACACCTTGAGTTGGGGGGGATGTTAGGACCACACAATGTACCTTTTTGCCTATACTTTTTACCACTATTATACTCTTGATCACTCATATTTAGACTCATACTATCACTTTATATGATCATCCCAAAGGTATACAACGTCCCTTCTCATTACTATACGTTTAATCTATTTTGCATAATATTTTACATCACTCTCATACTTGACCATTGATTAGAAATGCATAAGTGTTCAAAACTGCAGATTAGCATTTGAGCCCTACTGCTGAAACACAGGACTGTCCAAGGTCGCTGTTGCTAAAACACAGAACTGATGCTGAAACACAAAGTTGTCATACAATCTGAGGTCGTAGATGCTGAAATACAGAGTTGTTATACAGTTCGAGGTCGCAGATGCTGAAACACAGAGTCGTTACACAGTCCGGGGTTGCAGATGATGAAACACGGAGCCGTTACACAGTCCAGAGTCACAGATGCTGAAACACGGAACTGTTACACAGTCCAGAGTTGCAGATGCTGAAACACAAAGGAAACCGCCAAGACTGATGTTGAAACACAAACGAAGTCGTTACAGTCAGTGGTGAACAAAGCACTAACCGTCACTCCTACACAATGCGGACACAGTCAAAAGCGCAATTCACATGGCTGAAACAAGCCCGTGAATTGCGATGCTGAAATAGCAATAGCAGCAACGAGAAGAAGTTGTTACACCAGCCGTAACAGCAATACCTCATTCAACCCCTGTAATAGCATTCTATTGCATGAGACTAGGACATCCTATGCTGGTTTAGAAAGTAGATCCGACTAAAGATAGGACTCGGATACACATTGTAATTTATTGTATCGAAGGGGTTCCCTCTTTAAATAAGAGGAAATAATCATTCGAGGGATCCAAGTTTTTATGTATTGAAAAGCTTCAAGGCGAGGGACGTACTTCATTTTCAGACTGTAATATGATATTTTGATAGATGAATAAAATAATGCTTTGAGTATCTGTCTCTAGCTTTCTCGTTTCATGGGAATCTTGTGAGGAGGGAGGGCCCACCTTCATCACAAGATTCACCCATTAGTTTTAGAAGTGTGTTAGTACAATCTCTGTTTATGCTTTGATTAACTTTTTTTTGTTGAAACACTGCTTTTAATGAATTCCGCTTTGCTGAAACACTACTGACTTTGTCTTAGTTTACTGAATGAAATTTGTAATTCTTTTTATTAGCAATCTTGTGTGATGATTTTATGATGCTAGCCAGAGACTGGGTTAAGGGTTCCTGCTCAGATAGGAAGGGATCAGAACATCCTGTTCTTTATAGATTTCATTTACTTCTACAGTGTGCTAGCCAGATACTGGGTTAAGGGTTCCTGCTCAGAGAGGAAGGGATCAGAACATCCTATTCTCTGTAGATTTCATTCACTTCAGCAAGTGTGCTAGCCAAAGACTGGGTTAAGGGTTCCGGCTCAGACAGGAAGGGATCAGAACATTCTGTTCTCTGTAGATTTCATTTACTTCTGCAAGTGTGCTAGCCAGAGACTGGGTTAAGGGTTCCTGCTCAAACAGGAAGGGATCAGAACATCCTATTCTCTGTAGATTCCATTTACTTCTGAAAGCATGCTAGCCAGAGATTGGGTTAAGGGTTCCTGCTCAGAAAGGAAGGAATCAGAATATCCTGTTCTCTATAGATTTCCATTATTCCTGCAAGTGTGCTAGCTAGAGACTGGGTTAAGGGTCCCTGCTCAGAAAGGAAGGGATCAGACCATCTTGTTCTTTGTAAATCTCAATTTCACAAGTGTGATAAACAGAAATAGGGCTTAAGGTTCCTGCTTAGAAAGGAAGGAACTAAACGGCCTTGTTCTCTGCTAGATAGAGTTAACTTTTTCTGCATTATTGTTTTCATGAAAAAGTGTCAGTACTGAAGTCTCTGTTTGAGAGTAAGGGTCATGTTCTCTAGTTGCAGAATAGTTGTTCTTTCCTATTGCAAGTGTTATTTTAATGTAATACGGGATTCTTATATTAATCTTTAAGATCTGCAATAGGGAGGTTGCTTTCCTGTGATTTAATTCAAAACTTCAGTTCATTCAAAGCAAGTGTGATTAGTATAAGTTTCTTTACTACAAATCTAAGTTGATTTTGGAATTGAGCATATATAGTGCGTGGTTATCTTTGAAATAAAAAGACTTCCCTGGGTTGACAATTCATGTATCACTCGATTGTTTGAATCAATTAAGCAATTATAGTGACCAACAAGCAACAACAGGCAGTGTTGACTAATCCATTTCAACATGAGCAAAATATAACTCAAGCCTCTGCAAGCACGGAAGGGGGCATCCAAGAAACCTACCCGCCTCCAAAAAACCCTGCATCCACAAGCATATATATGGTTAGGGGTGATGCTTTCATATTGACTAGAGTGCATGACTATAGTAAACCAAGCACTTCTGAGAAGGGTAAAGAAGTTGATCTCCCATCTCTTCCTATACAGATTGAGAAGACATTGGGAGAAACAATGACACGCATTCCAAAAGGTGAATTTAAAAAAGCTTCGCATAACCCAAACGCAAGGATCGCCCAGAACTACTCTGTGGTGGAAGATTTATCACAAACCCCTTGTGCGATGTCTGCTTTAGAGGTCCTCCAAAGCTGCCCTGCTCAGAGGAAATCCTTGTTAACGACTTTGAGCTCTACTGAGACTTGTAATTTGGGTACCATCATGTTAGATACAACCGACTTAAAACCTCATCTTCCTTACCACGTAGCGTTTCAGATAGTAGTGGCTTACCCCACGAAAAATTTTACTCGTAATATTTTCTACATGGTGGTCGATGAGGGTGCCTTGACATGCATTATGTCATTAGCATGTTGGAAGGCCATTGGCTAGCCCATTTTGTCTCCATCACCTACTCTCCTCAAAACTTTTGATGGTCATTAGTTTCGACCACATGGCATCGTTCCTTCTTTCCCCGTGCAGTTAGGAGGGAAGACCATGTGTGTCGAAGTAGAGGTAGTCGATGCTCCCTTCGACTATAACCTCTTGTTAGGATGGAGTTGGACTTATTCTATGCAATTTGTGGTTGCTATAGTTTTCCGGGTCTTGTTGTTTCCACACGAGGGTCGGATAGTGACCATCGATCAATTGTCTTTCTCCAGACCTAACCCATCTTTGGGGGCATCCACGGTCCCGATGATTGATAATCCTCAACCAGGTGTTGTCAATGTAGGGGTTGCTTTGTGCCCATATTTTATGGGGACCTTCGATTGCCCACCCCCTCAAGGCGATATCAAGTTCATATCCAATCACCATAAGGTTGATATTTTTCAAGTTTCGTTGTTGCACACGACTTACTTCGATGATCTGTGGGTGTTTCCTTCCCCATTAGCCACGATGGATGAGGTAGGGTACCCGGGTATGTCCATGCCCTTGTCTGTTGTTGAAGTATCGTACTCTTTAGTCCAGCAAGCTTCAGCTAACACTGATCCAAATCCTGCACAAGAGTTAGATCCACTTCTAGAGCCTATTTGGGCTCATGGTTCTCTCACTAACACTAATTCGTTAGACTTAGTATTGCTCTCTGACCAAGTAGTGATTGAAGCAATGACTAGTCTAGACAAACCTTGGGAAGATCTTCATCACAGATCATATTTCCTCCCAGAGTTAATCCAAATTGAAGCAGGAGAATTCACCGTGACTATGACTGGAGATAGGTCTTGTCATACTAAAACCCTTAGCTACAGACAAGATCTATGCTAAGGGTAATATGGAAACCATTGTTGAAACGATACCTATCAATATCTCCAGAACCCCTGGCGTCATAGACAATTTTTTCATCGGAGCATACAACTCCTCCGAGGAGATGTCAAGCATCAACCCACAAAGAGTCTATCATGAGCTAACTTTGTTGTTTTTCAATCTTTCTTTGAGATCCGAAAGCAACATCTGATGAGACTGCATTTATGTTTTTCGATCTCGTCCGGATTAACTAAGAAAAGTAACCATTATGGAGTCTTCTTTAAGCCCTTTTCAGACTCCTCAAAGATGAAAATATTGTTGAGTGACCTTGTTTCTTCACGCTCGTTCAATTGGTTCAGAAGAACGTTCCTTAAATGGGTCTTCTTTTAAACCTTTTTTAGACCCTCTAAACATGAAAATATTGTCAAGCGATCTTGTGGCCTTTCACACTCATTAAACTAAAATTTGAATTCACGTCTGTCCGACGGTAGTTTACCCCTTTTTCGGTCTAGACAATCAACTGTACGAACAAAAGTATACTCTATGGAACTTTCATTCTTTAGAAGAGTACTCTCAGGTATAATTTTACCCCTTTTTCGGGCCTGAGGGAATAAACTTACAAAAAAGGAACCCCCATGGAGTCCATAGTTAAGCTCTTTTCAGACTCCCTAAAATTGAAAATATCGTTGAGTGACCTTATTCTTTCACACTCATTAAAATTGGTCCAGAAGAATATTCCTGACGGAGTCCATAGTTAAGCTTTCTTCAGACTCCTTAAAAATGAAAAAATGGCCGAGTGATCTTGTCTTTATCACACTTGTTAAAATGGTTTTGAATAGACGTCTTGTCGGTGCTAGTTTACCCCTTTTTCAAACTGACTAGACTACCTTTGAAAAAGGTACCCCAATGGAGTATCCTTTTATGTTTTTTCAGACTCTCTAAATATGAAAAACCAGTGAGATTGCCTTCTCTGGGCTCGTTAAACTTACATCGAAGGACGTTACCATTGTGTGTTTTATTAACTGCAGTTGCATACCTTATACACCATCCTTGTGACAGTTTGATTCTGCGTCTTAACACCTTTGGCTGCCGGAGGATTTTTCCTGAGTATCATTTTACTAGAACATCAGTCTTGTCCTTGTGCCTTGAACTTGTATGTTTGCAATAATTGTTCCTCCATTGTAACGTAATATTTCTTTATTCTTTTTTCCACAATTATTGAAAAGAACAAAAAAATCAAATATACCCCAAAAAGAGAAAGGGAAAAGTATTTTCTTTATTGGCAGCATAATGAGTCTCCCTTGGATAAAGCACATCTATCCATTTGTTCATCAGACTATGGGATGTAGTATGACCTTAGGAAGCTTTTCTCACTATATAGAGTTGTGTCCTCCACCGTTTGGTTATTCTTCCAAACATATGGAGAGTTTGTGTTTCCTCCTACTTCGTAGACTTATGATTAACACACATGCTACCTGAGTCTCATCATTTGGCATGCTATTGTCCAAGGGAAGTTTGTCACTAAGCCTGAGTCGGCCCCTCTGCAATATGTCTCTTATCCGCATACCCGGCCATCCTGAACATCCAATCAAGTCCTTGTTCGAAATCACTAAATCCTTCATTTTGATCATCAAGATTATCAATTCCATGATCGACGAGCCGTCAGAGACCTCTAGGTAGTGTATTCGTACACTCATATTACACTCCTACCCAAGTTGTGAAAATTTTGAAGTTGTTGCTCGAGCTCTAAAGATCTCATCTCCAGCCATCAGGCCGAATCAGTTTCTGGAAGATGGATACTCTATATGTATATCTTTCTGATTTCGAGATGTAGCTCCACTGTGTATTGTTCACAGCTACTATTTATAGTTATTTTACATGGATCTATAGTACATTTGATTGGTGGCCATGGTTCTATTTTATCCCGAGCATGGGTATGCCCGCCTCGGTGAGACATTTGTTATTTTGCAGATGGAACCTCTCGGTTCCTGATCCTTGGGCTCAATCATTTGACACATCAGTAAAGATTGGTAATGTATTTCAGCCATCAGATGCTCTTCTGACCTCACACATTAGGGGGCATCTATTATAACCCTAAATTGCACCACACATGCTTACCTGGCATCAGGCCAACTCATATCCCTTCTTTGCCAAAGAACTGTTGAACAACTCCTTCAAAATCCTCTTTTATAAAGGCCCACGCACCCTAATCCATTACTTCACGCATGTACATGATGGCTGACCCAAAATAACCTGCGTGGACCGACAAAATCATTAAAAAAGGAAAGTTGTCGACGAAAAAAAAAGATATGGGTGAGTTAACTGAAACTCCCGGCCATGCATGGCCAAGGGTTCGTCCAAATACCTAGCTCCTTCTAGCCTATAAAATAAGGGGTAGGGGTCCCATTTGGAAGAAGGAAAAAAGATAGCAAAGAAACTCTGCCCATTTACATATTCCCATTGCCCCAACCCTTTAGCCTTTCCTTGTGCCAAAGGAGATTGAAAGCAAAGCAGTTGGAGGATAGAAGAAGAGGAGCCCAGGATTAGGTTCAAGGAGCAGTGGTCGGTCTCAACTTTTGTAAGTTGACTCATTCAAAGTAATAAAGAAAGTGCTTTTCCCGTCCCAATTCATGAAATTTTTATGGTTTGATTAGTTTATGTTTGGATTTCTAACCCGTTAG
>JZKD02S2006583.1:226184-237928 GCA_000966675.3 Picea glauca | reverse complement strand
GATTTCTTACTACCTTGCATTAAGCCCTACACCTAGTTGTATTTGGCAATCAAGATTAGTATTCTTCATCCTCTCCTTTAAAAATATCTGGTCTGATTATTGTTTTCTAAAAGCATTGTTTCATTTGAATGTATGATGAGTTCTCTAGTACATTAATCATTGAGTGATCCCATTGTTCCAATCATACCTACACATTATTTTCTTAAGTTACAAAGCATTCTTAGTCTACAACCCTAAGGAGTTTCTTGGAGTGATAACAGTAGGCATTTAGAAACCTATTTAAAAAAGAAAAAAACCCTGAATTTCAATTGTTTTCAATCCTCTACAATCCCATGCTCTATAAAACATATTTCACGACAACAAGCCAAAACAAACATCTGCCCTGGTAGAGTTCAAAGAATTTTATCTTGACGGTTTCACGTGCATACCTGAAAAAAATAAAAATAAAAAAATAAGGACATCATGTAATCGAGCCTTACAAACAAACCAGAAACCACAAAACAATGACCCTGTGAAGAAAAGAAAACAAAAAGGTAAAATTAGAAAAACAAGATCGAATGAAAACCACAAACATGTTTGTTGCTTAAGATTGAGTGAAAGATAACCTGTCAACATTGTTATTCAGATAGGGATAACTGTTTCATGGATTGTCATCATCCTCGTAAACAACTTGAACAAGAAAAAAAAAAAAATTTGAAACCCTATGCCATACATCAAGAGCCAAGTCACAGAGAAGGAGTACCCATGATTCTACATGTAGTGCACACTCAAACCATGTGCCCAACGCCAAGCTCACAAGACATTGCCCACAAGAACAAGCCGAGATGGCATGGTTGCACAACTAAAGGACTGCACGGTTGAACACACACGGCCAGTTGAACACACACGGCCATTACGCCTTCCCTCTATGGAGCAGTTGACAAAAAAAAACGAAAATGAAAGAGGAGGTTGGCCATGGCAACCGATCGTGTAGCCAGGGCCCTCGCAAGAGGAAAATCTTGTGTGAAAATGAGATTTTAGGGTTTACTTAAGGAGAGCAGGAGGAAACGGGGGCATGGCACATGGGCTTCATGCATGCCCGCACTTTATTTTATTTTAAATTTTTATTATTATTTTAATTTATATTTTTTTTTATTTATATTTTTTTTGTTTATTGTTTGTTTTCATTATTTTGTTGTATTGATTATCGTAATTTGTTTTATATATATTATTTTTTTTATTATTATTAAATATTCTTATATTATAAGATTATGATTAATCAAGGTAATTGAGTATATTTTATTAGTATAATTAATAAGATTAATTAAAAGTAATTAATCATTAGAATAGAATCACTAATTAAATCATTAGTAATTAATGTTTAAATTATATTTAATTTTATGATTCATGTTTAATTTAAAACTAGTTAAAGTAATTAATTAGTTTTAAACTGAAGGTTTAAGGACTTAGACTAGGACAAGTGGGAAGGAGGCTACATACGCACTAGGAAGGTAAGTTAGAGGAATAAGAGAGTGTGGTATAGTGCTAGTGTAGCTACCATGCGAGAGAGTCAATAGTTTTATTAGGAAAAAACATCGAGCTTAGAGGCTTTCAACCCTGACCTAGCCACTTACCCTAAAGAGAGTAATGTCTGTTTACAGACAAGTAAAAAAAAACTTATGCCTAACCCTATTTTCTAGTTTAAGTTGCGCAAATGTGAATTGTCCTAGACTCGCCCTGACAAACTTTTGGTCGTTGCAAATTCAATTATACAGGATGGTTAGGACTCGAGGAAATCGAGGCAGAGGGGCATCGACGCAGACACCGCCGACACTGCCACCAACATTGCCCTAATTAGCTCTCATTCTACGCTCTTTGGAGGCCATAAATGAGACTTTAAAGGGGCATCAACCAGCAGGGATCAAAGTGGAACCACCACCATCTGGAACGGGTAATATTGAAGCGTCGAGGGATTCAGGGGGAGGACCTCCATCAAAAGACATCACTAGAGAACTGTAGAAGATCAAACTTTCAGAGTTTGTCGAGGGTCATGCCAATGAATGTGTCGAGGCATGGTTGAAAGGCATGACAAGGTGTTTTGTCTTAAGAGACTATGCATCCACTTCAAAGGTGAAGATAGTGATTTTTCAGTTGAGAGATAGTGCCTTGAACTAGTGGGGAAACCTGGAGAGGCAGTTGCACCTTACCCTAGACACTATCTCTTGGGAATTTTTTGAGGAAAGGTTTCAAAAGAAATATCTACCAGATTACTTTGAGGAACAACAGGTGGGAGAATTTCATGCTCTAGTACAGGGAAACAAGACCATAGAATAATATGAGATCAGGTTTATGGAATTGGTCAAATATGTTTCATACATGGATAATGGTCAACAACAGGAAGAACTCTTTGTATACAGGTTAAACCCTAAGATAAGGGTCATGGTGCGGATGTGGAAACCATCTTCAGTAGAAGAAGCAGTGGAAAATGCGCATTATGTGGAGGAACACATGAACTTAAATGGAGGTATGAGAACAACCTTTCCGCATAGTCCTAGATTCATGGGGAAGACCCCTAGAACATTTTCCAGGGGAGGGAGCCCAAGGCCACCTCCATATGGTAATAGATTCACACCAAGGACAATCATCATAGGTATTTCAATGGCAGTGAGTGTAGCATCCTGTTCATCACCAACAATGCAAGTATGTCCACGACCATCTTAGGGAGCATCTAGTAGGGGTAGGGATTCTAGGGGAAGGAACTCATTTCAAAGAAAGTCACAGAACAGTGTGCAGGTTCAATATCGTGTTACCTGTTGGGGATGTGGAGGACCCGATTACCAGCATGACTGCCCAGAGTTACAATCAGGATTTGTGCATAGAGAAGGAAACACCCCGATGAGAAGAGCAAGTGGCAGCCACCAGATTTACGATGTGGTTAATAATCGTTAGGCAGAACATCAATCCACGGTGGTGGAGTCATCAAGTAAATTAAATCATATCAATGTTAAGATTTTATTTGATTCTGGTGCTACAGATTGTTTCATTTCACCATTTGAATTAGAAAAGAGTGGGTTGGAAGCCTACGAGCACAATGAATTTACACAAGTCGAGATGGCTTCAGGGGAAAAACAAGCGGTAGGACCTAGCATTGATAATTTCCTAGTAGAAATGGGGGTGTGTACTACCAGTTTGAAGGTATACATCATTTCTCTCAGGGCGTATGACCTAATCATCGGAATGGATTGGTTAGAATCTCATTGAGATATGGTATATTGTTTCACAAAAAGGGTGCTTTGTGTTGACGATGAAGGAAGGCCAGTAGAGATCCAGGGTGTACAGAGAAAGGTGTCTCTACGCTTTATCTCAACTATGCAGGTTAAGCGGTGCATGAGGCAAGGGTGTCGATTGTATGTAGTGGAAGCAGTGAGTGAAAGGAAATGACCCTCCTTATATCAGTACCTAGTATTGTCAGAGTTTAAAGATGTTTTTCTGAATGAGTTACCAAGGTTACCTTCTAAGAGGGAGCTTGATTTCACTATTGAGATAAAACCTAGTGCAGAACCAATTTCCAAAACTCTGTATAGGATGACAATGCCAGAACTTTGTGAGCTACAGATGCAATTGAAAGAGCTACTCAACTTAGGACTAATAAGACCCATTGTCTCACCTTGGGGTGCACCAGTAATTTTTGTAAAGAAGAAGGATGGTTCCTTACGACTGTGTATAGATTATAGAGACTTGAACTATGCTACAGTGAAAAATAGGTACCCAATGCCACAGATAGATGATCTCTTTGATCAGATGAAAGGAGAAGCGGTATTCTCAAAGATTGATTTGCGATCAGGGTATCACCAGTTAAGGATTAAGGAAGACGATATTCCTAAAACTGCCTTTCGAACTCAGTTTGGGCATTAAAAGTTCATGGTAGTACCTTTCAGATTGACCAATGTGCCAACAGTATTCATGAGTCTCATTAATGGTGTATTCCGGAAATACCTAGACTGCTTTGTACAAGTCTTTCTAGATGATATCCTCATCTATTCCAAGAATGAAAGAGAACATGAGGAACACTTGCAAGTGGTGTTGTCTTTCCTTAGAGAGAACAAATTGTATGGGAAGTTGTCGAAGTGTTCCTTCTTCCAGAAAGAAATCCACTATTTAGGTCATATCATTTCTGGAGAAGGAATCTCTGTGGACCCAGAAAAGGTAAAGGCTATTATGGAATGGCCAGTGCCGAAAAATGCTCATGAGGTAAGAAGCTTCATGGGGCTAGCAGGTTACTATCGAAGATTTGTGGAAGGGTTCTCTAAAATAGAGAAACCCATCACCACTTTGCAGCGCAAGGGGGTCAGGTATGAATGGACAGAAGAATGTGATAGTGCATTCATCGAGCTTAAAAGGTTACTAACTAGTGCAAAAATTCTATGAGTGTTGGATATGGAAAAGGACTTCACAGTCTGCACAGATGCCTTGAAGCAAGGGTTGGGGGACATGCTAATGCAGGATGGATGAATGATAGCTTATGCATCAAGGAAGTTGAAGAAACATGAGAAACTTTACGCTACTCATGATTTAGAGTTGGCAGCAGTAATGCTAGCTCTAAAACTTTGGAGGCACTATCTAGTAGGTTGAAACTTTGAGCTCAAAACAGACCATCAAAGTTTAAAACATCTCTTCACTCAAAGGGATCTAAATGACAGGCAAAGGCGATGGAGTGAGTTCATGAGTGAGTATGATTTTTGTTTTTCCTATATCAAGTTAAAAGAGAATGTGGTCGCAGATGCCTTGAGTAGGAGACCACGTGTCTTCTCCTTAGTACCCTTAAAAGTCAGTCTGAGGGAATGTGTGTTGACGCAACTCCTTGGAGATAGTTTGTATTTAAAGGTTACCTCAAACCTCCAAAGTGGGAGGCAATTAGATCCAAAGTATGAAGGATATAGTCTCGAAGCAGATGGACTATTGAGATATCGAGGAAGGATGTACATCCCTGAAGATGGGGATATTCGAAGCATCATACTGAAGGAATCCCATAGAGAACTTTATTTTGCGCATACAGGTGTGAAGAAAATGTACGTAGACATGAGGAAGCTCTTTTTCTGGGTAGGCATGAAGCATGATGTAGTCCATTTCATCGCCAAGTGCCTAGAGTGTCAACAAGTGAAATTCAACCACCATCACCCAGTAGGCCTTCTACAGCCACATGATGTTCCTATGTCCAAGTGGGAAGTCATTTCTATGGATTTTGTTGTGGGGTTTCCATTCACATCTCATAGACACAATTCTATTCTTGTGATAGTTGATAAGTTAACCAAGAGTGCTCATTTTATTTCAGTTAGAGACACTTACGATGTCACTGATGTGGCACACATGTTTGTAAGTGAGGTCATTCATTTGCATGGGATACCTAAGAAGATCATTTCAGATAGGGACTCCAGATTCACTTCTAGATTTTGGACAAGTTTGCAGTCAGCATTGGGGACTCAATTAAAATTAAGCACAACTTATCATCCTGAAACACATGGGAAAACTGAGAGAGTAGATCAAGTCATGGAAGACATGCTTAGGATGTATGTCATGGATAATCAAACCCATTGGGAGAAGTACCTACCTTTGGTGGAGTTCGCCTACAATAAGAGTTTTCATAGCTCCATCGGAATGCCATCCTATGAAGCTCTGTATGGAAGGCCATGCAGAACACCATTGAGTTGGGAAAGATTAGAAGATCAAGTAACAGTTGGGCCAGAATTGATTCAAGAAATGGAGGAACAAGTGATTCAGATTAGGCAGAGACTAAAGGAATCACAAGATAGACATAAAAGTTATGCGGATGCACACAGGACTGATCGAAGTTATAAAGTGGGAGATAAAGTTTTCATTCGTATCAAGCCTAATAAGAGTACCATTCGGTTCAAGAAGGGGAAAAAGTAGTCACCTCGATTTATAGGTCTGTTCAAAATCCAAGAGAAAATTGGACTTGTTTCATATCATCTCATACTGCCACCCCACTTGCATAAAACTCATAATGTTTTTCATGTATATGTTCTATGTCATTATGTTGCTAATGAATTACATAAACTAAATTGGAAGGAATTGCAGGTATCGAACGCGGTAACCCTCACGGTAGAACCATTACGCATATTGGACCATAGAGTCTGACAGCTCAGGAACCGTCTAGTAGACCAAGTTAAGGTCCAGTGGAACAAATATAGTCTAGGATCTGCTACTTGGGAGGATGCCGAGACACTATGACAATATTATCCCTCACTTTTTTTACCACCTTGAGAATATGTTTCTCGAAGGTTGGGTGTATGTAACACCACCTTTTGACTTAGACAGCCAAGATTACCTGAGGCCTAAACACCTTTATATTCTATTCATAGTGAAACTATTAAATGATACACTTGAACTTTTAAGACGTATGAACCTTTATGAATGTTTAAATGTTATTGGTGATGATGGATATGATGTGATCTACTATGTGAATGTAAATTCTATGAATGTTTAATTGTTATTGATTATGATGGATATGATGTGATATATTGTGTGAATGAGAATCCTATGAAGGTTTAAATGTTATTTGAATGATGTTGGATATGATGCAATCAATTATGTAAATGATAATTCTATGAATGGGTAACGTTAATTGAATTATGGGATATTATGAGTTCTATTTCTAACTTGAAAACTTTGATGTTAAATTTGTTGGTACGTGGATACCGAATTGAAATTATGATTGTATGCAATTACATGATGATAATGCATAGAAATGTATGAGTTTGTGTTACAAACTAATATGCAAGTTATGGGCTATGAAATAGCCAAGGGATAATAATGATGAAAGTGGATGACATGACCACTGGCCGAGAAACAATATGGTATGAATCTTTGTATGTGAAATTATATTGGTTTGGATACATTGCTATGATATGTGGACCAGTGCAGGATTTCAGGAGGTGAGACTGCCCAAAACCAAATAAACGATGACAAAACTCCCAGCAACACAGTGCCAATGTATAGTCCATTATAGGGTGTGGACCCTAGTCCTATTAGGAGGAGTGGAGTCATTTCCCACCATGTATCCTCTAAAACCTGGAGTCATGGGAGGACGGTGTTAGCTCACACTCCCCTAGACGTGTGATGATGACTGTCAGTTTCCTGTTGGGGAAGCTTGTTCAAGATAGTGACACTTCTTCTTACGGGTTCTATTTGGAGTTAGGTCAATATAGTTGGCACTCCAAGATAGTCCAGTAGAGGAAGGATAGGAATGGAATATGGAAGTAAGTTAGCGAGGAAGGATGAGTAGAAATAGTTGAGAGTGTATGGAGATTTGTCTTATGGTGGAATTTATTGTTTTTCCTTCTGAAAAGAAAATGGGTATATATGAATATTCATAATTACGTAACTAACGACAATTGTCTAAATAACATTGTTGAGCTAGATAATTGTAATTAAAGGATTTCACAAACATTTGATTAGTTTATTGTCTTTTATAAAATGAATAGTCTTGTTGAATGGATTGGATGCATATAGAAATTACTATAAAGATGACAGTTATTGTTATTAGTACATGCACGAGACTTGTATGTACTAGCTACACATGCATTTCTTGCACATGTACACTAGTATGTATGAGTTTTCTTGGCTTACTTACTAATAATGTCGGTTATTTTTTATGAATGTGTGAACCATGTGTCTTTTCCTTGTATCATAAAATACTTTGACTTCAGGACGAAGTTTCCTGAAGGGTGGGTGTATGTAACAACCCTAGTTAAATAATTAATTGTCATAGTTAAGTAATTGTTTAAAGTATATTAAGTTTAAATAATTAATTAATTAATGTTCCTGAATTATTAATTGTTTAATGTATATTAATTAATTGATTAATTAATTAATTAACTCATTAAATATTTGGGTAATGAATTAAAGTTTAATAAATTTTAAATTATTAAAAGAGAACTTAACGTATTGAAGAAGGAAACCATTAAGGAGAAGGGGATAAGGTGGTTGGCATTAAATGGAGGGATAAGGTGGATGGAATTGAATGAAGGGAGGAGGCAGTGAATGGGAAGGAGGATATGAGGGGGACAAGACATTTGAGAGCGGGACTTTTGATTTTGGAGAGGGAGAATTATTTGATATTAGGAGACTATATTGGAGCATTTTCCACGGGAGAGATTAGAAAATTTTATTTCTGGTTTTTGGCTTGAGGTATTTGGTGGACTATTACAGGGGAGCATCTGTTGCTAGGAGTTTTGGGCTCGGGGGCCAGGAATCCTTACAGAATCCTGTAGCTAGGGAGCCAGAGAGGCTCTATTACTAGTTGGCTGGGAGGAAAAGGTTCAGTTTTGGGAAATTGCAAGCAGTCAACAACAACAGGAAAGAAAGGGACATACTCCTCCTTGAAGAGGTGTTTTTCCGGTATTAATTTTGTTAAGGATGAAAGTTATGATATGAATGTATGTATGAAAATGTGTAATATGTTGTGTAGTCTGTTTATGATTATTTATGACTATATGGACTGTAAAATTTTAGAATTTACTGTTTAAACTGATTAATTGGCATTTCTCTATCTAAATTTATGTTTTATAAGGCTATGTTGGAAGAGACCTTACATATATTGAAAGTGGTTGATGATTTTTGGATGGTTTTGTTTTACTGCTCATGATGGAAGTTGTCAAATTCACTTAAATTATAGATATTTGACTCACTTGTTTTAATTATAGATGATGATCATGTTATAGTAATTATCTTGTTATTTTAGATATATTGGATGTTGTGGATTATATTTTGTTGGATATTTAATAAATATAATGATGTTGTTAATTTGTATGGATGTTCGTTTCCCTAAAACTTATTTATAAATGTTATCCTATAAAATATTTCAAATGCATTTATATGATTTATTGTATAATCATATAACTTACTTAAGATACATGATATATTTAACTAATTAAATTGAAATAAAACATATTAAATTAATAAATGTAAGCAAAACAAGAAGCATTTCGGAAGCAAGAAAGGAAGCAACAATGGAAGCCAAATTGGAAGCCGCAGCAGAAGAAAAATTGGAAGCAAGCCTGGAAGCCAAACCAGAAGAAAAACGGGAAGAAAAACTAGATGCAAAATGGGAATCCAAATCATAAGCCAAAATGGAAGCAAAATTGGAAGCCATATCGGAAGAAAAACTGGATGTAAAACTAGAAGCCAAACGAGAAGCCAAAATGGAATAAAAATTGGAAGGCATATCATAAAAGAAACTGGAAGAAACACCTGGTGCTATTCCTTGTGCCAAACTAGAAGAAAAATTTGAAGCCATATCAAAAGAAAAACTCGATGTAAAATGGGAAGCCAAACTAGACACAAAATGGAAGCAAAATTGGAAGGCATATCAGAATAAAAACTGGAACAAACACCTGACACTAAATCGGGCGCTATTCCTGGTGCTAAGTCCAATGTTGTTCCTAGTGCTATTCCCAGTGATAAATCTGGCATGAAACCTGGTGCTATTCCTGGCTCTACTCCCGACGTAAAACCTGGTGTTAAATCTGGTGCAATTATAAAAAGTTCATATTGCACCAAGTTTTGTGCCAGAAAAGATGTCCAATTCATGAACTAAAATACACTAAATTTCGATGTTATTTTAGGTGTTTATTTCTTGTTCTGCTGTAGTGAGGGACCTCAGTATAATACATTGTGTGGAGATAATTAGGGCAACAGAGGAGGCTTCAGAGGAGGTCGAGATGGAAGAGCCTTTGGAGGAGGTCAAGGACCAGTAATTTGTCATAACTATCAAAAACCAAGGCACTATGCAAGACACTGCCCACAAACACCTATGACATGTATGTATTTTCGCGTAGTAGACCATTAAATAGAAGGTTTTCTGACACTTTTGATAAAAATATAGGATAAGAGGAACCAGACCAATCAGAATGTATAATAGATTGTTGTAGAAAACGGATAAGAGGATGGTAAGAAGACAAACATAGTTACTAGAGGTGGAACTAAGACAAGAGAATATGTAGCAAAGAAGGATCAATATCAATACCAGCGGGTCAAGAAGAATACAGTGCCTAAACAGAAGTTTGATGCATGAAAAGAGAAAGAGATATTCAAGGAAGCTAGGAAGGGAATTTTGAAGGAAAACGTTGCATCTACTTCAGGAACAAAGCCAATAGATGATGTACCAATGTACAACATGCCTCCCTTGTTTGATCAAACCATCAAAGAACATCCTTTGGAGAAAGTAAGTAACTTAAGAAAATTTTTTGGATCTTTTGTAAAGTTTCTAAATAATAAAAACCCTTTACAAATATTGCAAAATATGTTAGAAAAGTTCCATCCTGGGGAATAATGGGTAAAGACAATGAATCAGGTCTGGAAAAAGAGAAGAACAAGTCAAGAATTCAAGATGAATGCAAACATAGGAGATTTGAACATGGGGGACATCATACTAGACTTAGCGTCTGAAGTCAGTGTTATTCCAAAGAAAAACTGGGAAGCTATGGGAGAACCTCAATTGGGCTATTCACATATTTAGTTGAAGTTATCAAATCAACACAGAGTAGTACCAATTGGAATATTGAAAGGGATTCCAGTAGATCTAGATGGTGTGCACACCATGGAAAACTTTGAAATCATTGACATAGTAGATAATACTTCACCATATCCAGTATTGTTGGGTCTGGATTGGGATTTTGATAACCAAAATATTATCAACTTGAAGAAAAGGAAGATGATCTTTGAATTAGGGGAATACATAGTTATTGCACCATTAGATACCTTAGAAGGAGGAAGGTATGTGGAACCTATGACAGACAATATTCTTATAGAAGATGTAAATCAGTTATACAGAACAATAACACGCAAAGAATATTATATCGACCCAACTGTAGATGGCATGCTCAGTTGGAGGAGTATTATTTCTTGTGCTTCCAACTCTGAAACAGGATTGGAAAATTGACCGCAGTGACTACATAAATTATCTACCAGGAGATGTGCTAGAATGACGCATGCGTTGAGATGGGTTGGTACAGAGGTAAGAAAACCTCCTAATTTTTATGGTTTGAATGACTTAGAAGAATTTTTAATGGAGTTTGAGGTAGAGGTTATGGAAAATCACAGATTACCAGCATTAGATATTGCTTTAAAATATACACCTTCAATATGGTGGGGTACACATAAGGCAAATATCAACAATTGGTTTCAGTGCAAAAGGTTACTGCGTATCAGATTCAGCGCAGAGCGAGAGCATAGATATGAGAAGAAATATGAGGGATTTTGAAAACCTCAAGAACATGTAGATAAGTGCATAGTTCAATGGAGATTAGTACCACTAGAATAATGGCCACACCATTGTTACACATTATATTTGTCATCCCTGTGACCGTTAATGATGTAAACCTATCTATTGCCTTCAGAGGGGTCAGTGGCCTGAGTTCCTGAAGAGAGAAGGGAGAAGAACTTTTCCTGAGAAAAGAAGTTGCATTTTCCTGTGTAAAAACCTTATAAAAAAGGAAGTTCTCAGGCTACCTATGTATTAGGGTGTGATAATGCCTAATTCTCGTAGGCTGCATCATAGCTAGGGTGTGAACAGTTCGTAGGTTGCACTATAAGAAAGGTGTGAGAATGCTTACACGTGGGAAAAATGAGCATTTTCTCAAATCTTCTAGAAGGAGAAACTTCCATGGTGAGGTGGCATCCGAATGGTTTGGATCTTACTCTCTTTCATGATTTAGTGGGATCATCCTAACCTCCTCACCTTATCC
>JZKD02S2006583.1:181646-207871 GCA_000966675.3 Picea glauca | reverse complement strand
AAATGTTTCAAAGTATCTGTCGCTGCCTCAGTTGGCATTTGGCCCTCCGCAATATACAAATTGACTACCGGATTCACATCTTGTACTCAAAATTTATGTGATCTATAATTCCACTGCAGACTCCTTTGTCTTTTTTCCCTTTTCTTCTTCTCTTGTATTATGGCTCTCTGGTTATATACTTAGTCTCCTTTCTATGATCACAAGTTCCAACATTGGTGGGATGACATATTTATCTCCATCTATATAATCACATGAGGAATCCGACCAACCACTATTGCTTTCTATACTTAGCCAATTTTATGGTCGCGGTTGTTGGGTTGGCAGTCACGAACTCTGCTTCTTCTTGTTCCATGATGTACACCTTTCACTCAAAACTTCTGTGATCTACAATTCTACCGTGGAATCCTCAAACTCACAAGATTCACTGTACCATGGTTCACAAATGTGCTTCCTAATATACATTGGTTATGCTCTTACTAGTGACTCTTACAAGTGACAGTTGCACACAGTAATACGAAACAGTTCACATATAGCCCTTTGAAATATAGAAATTGACTACCGACCACTATTGCTTTCCATACTTGGCCAATTTTATGGTCACAGTTGGCAGGTTCGCAGTTTCAAACTCTGCTTCTTGTTGCATCATGTACATCTTTCACTCAAAACTTTTGTGATCTACAATTCCAGTGCGGGCTCGTAGAACTCGCAAGATTCACTCTATCACGGCTCACAAATGTTTCAAAGTATCTCTCACTACCTTCCATCCCCACTAAATTCCTATCCTTCTGGTTGTCCTACCATACCCTCTTCGTCATTACGCGTATTTCACTCAAAAAGTTTTGAGACATACAATTTGACCCTCGCGCCCTCACCTTCAACGGTTGTACCTTGCAACCCTATTTTGTAGCTGTTTTTTTCCCATGCCCGCAACCTCCATACATTCTTACTATACAATTAGAAACCTTTCATGCTAACATCTGACCATGCAGGAACCGTCAACATTGTCATTAATGGGCGAACTTCTCAAGGAGATCTCCCATTATTATGCATTAAACCAAGATGTGCAGAGAATTATTTGTCCCTTCTGATTGTTCATCTCGAACACATGTCATCATGTGGGGCCGCTCAAGAAATACATAATTCTTAATCATTGATTGCAATATCCACCATGTTCACATTTCTATGTATGCAATTACTTGTGTTTAATGTTAACAACGCATCATGCAACAGCCGTCCAAATTGTCATTAATCAACGAAAGTCTTGAGGACATCTCCCATTCACATGCTTTGGACCAAAATTTGCACAGGGTTATATTATCCCTTCCAAATTTTCATTTCATTCATCATCTGGAGCAAAAAAATGTTCTTGTAGACTTATGGCAACAGGTCGACAACAGTTTTGTGGAGATGCAGTAAATATGTTCGCACACGAGGACCAGAACTTCCAGTGGTTTAGGGCATACTTTTACTGTTCATCCCATTCTGCCCAGAATGAAGTGAATTGGACCTCTGGAATCGCTCGTGCAAGTTGCGTGCCTGAGGTTTTTTACTATAAGGAGGTGGTCTCTTGGTGCACCGAAAAATATATTCGAGGCCAAAGAATTATTCCACTGCGTGACCATTCTCTTGTTTCTTTGTCACCTCAGGTCTTCCATGAGATGTTAAAATTGTCGAAGCCAACATTGATGTTCAAAGGACAAGACTGCAAGCAGTTTCTAGAAAAACATGATAACGGGTTGGAAATCTTAGACGACTTCCTCAAAGACTGGACAACAGTTCCTGAAGATATCACAAGTTTGCAGGTAAGTTCCTTTAAAAATCCATTCCAGGAAATTTATTGGATGTTTACAAGAATAACAAGACAAGCATTTCCCATATAATTATTTATATTTTGTATTTCAAAGTCAAGGAACAATACATTTTCGATTGGGGGAAGTTAATTTCCATTGATCTCTATTCCCAGTTGTCACGATTCAAAGAATCGAATAAATTGTATATGTCATCCTACTTGATTTTCGCAATTGTGCATTGTTGCTCGTTTCCAAAACTTTCTCTTTCCAATAAAAAAAACTATAGATTCGACCCAATAACATTCTGGTACGAGGCCCTATGGAGGCACAAGGCCTCCCATTGTTTTTATGAAGTTTTTAATGGATTTGTCTCAGTTTTCAAATATTTAATATTAGGTAAGGATGCTTTGCCGATGTCTGTCCATGCAACCAAGTTTTTGAACACAAAGGCCACACTTGAGTAAGAGGAAAATCACAATTTCATCATGGTCTTTGGCTCTAAGGAAAATCCTGCCTTCCTTCCATGTCACATCATGGAAAATATGTTTTTTGCAGAAATAGCAAGGCAATAAAACCACTGGTTTCATTTTTTCCATGACAAGAAAAAAAAACCGTTCATTCCTCTGCCCTATAAAGTCAAAGACTTCGTGTGCAGAAACATCAACAAGATTGATGAGTTTTCCACCCATTTCAAGAAATTGAACCTAACGTATGCTGAAAAGATAAAAGGGTTCGACCCTAATGGAATTTTTCGAGAAAATTTATTGGTTGTTGTCTTTAACACCTCTTTTATCCATAGACACTTGACCCAAGACAGGGACAGTGTCAACAACAATCCTTCTTCTGTTGATTGTGATGCAGAGACATTGCAAAGCATGACTAAATTGTATAGACAACATGGAAAAGTATCCGGTGAGAAGACTACCCAATACCCCGCCAGCACTCCCAAGAGCACGACATCATGGAGAATCACTTCGACAATCCACCCCAATAAGAAAGAAACCTAGAAATATTCAAATAGAGGAGGAGATAAGAACCCTCCTCGTATAAATATTGATAGTTCTCACAAAATTCCACTGACGAAGAAGAGAAAAAACAATGCAGGGCAGGGAGAGGAACCTGAAATTGAAAGTGGAAAACTGCAACTTGAAATTGAAACTGAGCACATGCATAAAATTGGGTCGTATGCGATGGAAATATCTGAGATCAACTTTTTTGATGTAGATGAATCCTTCGTAATCCAGAGCATTATTTTTGACAACCAATCTAAAAGTATGGTCGTTGAAAAGAGAGATGTAACAAATATGAAAGGCAAATCTCGCACAGAGATTATCTTTAGGGAAATGCGACCATCCCAAATCTCCTCATTTCACCAAGTAACCGATGAAATTCTTCGTGATTCCATTGGAGGAATTGAGACAAAAAATTCCAATCTAAAAGACTGCCTCAACGAATTTGAGCAGGCTTTCATTGCAACCCCAGAATTTGCTAGTCCTTTTGAAAAAAAAAATCCTGCTACCACTGTAGCCAAGATGAAAGTATCCTCTACCCTCCTTGCATGCTCTAGAGCCCTTTTAGAGAATAACATCAACAAAAGAATGCAGCTAGTTACTGAAGCCTAGGAAACATCACAAAATTTAGTTTCCTTTGAAAAGAAGGCCAATGATTTCCTGTAACATTTGGAGGCGAATTTAAAAAATGAATAGCATTTATGTGATCAGGTACTAGCCCCTTTTTCCAACTATGTTGTCAACACATCGGAACTGAAAACAAGACAAGAGAAACTCCCCTCCCCAAAGCGAACCAAAAAAGTAAAATCATGCTGGAAAAAGAAAGTTAACAACCTAGAGCTCGTTCTCGAATCATGTAAACAAGTCATATCAGAAAAGGACGATTTATTCACAAGCCTACTCCAGATGGACTTAGCCAGAACTACCAACGAGGTTCAATATCCAAACTTAATTCTCAAATCCTTTTCAATCACCAAAGAAGCCTTCCAGGAACAAGTTGATATTTTAAAGGGGTTATCTTTCGAAAATTTTTACGACATACTTGAACATCGTCTAGATGAGCATGAGCGCTCAGTACTAGACTATGCATCACACAATGAAGAAATTGAATAGAGTCTGCATAGTATTTCAATGGATCTAAGGAAATTAGTAAATGAGCTTTACGACATAGAAATCTGGGATGACATCAACACAGCCCCCATGAAAAGCTACATCGAATAATGGTTCCGACAGAGAATGGACAGTCTCGTCCAGGAAGGGAAACAATCGGTCAACAAGACTCCACTGACCATCGACGACAGCAACAAAAGCACATCGGCTTCATAGTAAGTCTATATCGGCATCTTGTTTTCTTTATCAATCCAGTTTAAGTCTATGTTGTCATCTTGTTTTCTTTATCAATCCAGTTATGTCCTCTTTAAATAGAAAACTGTAACCAAAGACTCATAACTTCCAATTTATTCTTTTCAGGTCTTCCTATCTACCATCGCGCACTTCTTGTTTCGATGTTCCTAATTATTGTACTTATTTCTTTTTATGGTCTGCGGGAGCCCCAATCCCAGTGTATATGACAAACGCATTCAAATTTCCATAAACATGTAACAAACATAATTAATTTTTGATAAATTTCAAAGAAAACTGATTCGACAATGCCTTTATTGTATACTAAATTTTGGGTTTCCAGGAACCTTTCTTGTTTGTTCCAAAGAAAACTAATTCGGATATGCTACATTTCTTATGTCCTATTGTATGCTAATTTTTTTGTCTTGAACGACGTTGTTACTATTCTATTCAATGCTAACTTTTTGGGTGTCCAGAAACCTATACTTTGATAGATTTTGATTTCTCTTGTGTCCAGAACCCTTTGCTTTAAAGCAAACTAGTTCGGGAATGCTAATTTCTTTGTGTTTTCCTCCATGAAACTATGTAACGGACGTTATTACTATTCTATTGTATGTTTTTAAATGTTGGTGTAATTTCCAAAGATATGTAATAGACATTATTTATTTTATAATAAGTTTCTATAGTTTGTAAGTCCACTTGTCAATTTGTATATCGCGGAACTCTCGGTGCTATTTGTAGGGAACAAAACAATAGAGGCCCATTTTTTAGCCCGCCAGCCCAAGAACCCATGATCCAAAAACTGGCTAAGTATGGAATGAGGGTTCTATGCATGCTCTATAAAACGTGTGCAAAGAAAACTAATTCGACAATGCTATATTTTTTTTGTCCAAGAAAAGCCTTAGTTTTAAAGCAAACTAATTCGGGAATGCTAATTTTTTGTGTTTTTCTCCATGAACCTATGTAACAGAGGTTATTACTATTCTATTATATGCTTTTAAATGTTCATGTAATTTCCAAAGATATTTAACAAACATTACTAATTTCTGGTAAATTTCTATACTCTGCAACTTCGTCTGTCATTTTGTATATCGTGAAACTATCAGTGCTATTTGTAGGGAACGGAACATCAGAGGCCCAATTTTGATCCCGCCAGCCCGAGAACTCGCGATCCAAAAACTGGCTAAGTATGCAATGAGGACTCTGTGCATGCTCTATAAAATCTCATCCCCATACTTTATAAAGTACAAATTTCATATGTATAAAACTAAATATATACTTTATAAAAGTACATATTTTGTATGTATAATTTATTAATTTCTGATAAATTTCTATAGTCCGCAACTTCGCTTATGAATTTATGTATCGCAGATAACATCAGTGGCCCAATTTTTGCATCGTGGAACTGTTGGTGCTATTTGTAGGGCAGGGAACATCAGAGGCCCAATTTTGAGCCCACCAGCCCGACAACCCATGATCCATCATAAAAGTATATATTTTGTATGTATAAAACTAAATATCTACTTTATAAAATTACATTTCTTGTATGTATAGTTTATGTTGTCGAGGAACCTATAATTTCATAAATTTCAATTTCTTTTGTGTTCAGGAGCCTTTGTTTTAAAGATAACTAATTCAGTAATGTTAAATTTTTTGTGTCCAACAACCTTTCAAATGTTGATAATTTTTTATATTTTTTAGGAAGAACTAATTCGGGAATACTATGTTCTTCATGCAAACCACATGTATTTCAACTTTCTAGCCACGTGTATGTACCAGGTCACATTTACTCCCATCCCAACCTAGCAGGGTCTACGCTGCCATGCAACACTTGTTTTTAATAAAGTACTTCATAACAATTAACTAACTTCATAGACAAACCACCGAGCATAAATTTGAATTAGAAAACATTAACAGTTACCACCCAAGGTTGTCAAAGTGATAACCCTATACTATAGCTTATAATGAAACAAATAATGAAAAATGGGATGGGTCCTAGCCTTGGTCCACAATGGAGAGGAATACATGCCCATGCTTTTACCCTGATATATAATGTAATATATTCTATTGGTGCACTCCAAAGGGCCTCTTCTCATCACACATGAATAATGTGAGTAGTACGTAGCCGACCTACACCCACGATTTCCCATGTAAATCCAACCCCTCTAATTTGTTTTGGACCTTCGAATTAGTTTAAATGAGGAGACCCATCCACCATTCATGGGGATGGAATTTATCGACTCCCCCTTTTCTAACCCACCTAATATTTTTGTGGGGATTTTTTTGGATTACATGTGGGCATTCCTTGATAAAAGGTTTGGCTATAAACTCCATTTTACTGTCATGGTAATTGTAGTTGATTATAGACCATGAAATATTAAGGATAGGTTAGTCTTAGGTAGACTTATACTTTCCCCACAAGATTTCTCAAATAACATAGTAGATTGGGATAATTTTGCAGTACAAATTCATTGGCAAAGTTTGATTGTGAAAACTACAAATGCGGTGTTCTCTTTCTATAATGTGTTTGATCCCCTAAAAATTGAGAAAAACAATATTCATGCCTAGACTTAAAGAAGCATGTCTCAGTTCCATGTTTGAAGAAACAAAACTTATTTTATGAGAACAGAAACATAGCCCATGTTCATAAATTTCCTACCACTTGTGTGCTCTGCATGGGGCTAAATGAACTATGTCATTTGTAGCCCCTGACCTTATCAACAATATCCTAAAACAATTTATTATTTTGTAGACTAGAGAGAGACCACTATCTAGTTGATATTTGCATAGAAAATGGGCCAAAGAACCACTAAAAACACATGAATCCTTATTTTTTGAGACGTAGAATTATTTATTTGTTGCTTATGAAGTATAAATGACACGCTATCGGAAGCAATGCATAGAATACATAGAGGTATTTCCAACAAATAGTTGCATGATAGTTTTTGATACCCCATATGATATAATTTTTAAGCAGAATGAGAAACATGGCATCCTAGAAGGAAGTTTTTAATATTTTGTTTTTGTACTTCTAGATGTAAAAATTGAATTTTTCTAGCACCATGATGTTCATTGATATTAGAAAACATATCAAAGCTAATCCTTGCCTTCATAGGTCATTCTACATATATGCACAATTTGTCCTAAAGTGGGTCCCACTGCATTTTCATACTTCTATAGCCTTGAAATGGATTCTATTACCTCCAACATGATCAATGACATTATAAACCCCATATAAGTCACGCTTTTCACCTAGAAATACTCATTTAACCTCAAAACCCAATTTCACCCTAGGTGGACCCCATAAGAAAAAACCACTTGTAATAATTTCATAGGTTTTAATGGGTTTTGTTGGCTCTAGCATGACTAGATACCCCAATAAACATGTCTAATCTAGTTCCTACATCCAAATATGTCATTTCGATGATTTGCAAATTTTTCCTTAAGGTGGGCCCCATGGGGAAAAAGCCCAATTTTTGGTTGTGATCCTTTTAGGTGACTACATATGATCCTTTTATGGATGGATCCTTCCTATGAGGTGCTAAGAACAAAAATTTAGGGTGAGTATATCAATGTCTTAATCCATTGGGCTATGGATTAAAAAATTGCTTCTTCTCAAACTTTGCGTTTTAGGACAACACAAGCTCTTGCTAGAAATAATGTTAGAAACAAAATTAGATGTGATAAAGGATGGAAGAAAAATGCAGAGAGTTGACTAATAAAAATGGAAAACCTAACCTAACCAACAAGTGGTCCCACTAAATGACATGGCATTTCCAATGGAACCGTGTATGCAATTTGATAAAGCTAAGACACCCATGCATGAAGAAGTTTGATGGGATGGTGGATGACATTAGAATTCAACATGCAAAAGGGTAGGGAAATACATCCTCAATGGCCATAAAATGCGTCCAAAAGTGGAAATAATCACTTGAAGCACAAAAAAAATTAGAACAACATTGGGAAACCTTGAATGCATAATGGAAATCAGTGAGTACATAGGAAAACAATGAGTGAATTACCCATCTCCAATATTTCCTTTGCTACTATGTTTTGTAGAACGTCTCCTTCATCCACATTTCAATTGGGTCTTCATGAAGAATAATTTCTTCAATGCATTCAATCTTGGAACTATGTGTAAAAACAAATCAAATTTTCTCTTGAATACCTAATTTGCACTTTTCATTCGTTGTCAAGGTATACAATTAGCTCTACCATATCTGTCACCTTCATGATCATGGTTGTTAGGAAAGACAAAAAAATCATTTTCTTAGAAATATGAGACCATCATATATTACCAAACTTCAATTGCATAATAACACTCATTTTCCTCCTTGTCATTTTTGTTTGGAAAATAAAAATGCTCACAGTGAAGGTCTCTTTTTCTTTCAGGATCATTCCCAACAAAATGCACAACTAGATATTCATCATCACGTGAAAGGATATCTATCAATTCTTTATCCTTTTCAATGGATGCCTTATTTTTCTCTTTGTCCATGTCAAAAAAATGATTTAATGGAGGTTACAATAATTAGAACTTACATAACTTTTGATCATATGAGGAATGGATTCACAAAATGGTTCATTACTCTCAACTTTTTTATGTTGGAATCTATTAGCTTCTCAATATTCATCCTTTAAGTAAAAAAAAACATCTAATGAAGGTTGGAAAATACACTTCACTATGATTCCAAAGAGAAAAAGGACAATCAAATAACAAAACCTATGTGCTAGAAATTTTTGTCTTTCTACATTGCATTCTCTAAATTAACGTTAAAATCTAATGAACATTAATCAACAACAATATCTCTTAAGACAACAAAAGGTTCATTAAATAAATCATGAGTTTATAACCCATGTGCCATCTTATTTGCTTTCATCATCTTTCTACCAACTGCTTGCACAAGTACAGGAGGGAAAGCCATCACCAACAATTTTGACATTTCCTCCCTCATGTTTCACTAGAAAATCATGAGAAACCATCTCATTTCCAAACTCGACCAATACATGCTTGCTACTAACAGTGGTACCAAAAGATAATTTCATGTGCTACTTCTCATTCATATCTTTCATAACAATACCAATGGAAGCCTTTAATTTATAAACAATGAAACCCCCATGACCACTATTCATTCTCACAGAAGTCTAATCAATCATATTTACATGGCATGCTGGCCCAGGAAGAATAGTGTCAATGAGAAGCTAGTTGTTGAAGAGATGTGTGCTAATATGAGCTCAACGTAGAAATATGACATGTATATGTAGTTTCCATATGAGATACGTTTTCCTCAAAAACCACTACTTCCTCACCACAATTAGCAAATAATTGCTAGCAATGGAAAAAGGTATTTATTTCCTAATGGAGTCACTAATTAATTTCTAGCATGTTGACAATTCTTCAATAATGAAAGATGTTGGGTATCATGAGTCACTAGGTTAAAACCCAACAAGAAAATGAAAAATGGAGTTACCCATAGATTTATCGTTTTATGCATAAGGAAAACTCTCTCCTTGGAAATGATGCCAGTTAATATGTTTTCCCCCAAGTTGTTCCCCTTTCTCACACAAGGCTCAATGCAAGGGAATAAATTGTAGGAGCGCCTTCCTACAACACCCTAGGCCTTTGAGTCAGTCCTTGAGCTAGAGGAGGGGAACCCACAATTTATCCTAAAGTTATTTTTCTTCCTACCACACAAGAAAAACTTAGTCTATGAATCTCTAACTGGATTTATTGCAAGGTTAGGATGGTGCATGGTGTTCCTCTGCAATTTATTTAAAACAAAATAAAAATGTTTTGAGTTACAGTTTATGGGTGACCAAGAACTTAGAATCGAAACAACATGGAGGTTCAATAGGTTTCATCCATAAGAGTGATGTTTTGAACCAAGGGTACCATGATATTTTTCTTCTTGACAAATAACTCAAATAAAATGAATAAATATGAACATAGGAGGAGGCTAAACTACTCTCATAAAACATATTAATTATATAGAAAACCAAATGGGAAAGGAAAGCATAGATCCATTAGTGTATTCAACACTATGTTAGACAGAAGAACAGGAAATGATTGTTTTCGTTTTTTTTTTAAATACCAACAGGTTGTCGATCTTCCGACATCCCCACCATCGCTTATATAATGTGAACATCGAAGATATAGACCCCCTCATCAGTATCTTGATGTTCCTCTTCTAACATCATGTGAAACGTCCCTCCTATCGTTTATATATCATCAACCTCAGAGATACATGGCACCTCGTCGGTCGTGCGACGTCCACTACGGGTTCGTTATGTCGCATGTCCGACGCAGTGGACATCTATTTTGCAACGGCGTAAACATGATAAATATAGTCTTATCGTCGGTATTACGACATCCCCTGTGGCCTCACAAGTGAGATGTTATGGCATCGATATAGGATTATTGTCGGTCTTACGACATCCCCTGTGGTGTCCCAGGTGAGACGTTATGGCATCGTGGTCGTGATGTCCATAGTGGGCTTGGACAGTGAAAGTAGTGAGGACACATGTTCGCTAGAATCATCGCACAAGTGACGATATATATATCGAAGCTATAATGGAATCATGTGAAATGACGTTTTAGGGGGTCTGATGTTTTTCATTCTCTCGACAATATAAAGTGGCAATTTATATGAACAGTCTGACGGAAAATGACCCAATTATAGTAGTGTATCACTTTTAAATTATCATTCATTCATTTGGTTACTATTAATTCTTTGATTCTCACTCTCTCGTTTCCATCTTTTCTCTTTTCTCTGTAAATTGTGTATGTAATATTTCTAGATATATCTTATATTTGCAGGTTCATCCACATTTACATGGTATCAGAGCCGATGGATTGCTAGGAAAAAGACACATGAGATTCTTTTTGCAGGTACCGAAGATTGAAGACAGTGGGAAAAATGGAATTTTGAAAAGTTTTCATTCTTACACCATACAATTTCTTTGCATCGAAGTACAAGATGATAATGCATATTCAAAGCAAAGGATTATACAAGTTAACCATGGACACAAAGACCGAACCCACATCAGCCATAGAAAAATCCAAGTATCTGAATCGGATAGATGAAGCGTTTGGAACTATTTGCAGTCTCATTTCTCATGAGCTCACATTTCACATATCCTCCTCTAAAAGCCCTAATGAAGTCTGGACCACCACGGAAGGACTTTTTTGGAAAACAAGATGAGATGAGGGGACATATACTCGAGGTGGAATTTCTCACTTTGGATTCAAAATTCTTCGAAAATATCCAAGATTTCTTTACCAAATATAAGGATTTGCCATCAAAACTCATGGCTTACGGGGTTGATAAATATAAGGAGGAGAAACAAATGGTTCTTACAATTCTCTACAAACTTGGTCTGGAATACTCAGTGTTTGTATCCACATTTCATTTATTTAGGATCACCTATGGAGCTACCTAGAAAATTTTCTCTCTTGAGGTATTTATTGAGTCTTTGAAGAAAGAGCCAAACAAGCTCATCAACATGGGAAAAATCAAAGGCCCAAAGGCACATTCTCTTGATATGAAATATGGTAGCAGTCACAAAAATAAGAAATCTAAAAACCAAGACAAAAGGAAGGCACATGAAAATCCAAATAAGGAAGGGTACTCTTTAGGATGCAGGAGATCTTATTGGGGATCTAGTTGATACTAGGAGCACTCGATCTAATTTCAAGGAGCCTCCTCTTGCACTCACTTCCACTGGAATGATGCCACCCAGGAATGTTTTCTTGGTTTAGTCTTCAAATCCACAGACCTATGGCAAGGTAGCCAAGAATCTCTTTTGGGAATCCTCCATGCAGGAGGAGTGAAACTCCCTCCTTGAGAACCAAACTTGGGATCTAGTTCCCCTTCATGTAGGAAGGAAAATTATCAGGTGAAGATGGGTCTACAGGACCAAGAGAGCAATGGTTGGATAGGTTAGCAGATACAAATCCAAGCTAGTTTCCAAAGTCTTTCAGCAGGTGCATGGAATTGACTATGACGAGACCTCTGCTCTAGTAGTGAAGATGGATTCCATACGTTTGGAACTTGCCATTACAATAGCCAAAGGATGGGAATTACATCAGATGGACATGAAGAATGTGTTTCTTCACAAAGATATCTCTTAGGAGATCTACATGGAGCAGCCCCAAGGCTTCATGCATGATTCATCTTTGGTCTGTCGATTGAAGAAGTCTCTTTATGGCCTCAAGAAAGCCCCAAGGGCATGGTATGCCAAGATGGAATACTACATGTTGTCACATAACGTTTTACGTTGTAAGTCAGACCCAAATGTTTACATTCTCAAGACGGATGATTCACTTCTACTCCTATTTTTGTATTTTGATGGTGTTTTGATCATCGGTTGCTCAACTTCAACAATTGTTGCAGTCAAGAGTATTATGCATCAAAGGTTCTTGATGACGAACATGGGTCCACTACATTTCTTCATTGGACTCAAGATGCATTAATTCATCAAAATTTCTTAGGCCAAGTATGCACGAGATATCCTCAAGATATTTCACATGACATACTGCAAGTCTGCCCCGATTCCCTTCCTATAAGGAATCAAACTTGAAGATGGCGAGGAAACTCCACTAGTGGACAACACACTGTAAAGATATCTAGTGGGTAGATTATTGTATCTCACACACTCTAGAAAAAACCTCTCCTATGTAGTTGGAGCAGTCTCCATGTTCATGCAAGAGCCGCATGAGCTACATTGGAAGGTTGCAAAGCGTATCCTTCAATATGTACAGGGCACCATCACTTTTGGGATTCACTATGTAGCAGACTCTACATTGGACCTCATAGATTTCACTAATTCTAACTAGGATGGTGATAACATTGATCGCAAGTCCACATATTTTTATTCATTCAGTCTCATTTATGGGCCCATCTATTGGTTGAAAAATAAGCAAGATGTCATTGCTCTATATTCATCCGAGGAAGATTACAGAGGGGTAGTTAACATAACCACTCAGCCTATGTGGCTACAACATTTTCTCACTGAGTTGGGCATTCATTTTCATCAGTCGATCATCATCTGGTGTGACAACCAAAACACTCTGAAGTTTTGCAAAGATCCATATCAGAGGTAGTGGACGAAGCTCATCGACATCCACATGCACTACATCCGGGACTTAGTACATGAGGGGATCATCAACCTAAAGTTTTGTCCTTCAGAAAAACAGACTGCATACATATTCACCAAAACCTTCACTAAGAAGAAGTTCCATTCCCTACGTACTCATCTTGGAGTGAAGAACACAGTTGCCTAGAAATTGTCAGCTCTTCTTTTTATATAGATTTTACTTTGAGGAGGGGGTTTCCCATGATTTTTTCCCCCTTTCCTTCTTTATTTCATTGTATCTTTTGTTTTCGGGTACCTATCATAGCCTCGTTGTTGGGACCCATTCTTTATTTTCACCATAGTGATGTTCAGAGGGGGTGTTGGAGATAATTCACACACACCTAGGATTTATTTTTCCTAAGGTTTTCCCTATATTTATTAGTCATTATTCAGTCTCCTATAGTTTAGGGAGAATATTCCTTTTCCTACATTCTAGGAGAATATTCTCTTCAGTTCACACTTTAGTTTGATCAATTGAGTGGAGTCTTAATGCCACATTGGTTTCATCACAATAAAACATTGGGATCATCACCTGATCATGTGCATTTTCCTTGGGATTATCACCAGAATAGCGCATTACTAATGATTCCCTAATCTCCTCCTCACTCCACTCCATTTCAGTCATTTAACTAAAGACTGAGAGACTAGTTAACTCAAACTAGGTGGTAGTTTACTCCTGTAATTGTCGATGTGTGCCTAGAACACTCTAGACCACGACTATCGTGCATTCGCTTCTCCTACAGTGTGCATTATTTGAGTTATACAAAGTACATCATGTGTAAATTATCATTCATTCATTTGGTTAATGAAAATTCTTTGATTCTCACTCTCTCGTTTCCATATTTTCTCTTTTCTCTGCAAATTGTGTATGTATTCTTTCTAGCTAGATCTTATATATGTGGTTTCATCCACATTTACAGTTTGAAGAAACATAATTTGAAATAATTCAAGCATATCAGAAGCAATCTAGACAGACAGTTAAACAATTTCTACACTGTTATCACATCGCAAAAGAAGAAGATCTAGCAGAAGATAATTCGCATAATATACAGGTCCCAGAAATGAAAGGTGAAAGGGAAGTAGAAGGTCTGAAGCTAGATTAAGAATATTCTTCTTCACCATTAAATATCAATAAGGTCAACATTGGAACCGCAGAAAACCCAAAAATGATTAGTATTGGAAATTATTGGGATAATCATATGGTAGAAAGGATCATAGAATTACTGCCCGAGTACAGTGACTTATTCCCAACAACATTCTCAGAGATCGAGGGATTAGCAGGAGATCTAGGAGATATTAATATCCCTTTGAATATAAAATCAATACCTACTAGAAAGAGACCTTATAGATTGAATCCAATATACAAAGAGAAGGTAAAGGCATAAATTGGCAAGATGCTAGAAGTTGGTGTCATAGAACCTGTAGAAGAGTCAAAATGAATCATTCCTATGGTGGTGTAGAAAAAGAAGCAAGGAGGGATTAGGTTTCTATATATTTGAGAAAATTGAATGATTCTTTCCTACATGATCCTTTTCCTACCCGATTTAGAGACGAAGTTTTGGATAATGTAGGGGGTCAAGAAGCTTATTTTTTTAGAGATGGATTCTTGGGATATCATCGCATTAGGATAGCACCTAAAGATATAAATAAGACTGCATTCACTATAAATTGGGGATCATTTCAGTATACAGTTATTTCATTTGGATTGAATAATGCACCAACCATTTTTTCAAGGGTAGTAGCAGCATCTTTTAAGGAGTTTATTCATAAGTTTTTGGAGTTTTACTTGGATGATTGGACAATGTTTATCTTACTAAAGGACCATGTAGAAGTGCTAAGATTAATGTTAAACGGATGCAGACAATGTAAAATATCATTAAATATTAATAAATGTATTTATAATGCACCTTTTGGCATTTTGTTAGGGCATGTGGTGTGTAAACAGGGTATGCTAGTTGATCCTTCTAAAATTGTTGTCATACTTAAGTTACCACCACCAAAGTTAGTGTGTCAGTTGAAGAGTACATTGGGCCATATAGGATATTATAGGAAGTTCATAAGAGGATATGCATAGATTATTGCACCAATGGAGATGTTTTTGAAGAAGGACACTAAGTATCAATGGAATGAGGAATGTTGGTAGAGTTTGGATATTTTGAAGGAGAATATGGTTACTACATCAATTTTAGTTTTTTCATATTGGGAAAAATAATTTCATGTGCATTTGGATGCATCTGCAATAGCATTAAGAGTAGTATTAATACAACCAGGAGAAGGTGATATAGATCACCCTATTGTGTTCTCCAGTAGAAATTTATTAGATTCATAATATAACTATAACACTACAGAAAAGGAAGGATTATTTATGGTGTATGCTTTGAAGAAATATAGACATTACTTGTTAGGGAAACATTTCAATATGTTTGTAGATCATTCTGCTCTAATATATTTAGTAAATAAGCTAGTGTTTAGGGGAAGGATATACAGATGCCTACTTTTGTTCCAAGAATTTGATTTTCAAGTAGTGGTGAAGCCTATAAGATTGAATGCAGGACCAAATCACTTATCCAGGATAACTAATGGAGAAGAACCCAGTAACTTGGAAGACCACTTTCCATATGCATAATTGTTTTCAGTACAGATAGATGATGAGTATTTTGCTGACATTATTGAGTTTTTGAGTACAGGATTTGCACCAAGAGAATTTACTATTGCGCAAAAGAAAAATTTGGTGATCGGAGTTGTGGATTATTAGTTGATTGCAGGTCATTTATACAAACTTGGAGCAGATAGCATCTTAAGGAGATGTGTGATGGAGCATGAAAGGCCTATCATTTAACATAGGAACATGAATGGATTGTTGGAGGACAATGTGTAGGAAAAGCTATTGTGCAGAAGGTATTGTGTGCAGGATTATGGTGGCCAACAGTTCACAAGGATTCAAAGGAATACTGTCAAAAGTGTGATGTATGTCAGAGAGTTGGGAAACCATCCAGGAGGGATGAAATTCCATTAATACCTTAAGTAACTTTACAATTGTTTGATAAATGGGAAGTATATTTTGTAGGTCCAATTAATCCACTAACAAGAATATCAAGAGCCAGATATATCATTACAGCGACAAAGTACTTGATCATATGGGATGAGGTAGCACCAGTAAAGGATTGCAAGGTAGAGACTGCAAGGCGGTTTTTATTTGAACATATACTGACAAGATTTGGATGTCTAAGAATATTTATGAGCAATCAGGGGACTCACTTCATTAACAATACAATTGAGGCAATTCTTGAAGAGTTTAAGATACATCACTAGAAGATCACTTCTTACCACCCTCAAGCAAATGGAACAGTGGAATCCTTCAACAAGATTTTGGAGAATGCCTTGACAAAGATTTGTAATGTGAACAAAGATGATTAGGATTTGAGGGTACCATCAGTACTTTGGGCTTATAGAACTACATGTAAGAATCTAATGTGGAAGACACCATTTATATTGGTGTATGGGAAGGAAGTAGTAGTTCCCTTATATTATTTGATACCAAGTCTGTGTATTGCAGCAATTATAGATATGACGGAAAGGGGCACAACACATGAAAGATTGACTCAACTGATGGAAATAGAAGAGGACTAAATCATAGAAAGTTTCCATCAAGAGGTACATAAAGAAAAAGATAAAGCATGGCATGACAGACATATCAAGAAGAAGAATTTTAAGGAAGGAGATTTCGTTCTCCTCTATGATAGTAAGTATTTGCAGCACCCAGGGAAGCTTAGGATGCATTGTCTAGAGCCATATCAGATAAAGTCTATCACATATGGAGGTGTTGTACACCTCCAAGACTTAGCAGGAAAGGAAGTTCAAGGACTAGTGAATGGTAGTCGACTAAAACTGTATAGGGACAGTCGAACCACTAACCCTTAGTAGTTGCAGTGCAACAAGTAGACTTGTACATATTGTGAATAGTAGGAGTTAAAATAAGAAAAAGGAAAAGAAAACTAGAAAAAAAAAAACTATACAGTGCATCGCAGAAAGAAAGTTAGGGAAACGAGAAATGAAGATACTACACACATGAAAAATAAAATAGAGAGGATAAACACCAGGTTGAAGAAAGAAAAACACAGTGCACAAGGAAAATGGAAAAATACTGTAAAAAGGAAAACGATGACCAGGAAACCAAAAAAGGACGAAAACATTAATAACCGCAGCTATAAAAAGTGAAGAGATCATAAAAGTTGAACACTTAAATATTTTTTAGAAATAGAGAACTTAAGAGTGAAAGAAGAGGTGAATTGAACAATAGAGGTAGTGATTCATGTGCAAATAAACTAAGATGGAAACTCCCAAATTTGGCGATCTCGGACAATTTGCAACGGTGACCTGACAAATAGGGAAGAAAAAGAAAATAATAGAAGAAGCCGAAAATATTATGGAGGTGGAGGATGTTACAACATCGGATTTTGAATACATCAGCCCAACAAGGGTAGAAGAAGAAAAAATAACCACAGAAGAAATGGAACTGGATCAAATCACAGGATAGAGAAAATAAAAAAACCCTGATGGTGGGGAAAACCCTAATTTAGAAAACTCTACAGGAGCAAAGGAGACAAAAAGATGGAGTGAGGGGACTCTAAAAAAGGAATTCATCGTAGAAGAAGTCTTGGTCAAACACATTATAGGCCAACAAGAAACAAAGGGAGAAGAAGAAGTAATAGAGACAGAACTTGCAAAAGAAAATCCAGATGTGGGCCAGAAAAGGAAAACACGAGGCGCTCCAAGCAAACAAACCTTAGTGGAAGACATGTAGTTGAAGACATGCGAGGAAAAGTGGAAAGATTGAATTATGCATATCATGATGTAACAGGAACAACAAAGTTTCCTGACCTTGCGCAAGAAATATATTTAGAGAACAAGGAGGCGGTAGAACCCTAAGGAGATGCAATTTTGGAGCCTACGTAGTGGATAACAAGAGTATGTAATTCGGTTATTATGAATTTGCTAGAAATAACACATTTCGAACATGGTAAGGATGTGGGAAACTGTGTGAAAAAATTGTTGGAAAGGGTACATGGAGGTATCTTGTGGATGGATAGGATGTTCCATATATATGTAGACATCATAGAAAAAATCATAGGGTTTCCAATCAATGGCATAAAACCAGAGGATTACTTGGAGAAAAAATCAAGTGACAAGGAGATTGCAGAAGAGGTTAAAGAACAGTTCGGGACAGATAAGAGAAACATGGGCATAGTGATAAAGGACATCAATGATCCTACGACGAATTTTTCCACTAATCTTATGGCCTGTAAACTCTTGAGGAAGTGTAGAAAAGAAGAGGCTCGGACAAGAGTTATAGAAACAGTTGGGCAATGCGCAAAGGGTATAGTATTAAGTTGGGCACCCTATTTATTGAACCAATTTTTTATAGACTGCAAAGATGCACATTATAATGGGACATAATTCCATTACTCTTGGCTATTGATATTGGTAGCATTGGTAGGCTAGAAATAACCCAAATTCATAGTATTTATGGACATAAGAGGGAAATGTCATGCAACGCAGTATACAACCTTATGGCAGGAAAAATATAGTAAGAACAAATAGGTGAACAACGCAGTGTTTTCAATGTACCTACAAGATATGCACTAGAAGACAGCTAACGTGTGGAGAATACAAACTCAATTAGTCAAGGAAAATGAAGGAATTGCTAACTTTAAGGCTTCAATACATAAGATGTGGATTTAAGCCAGAAGAGATCCAAGGAAGAAGTGGTTATAAATGAGGTACTACACAACACAGGAGGAAGTAGAATGGATAGTGAAGGATTGGTCTGTGCAATGGAAAGTTCTAGTAACACAGAAGAAAGGGAAAAAACCTAAGGAAAAAGAAGAAGAAGGCCCATCAAGGAAGATAGGAAATCCAGTAGACAATACAAGGAAGGTTGTAGAGCACAGTCAAACCTCACGGAGTAGTGCAGCAGTCAAGAAGACGAGGAAGAAACACATCATGTCAAGGGAAGAAGTGAAAGGATATGGAGAGCAGGTAAAGGGAGATAGCTCTCATAAAAAGGAGTTCCAATATGAAGAAACAAAAAAGAAGAAAACTGAGGTGCAAGCCTCAACCCCAACCAAGAAGAGGACTGGAACACGGGAGGGAGAAAAAAGAAAGAAAATGAAGTACCACAAGGATCCCCCGGTACTCACTATCACAAAAGAGGATGAAGAAGTTGTCACAGATAAAGTCCAAGATAGAGAGGAGAATATAATACCTATAGTAGAAGTACAAAGATATGAAATTATGGAGAAGTTATAGAAGTGCATGACATTCTTCAGAGGCTGTAGATAAGTACAGTGCATCACCCTACAACACAACAAAAAGAAAAAGCACAGGAAGCACCAGTATAGAAAGAACAGGAAGAGAAAGTACATACAGTAGTAAAGAGTAGTGATAGGTTTAAGGTCACACAGGAAATGATGGAAGTAGATGAGAACACATAGAAGAAGTAGATGAAGTACATAGAACATCTAGAGTTGGTTCTAGCACACATACCCACAAAAGAGTTATATGAGTTACAAGTGAGTGTGATGCAATAGGTTCAGTCTAGAGCTAGGGAGGATTCCACTAACCTAGAGATCAACATGGAGGTTAAGGAGATATTGCAAGTAACTTGTGAGAAAATAACACTAGAGAAGGAGGAGGAGAAAAAATGCACACACAAACTAGAGAAGAAACTCACAGAAGTATACAACAACATACCAGACTACGTGCAGGAACTGGAGGTCACAGTGGATGAAAAGATACAAAATATTATGCAGAAAATGGAGAGATATAAGAAGGAGAAATCAGAGTTAATTGAAAAATTGACTCCAAGAACACCCCAAGAAGTAAGAGAATTGAGGGATAAGGAGGCTACTTCACACATAGATAGCATATCACATGAAGTAAAAGAAGTTTCAGAATTGTATGACAAGACTGTGCACATTTGGACTAGCCTAGAAGAAGATGCGAGGATACATCAACTGGATCAAAGATATGAAAAGGTGAACATAGAAGTACAGGATTTAAAACAAAGGAAGAAAGAAATGGTCATCCTAGAAAGGATGAAGAGTGCGTAGGAAATGAAGAACCTATAAGAATAATTGAAGGAAGTATAAAGAGAAAAACAAGCAAGGTAGGCTCAATTGGAGCCATTGCAGCAAGATGTTGAAAGAATGATAGAAGAACTGCAAACAAAGAAAGGAATACTAGCATAGGCACATGAAGAAAGAAGGGAAGTGTTGAAAGAGAACATGACAGCGCAGGATGTGGAGATACTGGCAGAAAAGAGTGTGTGGGAAAAGGAGAAAGTATTGACATATTTAGAAAAGACATTTCATGCACTATAGGTAGCGCTGCAAGAAAGTGAACTAATTCTAAGTGGCTCAAGACGAGCCATAGGTTAGTGTTGGGTGCCTATTGGAGCAGGCATTTTTGGGATTTGAACGCAGAATGGACCAAAGGAAGCAGTGCACACCAGAAAAGAAAAAACCTAAAGTGTGAAAAAGGACAAAGGAAGCAACGCACTGAGAAAGAAGGAGGTCAAAGAAAGGATGAAGACCAACCGCGCGGAAGGAATTTGGAATGTGGGTAAATGGAGTCCACTTAGGGTTATGGTTTTTGTCAATGTAAGGGTTTTAACCCAATTTTGTAGTATAAATAGAATATGTATGAGGTATATTTGGGTATCATCATATTTGGTGTTTATTTTGGGAGAGAGAGAACGTACTTTTGGAGAGTCGTTTTTTAGTCTGAGGTTTTGTATTGTTGAGAGTTGCAGATATCATATATGTTAGCGATCAAAATGCACTGGTTTTTTGAGAGCATTTTTATATCTCTCTCTCTCTCTCTATTTCACTCATTTTTCTTATTAGCCTTTGGACAGTGTCTTAAACTGATAGTTTCCTTATTAGCTCTCATTGATCATGATTGCTCCAAACCTTTGTTATTCGGTCTTCAACCTGCATTTCACAAATACATGTTGTCCACATTTTTTAATTGATACATAGCCTAAACCATAGTTTTTGTATTTTTTAAATTCTTTTAGTGTATGCACACTAAGTGATCTATGACCTAAGTATAAACCCAAGCTATATCAATTATATGACAAACTAAGTCAAGAGTTAAAGGCTAGTCGACACCCAAATTGCGCCATTAATCTAGCCACGAGTTAAGCTAAAACTCAAAGGCCACGCAGATGTCTATTGTTGAATGTAGTTTGGTTTATAAATCGTTTTGACAGGTTGAAGATATCTGGACACTAATCGAGCCATGGTTCAAGTCATGAAACAAACCATCTACCAGGTCAAGTCACATGTCGATATGTCAAAGCCATATGCGCCGAGCAGATAGAGGAAGTATTTAGTTGTTTGTAGATATCTAAAGGTAATAAAAATCTCATAACATCAGGTGCTAAGAGATCATACAAATATTGATTTCATATCTAAACATTACAAAGTTTAAAGACTGTTATGCCGAGTTGTAAGTATTGAGTTATTCAACACTCAAACAAACCCTCTGTCAATTTATATGGAGGGCAGATGCACATGTTTTGAAACAACTGTAAATATTTGTCATAAGAATAAATGCTCCTTTATGTCTATTCAAAAGAGCAGTTCATTTGGTTATTAATTTCCACTGTTGAAATTTTATGCCTTGGCTCTGGAGCTACCATTATTTATACAAAACAAATTTATGGATCTTAGAACCCTCAACAAATATTTTCTATATAGTTATTATGTTTGATGGCTCGATTCTTTTGGAAGGAACTTCACTTATTGATTGGAAAGGCGTTGCAGCTGAAGGAATGATTTTTCATGATCATGTGTGGCATGGTTATAACCCAATTGCTGTGAAAACCACGATGGAGGATGGTGTTACAGTTATTGACTTAATCATTGCAGTTGTATATTTGATGGTAGAAAAAGTGCCAAGTCACAAGAATGATACATGAACATGGTTCTCTAATGAAGGAAAAGCCTTCTTCTAGGATCCAGGAGATGGATATGACGTCAGTGTTGTTGGGTGGCCCGAGAATCATCTCCACAGCTTAGAGGATATCAAATATCTTGAAACCAAGAACCCATACAAAGATACAAACAGTCCAAAGGGATTAATTGGAAATGAGAGGAAATTTGTCAAGTTCATATTAATGGAGCTATTGTTGTTCACCCATTTTTTCACCTTGGATCCTTTGCATTTGTTGCAGGAAGATCTGTAGTTACACTTGATGTTCCTATGTACACGATGGTAGCAGGAGATTGAGCAAAACTTCGTGGAAGATCTCACCATCATAGAAATCATTTTGTTGGATCATGGTTGCCCACATTCTTCTCTGTCATTTGTGGTTGGACAAGTATTGAGGTCTAGAAAATTTTCATCTGCAAATCTGCTCTTTGATAGAGATAGCGCAGGTGTCTGAACCATGTCATTTGTTTACATGTGCAGATCATAGATTGCAAATCAAGACAAGTTTGAAAAATGTTTTGTTTCTCACAGTATGCAGTAATTGCAGCACTACTATTAAGCAAGGACTTCCAAGCATGGGGTTAGGACCTGTTGGCGGATGACAACAATGTCATTCTGGTGTAGACTCTTTCTATGGGGCACCTCCTTCTGGTTTTACAGGTCCCTTTGTTTGTCCTCTAGGAGGTATTCCAAGAATTCGGGATGCTTCTTTATACAAACCCTTTTGTACCAGTTGGGAATTTTGGGCAGTTGGGTCTAAGCTTCATGGGTAGTGCACATATTCCATTTGGCAAACAACCAGACTGGAAGCACACACCTGTATCTACTTCTTGTGTAATCCTAGCTTCTGGGCATTCGATTTTGAGCACCTCAGCTTTTGGGTTCTGTCTATTTTTCCAAATCATAGCATGAAGTTAGAATTGAAAGAGCACATTGGCTCACTAATCATTTTGTTGCCAAAGGAAGATATGGAGCAAATTGAAGAAGACAATAAAAGAATTTGGTTCAAATTCTAAAAGAACAGATGGAAGCCATGGAGGCAGAGTGTACCCATTTTGAAGATTTTTTTTTGGACAAAGAAGAGCTTTCACCAGCACAAGAAGCGCATCTACAAACAGTTAGCCATTAAAAAGTAGAACTTTCACCGGCAAACTAGCAAATTTCAAGGCTGGAGAACTAGTGAAACTGCAGACAGGGAAGAGAAGTTGTATTTTTTACTAGATCCAAGTTTTTCTAAATCAAACACCTGGAGGCGGGTTTCAAAAGATGGACAATAATTAAACACATCATATTTAACTTTCTGTTATGATGTTTCAGGTGTTTAGCAAGGTGGCAAAGTGGAATAAGATACCTATTTTCTGGGCACAGAAACAATTTTTTGCTAAAAGTGGCAAATTTGACTTATCTTATCTTCTATGGAGATTCAACAGCCTTGGAAGGCTTTCTACACTTGTCAAAATTTTGAAGGATATGAAGATCATCAAAGATGAGGAGTTGACCTATTTTTTAGTATCTCTTCCTATTTCCTTGTGTCAGTTTTGACTGTTTATTTCAAGTAAATTCGATCCTCCTTTATAGGATCTAAGTGTTTTTGTAAAGGCTATAAAGCCAAGAACTTCAGATGAAGTAGGGGTTCAATATTGGATACATTTTGCTACTGTAATAGACTCTTATTTGATAATAGAATCACAGTTTTCTTTTGTCATCAATATCAGATTGGTCATGTACTTCGTCTCTCTGCACTTGAATTCGGTTTGTTTTAGCTTCTAAAGATTGACATCTCTTTATTAATCTCATAAAATTGAATTGAAGAACATCCTTGCTATCTTGTATGACCCTACACCTTATTGTATTTGGTTATCAAGATTAGTATTCTTCACCTCCTGTTTAAACTATTTTGTCTAATTATTGATCTCTAAAAGCACTGTCTTATTCGAATGTATGATGAGTTGTCCATTTCATTAGTTATTGAGTTATCCCATTGATCCAATCATACCTAAGTTATCTTATCTTAATTTACCAAGCATATTTGGCTTACAACCCCAAAGAGTTTCTTGGAGAGATAACAAATTGGCGTCGTTTCCGAGGAGAGGAGACTAAAGCTTAGCTTCCCTAGGAGACGACATAGATCTAGCTTTGATGATCGACAAATCTTGGACATCATTTGGTTGAAATCATCTATTTGATGACTCCATGAAGGACAGATCTGTTGGCGACTCGACTGGTATGAAATGAACCAGATCTTTGCAAAGAGGTATGCATTTTATGATTTTTCAAGTATTTCTGGTTACCCTCATCCAGTGCCTACTAGAGATAAATGGGAATGTAGTATTCCCAAATTTTGAGGAGAAGAATGGGAAGTTCTAGCTGAACACTTGTTGTATTTTCATGACTTTATTCATCGGCTTGAAATTGTACATCAGGATGTTCAAATTAATCTTTTCAGGTATTCATTAGAGGGGATCGCTCTTGAATGGTACCAGTCTCTCCCAAATGCAAGTGTTAGTTCTTTGACAGATTTCCATTCAGCCTTCAATTCCTTTCGTAAAGATTATTTTCCAGTTGAATATCTTTTTGAAGGATGTTGTGAAGAGTTTTCTCCATTTCATAAAGTTTTTGCTTGTCACAAAGATCAAGTTTGTGATAAATATTTTATTGTTGAAGAAGACATTTACCATGTAGTTCAAGAGGTGTGGAAGGATAATAGTGACATATCTGACATAATATCAGATGTGTCTGTTGTTTTAAATATTGATCAAAATCAACATGTCTCTTTTAGATGTATTGATGTCAAAGAACCAATGCATATATCAACAGGAAAAAGAAACGAATCTGAGTCAGTTAGTGAAAGTATTGCATCTGTAGTATATGTTGAGGACAACCCACATTTTCCAGACTTGTAGATAAAGGTACATTGCAGTAGATATGAAAAAGAAAGTGAGGAGTTGAAAATTCCAGATCAGCAATCCATCCTATATGTTTCTCCAATAGATCTTGAGCAGCCTGCATTCAACAGTGAGATTAGTAAAGGAAACCTTCAACATCATTTCAATTTACAGTTGGATTAGCAGTCCAAAGAGGTATTTCTTTGTGAATTTGATGACCCTTTTGTTGACTATTTAGAGTCTATGAGTAGCATAAATCCAAAAATATTTGTCAGATGAAGGTTGGTCTTGTCATCTTTTCAAATTGCATTGCCACAATCTATGGTTTCTTTTATCTTTTGGGAAAAGATCAAGCATGATATCAATAAGTCAATTACTTTCTTGGTTGCATTGGAAATTTAGTTTTACTTGATCAATCTGCCTCTACTGATTAGTGTATGAGTAGGTAGAAGAATAAGATCACCATACGAGTAGCTAGATCTTTTTAGTTGTTGAGTTCATAAATAAGCAGGGCAGGCTACAGGCAGGCTACAGGCAAGTTATAGGAAGGCTGCAATTTTGTAGAGGAACAGTTGTACAGGCTAGATGACTCCATATCCCAATGGTAAAGGCGACTGGAACTACTAGGTTCTTGAAAACCTCGCAGGGAGGTCTCCATCCCAGTTGGAACCAGTTGTTAGTGATCAAAATGCACTGGTTTTTTGAGAGCATTTTTATCTCTCTCTCTCTCTCTCTCTCTCTCTCTCTGTTTCACTCACTTTTCTTATTAGCCTTTGGCCAATGTCTTAAACTTGTAGTTTCCTTATCAGATCTCATTGATCATGATTTCTCCAAACCTTTGTTATTCGGTCTTCAACCTGCATTTCACAAATACATATTCTCAATATTTCTTAATTGATACATAGTCTAAACCATAGTTTTTGTCTTTTTTAAATTCTTTTGGTGTGTTCACACTAAGTGATCTATGACCTAAGTATAAACCCAAGATATATCAATTATATGACAAACTTCAAGTCATATTAATGTCGAGTCCTAATCTAGCTTATTGGGTTTATGACTTATTC
>JZKD02S2006583.1:160445-174111 GCA_000966675.3 Picea glauca | reverse complement strand
GTATTGAGGTCAGAGAGCCTACGTGGTTATGAGGCTGGTGAGTCGGGATGCAAATAGACCAGTTCACCTATCCATGTAAATGTAATCAATCATTAGTATTATTACATCGTTGCATGTAGACATGTCATACAAAACAATATGGGGGGCTAACTCTACCAAAAAAGGGAAAAGGGTGGGGACTTCAGTCTTGGGGAATATTTTATTAATATTTCTGAAAAAGTGTATGTTATGGATAATTAATTTATCCTAAGTTCCAATGGAATGGAATGAATCACCAAGTGGATAAAGCTACTTCTGAATATGATAAGTGTCAATTTTAAGGCATGCAATATATATTGTTGACCTTAGTGTATTTCTGGAAAAATTCATTCTTTCAATGGAATTCATTCACTTTCTCATCAATAGAAGGGGTCGGACTATCTGGAAAATATGACTATTACCTTATATGTAGAGAGAAGACCTTCTAAGAGACTTTTTTTCTATAACCAAATTCATGTTGTTGAAGAGGCGGGTTATCACACATGTGAGATCTTTAGGTGAGATATTTGTTGTCGAAGAGGTGGGTTGTCAAGCCCTTGAGCAATCTCTTCAGGTGAGAGTTTTGTTGGGAATCATTTCTTAGTGCGTTGGAAACTAGTTGCAAGGCTCGGAGACTTGATTTATATTATGTTTCTAGAACCATGGAAAGGAAGTGGGGAAACTGAGGGACTATTGAGAAGAGAAGAGGAACACTTCATTGTGTGTGACCGGTGCATGGGGAATGACATAATGAAGAATTGTTGTAGTAGTGGAACCTTGGATTGAGTAATTTTGTTGAGTATCATACCATATCCTAGAATTCAGAAAACTTTTTCCTTGAGGGGTTTAAGCCCTAGCTCGGGGTGACCTGTTGCTGAAAGATTATGAGCAACAGAGTCTATGGCTAGGAGGAACGTCTTATTTCTACACGCATTTGGTGACTTTTCATAAAATATAAGTGTATTTATGTGCTTATCTCATTTACTGTGTGCTTTACTATGTGCATAATGTTGGACAACTAAGAGGGGAGGTGAATCAGTTGTTACCATGCTTAAACAAATATACTTATTTTAAACTCTGTATAGAGCATTCAATGACAATCACAATAATGCAGGAAGGTAGGCAATAGAATATTCAACATCAATCACACGCATGAAATATACAGAGACAGATATTTCCTGAGGAAACCCATAAAGGGAAAAACCTCTTCTTCTTGATATGATAAGTAATCTTTATTTTTTGTACATTATCATTCTTATGAGAACCAATGCATTGTGAGGCTACCACCTCTATTTTGCAAGCTGCAACTTGCTGAGAGCACCAAATCTCTGGTTTCTCTAGCACCCACTAGAAGGAAGCACCAACTCTCTAGTTTCTCTAGCACCCACTAGAATGAAGCACCAACTCCCTAAATGTTCCAGCACCAACTGGATGGAAGCACCAATTTCCAGTCACACAGGCACCAACCTATATAACAGAGAACAATAGTTCTCCCTTGCACCACCCTACCACCCTGTTTTTTTTGCTACAACATGATGGAAGCTACAACTCCCTGTGTTCAAGCACCCACTTGAAACTCTGAGGAAAATATTCCTCCCTAGAACCTCCCTACCACCCTAAAATATAAATCTTTGCTTTCTTGAATTTATCATAGTGATACAACATTTATCTATGGCTTACCAGTCTCAACAATGTTTTGCTACACTACTCTGCTCTGCTTGCATCAGTTTCTCTCTCCTCGCGTCTACTGTGCTTTTTTTTCTTCTCTCAGATATAAATTTTTGTTGCTTGCTTCTTCTATGCTTTATGCTCTATGTCATATTTCCATTCTATGCACCATGCCTCTTTTGTGCACTTCAGCTCCTACACACAGCATGCTTCTACCCGCATGAAAAACACTCAACAGCAGCCGCCACATCTTTTTTGTCCTTCATCTCTTTCTCATGCCAATTCCTCTCCCGGATTCTACATGCAACTCATCGTCTTCTTTGGCAGTTATACTGAGCCTGTTCTTCATCAGTGGCTTATCCTGAGATTCTCTGCCTTCTCTGGCAGTGTGTCTCTTCATGTTCTCTATCAGAGTTGAGCTTTATCCTCTTTTTTGTAATTATAGTCTTCGACGCTTTTCATATGTCAATCCTCTCTATGATGAGTCATCATTCCACTGGCAGTTACCTAGAGACTCTTCAGCTTCTCTGGCGATCACCCTCCAGCTCCTTGAGTTCTCTGGTAGATGCAATAAGTCATTTTCTGCAGTTACAATCAGTTTGTCTCTTAGGAGTTACTGAGATAACCTCTGGGCGCTCATGTCTTTGGTGCCTTTTTCCCTTTCTAAGAAATCTACATAGTGGGCGCTAGGTTTTATGGCTATGCCCCTTCCTTTCACATGACCATCGGTGGTGACCATACACCTAACTATTGGCACTTGACCAAGTTTTAAGGATCCTTGGTCATGTTTGACCTACTTTTTGGACTTCGATAGGCTATCGAAGGCGGAGCGCAAGTCGAAGTAGAGATTGCGGCATCTCGGCCCCTTTTTAGGGATTTTTGGGTTTGGGCTTATGTAACGGGTATGGGGATGTAAGAGAGAGTCGGCCAGGAAGTTTTTGATCTATGTGATCAGAGAAAGGTTTGGTGCTAAGTGCAGTTGGTGATTGTAAGTGATTTTTGCATGTTGTGTGAGACTTGCAAGGCTAAGTGCAAGTGACTGCAAAAGGCTGTGTAAGGCTCTGCGCCTAGATCTACTTGGGGAAGGAGGATCTAGCGGAGTGCACACAGATATCTTGTCCTATGAGGAGTAGGGTTTTGTGGCTCTGTGAATGTAAAGGATTGAGAGAAGCTAATAAAGAAGACAAAGAGTTAGTGGACGTATCCCCAGGGTGGGGGTGAACCACGTATATCATGTTTCATGATTACTATGTGCTTTATGGTTGCTATCTTGTTTATATGATCGAATGCTTAGTGTGTTGTTAGATGATAGATGAATCTAATATGGTATCTTAGTGCTGAATAACGTAAATGAATGCTATATTTGAACTATTTCAGTATGCTTAATGCTTGACTCTATTGAATCTATAGGAATACTACGATGATCTATAATTAGGGTTTAACTGCGCTGCAAACTAAGACTGAATATTGATGAACTATAATTTTTTAGTGCTCTGTTAAGGTGTTACAGTCACAGATCTGTTTCCCAGCTAAGGTTGCAGACACTGGAGTCCTGCAACCACCCATGCCTCTACCTCATGTGAGACTTCATCTTCTTCACAGGTGTTTTTGAAAGGGCTGGTAGTTAGGGTTTTGTTGGTGTGTTGTTGTAGCGTTGAACCCTGGGTCTGCCCCTATGACAACAAATGGTTATGTTGTTAGGACCTGAAACTGTGATTGTTGGGAACTAAAGGAAAGAAAGAAATCTTTGTGCATGGATCTGTTGCCTGAGTGCGCAGTATTCTACTGACCTGTGAAGCTATGTGCTAAGAAGAGAAGTCAAATCTGAAGAAAATAGGTAATATCTGGAAGCTTTGTGATCTGATAAAGGTAAGAATAGTGAAAAGTTTTAGATATGGAATCTTTGTGCTCTACTGAAACTAAGATTAGTGGAAATTTTTGTTTCAAGAGTATGGATCTAGGTATGTTTGATAAACGTTATCCTAGTCTGAAAACTAGGGCATGACTAGAAGAAATAAGGTCTGATATGAGTAGATCTGATAGAAATAATGAAAGATATGTTATTCCTATGCATAGAAAGAATGTTTGGACTAACAAATGGATGCAGGATCCTAGAAAGAATTGTTTGCAGGTTAGCTACTATGATCCTAGTGCACAGTATAGGAAAAGATAGGGATCGTTTAAAAAAAAAAGAGGATTAACCCTTTGTTACAGTTGCAGAAGACCGGGACATCTTGCTAAGAAATGCCCTGATAGAAGACATGGTTGTCTTTGTTGTAAACCTATGGATCATGAAGTTTTGGATTTCCCTAAAATGATTGCTAAGATTGAAAGAATGAATATGGGACAAGAAGACCCTAAGAAAGGTCAAGAAACTAAGACCATGGGAGAACCCCAGACAGAATAAGAGACTGTATTACTGCAAATGAAAGAAACCGTAAATGATCACGGAGATATCAACTAATCAGAGATCTTCAAAGAAAAAGAATGCATAGAAGCAAGAATAGGAGACTTCGACATTGACTATGTTTTGGATGAAGAAACATAGGTAAATATCATGACATAAAGAACTTGGGAAACTTTAGGAAAGCCTGCTATGATTCCTTCATTGGGAGGAATAAGATTATTTAAAGGAAAAGTGATAACCCTATGTGGAAGGCTCACCCAAATATCTATGAGTGCTCATGGAGCTTCGACAAAGGAATATTTTTTTATTATTAGATTCATTGATAACAGTGCTCCATTTACTATGTTATTAGGAAAAATCAAGATCAAGAAATATCAGACCAGAAGAAAAGAAGAGGAGGTTCGAGAACAGAAAAAGCAAGAATTAAAATATTTCATGACTAGGAAGATATCACACTTGATTGTAGAATAGGAGAACAGATCAAAAATAATTGGAACCAGTAACTTGGATCATGAAGTTGAAAGAACACAAGAAGATTCACAAATGAGTAGAGCACCTACCCCAGATAAAGAAGCAGTATTACTCTCTAATTCTATGAAATAATATCAACATCGTGAAGTTGCTATGCCGAAAGAAGACAAGAATCAGAATGGAAAGAGGAATAACGAGACAAAGATCACTGGGAAAAATGATAGAAAGCTCAGTAAGAAGAGAGCTAAGATCGAAAAAATTACAAAAGGACCCAGAGGGAACTTCGCGGATGGAAGATTTGCAAAATTGGAACTTCGTCAATATACCAGAAAATCACCCCATGGCACTTCGCCATGATGAAGCGATATGACCATTGGAAGCATTATAACCATTGGACCGACATTCCAGAACGGTTAGTACAACAGTTATGACCATAAAGTTTTCCATCGGACCATTGGGACCGCATCACAACGGACAGAACTGCATTGATGGAAATATTCTTCTTTGTTGGAGAGATCAGTTACATCGTGTCTACTTAGACCGTTGATTGTTGCACTAAGAACACTTTTGTGAATTGTATCATAGATAACAAGAGAAACCAATGCTACTGTGTTGTGCTTAGTAAGATTGACACCGATTATATTTCTTTGAGCACTTACCCATCCACCTGATATTTTTGATCGCGAGCATGCGTGTCGGACGAGCTCAGCGTTGTGGAGAAGTCAGTCGAGGAAGTTTTAATTGACATGATGGCCGAGAGAGTGATGTCCACGGGAGTTCAAGATTCATCGACATGAGGAGTGCAAGCCTCTCTGTCGACTGCTCGTGGATCCAGACCATCCTGACCGGCTACAGAAAAGAGAACCAAGCATAGAGATGATCTAGAAAATGTGAAGTTAATCCCGACCATCTTGCCCGACTACATCCCGCCTATGGCCGATGCAGTGAGTCATGACAGTGTCCCAAGGGACTTTGATTACACCATGGTTACTGTGTACCTCCTGAAGGGGATACGTGCAGTCAAGACACAACAAGATAAGATCGCGACGTTGAAGTTCAATGACTTTAACCTAGGTGACCGAAAGAATTATAGCATGCTTTCTCCTTACAAGTATTTGAACAGGATGAAAGGGAAGAACTCAAAAATAATCCCCCAGCCATGGACCATGAACCTCGTACAATCCACCCTATTGAATGTAATGAATATACCACACTTTGGAAGGCACCAGGAGGTTAATGTGTGTGTTAATCTCCTTCTCTCATGCTACCATGGCAGCTACTTATGGCTCACTAATGTATCACAGTCGATCCGACGTTGATCCATAGGATCAATGGATTGAGAATACAAGGACCTGACCTGTAAGAATTCTACCCAGGGGAGGCTTCCAATCACACCTTAGCACAGAATATCAAGGATACATACAACGATGTCGAGAAAGGGACATGATCCTACAAGGTATCCTCCATCCAGAATGGTGCAGTGTGCCTAGCATGCCAATTAATCGTAGGAAATCTTGTGAGAAAAAATATACCCACGTAGGTCACAGGGTTTGTCGTTGACCTCACTGGGAAATGCATGGAAGGCCTACAAATGAACTAGGCGAAGTACCTATTTAACCAGTTGGAATTAGACTGTCGCAAAGCACAGGATCAAGGCTACAAGTTCCACTATAGCTGTCTCCTAATCCTCATCGTGTTTATTTCTTGGGAGATGCCAGAAGGTGCAACCTTCCCAGACATTGAGTTGTTTGACCCACTTGTTGTGAAGTTCACCAAGCTCTAGTACTCAAGCGATATGGAAAAATAGTGGCAGTTGAATGTGGCATTTCATACGTATTATCTCCAACTGAAGAGGGCTATCGAAGTTGAACCTCGCATGATGCCAAACACCCTATAGTGGTTCTGACCCCTCATGAAGTTTTGTGCAGATCGACACTTCATTTATATCACTACGTGAGAACACAAGCATAAAGAGGAGCTATATTCATACTACAAACTCACAGAGGAGGACCTCAAGGAGATAACTAAGGACTGGTTAGTAGACCTTCTTCTCCCTGATGACCCTGCAGAAATGTCTGAACCCGAACTTGACATCTCAGAGGACACTCATAAAGAACATGACACACCTAGAACCAGCAAAAGGAAGAAGACTGAGGATATCCATAACTTGGGAAGTGCATCAGAACGAACTAATTTGGTATCAGCTAGACGAGGGGGTGATGATGAGGTAGAAGAAACAAAGAGAAAAGAATACCAACAGAAGTAAGGTGAAGTAACACCGCCTAGGGATCATGTTGATGACACTGACCCCTTGAAGAAAAGGAAGGTTTCTCCTATGAAACCCACTTCCTGGAAGAAATCCAGAGCCACGCTAACTAAGAAGCAGATTATGCTCACTATCGATGACTTTGACTTCATCATCACAGCCGTGAACGACACCTGGCAGGAAATATTGGAGAAACAGGAAGCCAAGCAAGAGGATATGTATGACAGAATCGAGGTTGAACTCAGAGGGGTATAGCAGGCCCTTCATTCCATCCACATAGTATCCACTGCACCCCCGCCGTTAGAAACACCTGAGTTGGGAGATGAGCCTGCCTAACTCCACAAACTAGCTAATGCAACCAAAGACCAGCTTCTCCGTGCACAGGGAGAAACCAAAAAGGCCACAAAGGCCCTAAAGCAAGTATAAAAAGTAGTCATAGAGAAACACTGAGTTGTGCATCAAGAGAAGGATTCCATCCAAACTAAGTTTGAAGAAGAGAAATCACAGATCCAGCAAGAGAAAGAGTAGCTGCTTGCACTGCAGGTGGGAGTAAAAGAAGTAGTCACCAAAGCACTTCTCTCTATCATAGGCTTAGAGAAAAAACAGGAAGACCCAGTGGAACATCAAGTAGAGAAGGTTTTGGAAGCTATCTAAAAGCTTCATCAGAGAATCACAGACCTCGAGCTACAAATAGTGCCAAGTACCCTGCAGGATGTGCGAGATCAAAGAAAATCCACTACCCAGAGCGCAGTCGATGGGATCAGAGTATTTGCTCTTGAATGAAAACAGCTAAGTGCTCACAACGCATAGAATTATGAGTGAATCACTAAAGATATTGATCTAAAGGCACTAGAGTAACATCTCCAGGAGGTGAAGCAGCAAGAAAAAACAATGCATGCATAGTTGAAGCCCCTGTCATTTATTGAAAGAATGATGTGATCCTAAGAGAAGCGCACTGCTCAATAGCAGGTCGACACCATTTAGAAAAAAGTCATGGAAGTGACTCAAAGGCTCCAACCAGTCTAGGATGAATCTTGCCAACTGTTCGAGGAGATTGAAAGTCGAGGCGGAGAATTGGAACAAGTAGTCGTTGCAGTTGAACAACTCTTAGAGGGACCTGTCAACGAAGTAGTCATCCAAGAGTTCATTGAACAGGAGGCCCTAGTGCAACAGCAGGTTGAAGCAGCTCGAGCCAAGCTTAGAGCTTTTGAAGCACAGCTACCCAGATCATAGTGACTCAAGACAAGTCACATGTGAGTGGTGGGGGCCTATTGGCCCTTGACCAAGTTTTGAGGATCCTTGGTCATGTTTTACCTACTTTTGGGACTTTGATAGGCTGTCGAAGGTGGAGCACAAGTTGAAGCATAGATCGCGGGATCTCAGCCTCTTTTTAGGGATTTTTGGATTTGGGCTTATGTAATGGGTATGGGGATGTCGTCCCATGGTTTTACCCATGTGTTATAACCCAAATTTTCACCAGACATGTCAGGCCATCTCAAATTCCTTCTTTTCCAAAACGCTACTGAACAACTCTTCTTAAAAATAACTTTTTTAAAGGCCCATGCACCCTACTCCACTACTGCACACGTGTACATGCTAGCTACCTCAATACAGCCCACATGTACCTACAAAAGCATGAAAAAAGGAAAGTTGTTGACAGAACACACATCTTTGGGTAAGTTAACTAAACCTTTCGGCCATGCATGGCCAGTCATTCAACCAAATACCTAGATCCTTCTAGCCTATAAAAGAAGGGATAAGGGTCCCATTTGAAAGGAGGAAAATAATAGTAAAGAAACTATACCCAATTGATCATTCCCCTTGTCCCAACCTTTAGCCATCCTTGTGCAAAAGAGAAATATAAAGCAAAGCAGTTGGAAGACAGTTGAAGAGGAGTCAAGGACTAGTTTCGAGGAGCAGTGCTGACCACATATTGGAAGTTTACTCTTGTGAAGATTAATACAAAAGGAATATGTTTCCCATCCCACCATATCATGTGTTCAAGTTGAATATTTATTTTATGAGATTGTCACAACTAACCCAGAAATTAGTATATGAAATGCATGTTCGTAGCTCTCTGTTTGTTCATGTGTGAATGCAGGTCATATTTGGGAGGAGTTCGTAGCTCTCTGTTTGTTCACGTGTGAATGCAGGTCATATTTGGGAGGAGGCTTGCAATAAAAGAGTGAGTGAAAGAAAAGGGATTGACATCAAATGAAGGACTTAAGGTAGAGTTATCAAATCTCATTTACAACTTTGTATTGCATGAATGTGGGGTTTTGTGTTGGGAGAATAGGAGAAAGTAGAGGCCTTTGAAATGGTAATTTTTTGCATGCATGATTAGAGCCCTTAAATGATAAGTCCATAGGAGGGATTCCCACCCACAACAAAATTGGTGACCATATTCGGTATATCTAGGGTTTCTGGGAATATTTTTCTTAGGTATTTTTAAAAATTGGTTTCATTCCTTATTTTTAAAGTTTCTGTAAAATTCTGAGCTAACAGAGATTCTGGTCTTCCATACCAATTGTCTATGTTTCTTTGCTTGGCTACATTTTTTTACGGGACCCACAGAGGTACATGTGACCTATATAAGGCCTACACATGTGTACCCACACCCTAAATTCACACAGCCCACGTGTACACGCTAACTGATGAAGTGTCAGTCACATGTTTTAATTAAGAAAATTTTTGTTTAAAGAGGTAGTCATCCTCTCCCCTGTCAGAAGTGATCCTTCTCAGGGGTTTTCTGGAACTCGTTATGGTATCTGTTGTTTGCAGTTTATATTAGGTTCCACCTTAGATTGGTTTTCTTCTATGAAATTTTCCTTGAATTGTTTTCATTTTTCTGTCAAAGTAAATTTCTAAGTCTTCAAGAGATTCTGGTTCTCAATACCAGTAGTCTACGCCAGTGCTTGATTGCTTTTTTTTCATTTTTGAAGAGTTTCAGAAGTACATGTGGCCTACATAAGGTTTGCACACGTGTACACATGCCCTGACTTTACACAACTCATGTGCACACGTTGGCTATTGGACTATCATCATCGTGTCTATTGAGAAAATTTTTGTTTAAGGAGAGGCAATCATCCTTTTCTTTGTCAAGAGTTATACCTCCCAGGTTTTTTGGTCTCTGTCATAGCGGTCAGTAACTTAGGTTTGATCACATCAATAGCTTTCTTTTTCATTAAGAAGTTTTCCTTAAAATTTTCCTTTTATTAGGATTTTCGACAATTGTGAGAGTCCATTTTACTCTGCTTGTGTGTTATTTTTAAAGTGACTCTTTTCAATCTGTGCTTAGGCTATAAGTTTTCTTAGTCTTTACTTGTCATTATTTTTCCTTTTTTTTCTTTGTGAGAATTAAAATAAAAATATATATATCTTTTAGTTCTTGGTCTGGTTAAATGGTTGTTGGTTTGCATTAGTAACCAGGAGAATTCTTTGCTTTCATAAGTTCTTGGTTGTTTACTTAAGACATTTAAGTAGCTCGTAGTCGAGCGAAATCATGTTTGATTTTGTTGTTCAAATATCTTAGAAAAAAAATTCTTGAAAACTTGGTTAGGAAAACGCAAATTTGAATTTGTTCATAAAAGTTATTTTTCTTTCCGGTTGTCTATTTATTTTCTCTTTTTGTCGCTCAAAACATCACTAGGTTCATTTCCATCACCCTTTACTTAAGACAAGCATTTAAAATGAACATTAAATCTAAAATTAATTAGACCTTTTATTTTTGTAGGGTCAACCAACTAGTTTAGGGTTAGGGCCTTGAATTAGGTTGGAGAGGAAACTCTTCAAGGCCATTGAATCAAACATTGGAATCTGAGTTAGGGAGTGTCCAAGTCCAGTATCGTGAAATTTATCCGGGACCCCCCTCTAACACAGGGGATAAACACAAGGTCGCATGCAGAAAGGTAGCGGAGATAACCCCTCCAAAGCCGGACCAATTGTAGTGGAGAACACATATAGAAGGCTTGTCTTGGGATTCTATCGATTGCATTTTTCACTGAGCTTCGTGGGTCTCGAATCCGTTCGAGACCCTCAGTTGTCTTCCAGACCACTTTCTTTCAATACCCTTGACAGGTTTTGGGCTTGATACCATGCTCATTGTGGTCTACCTCACTGTCGATTGTACCCACCTGGTAACTGTTCGCGCACTGGCAACCTAGTTGCCTATATTTTTTAGTGACATACACAGGTGACTGTGGGGGTATACCCATGGATGATTTTAGGGGCTAAATTTCTCTCATGGGCTAATTTTCTATGGTTTTTCCAAAAATGAGATTCACTATTTTAAAAATGATTCACCCAAATTCTATAAGATAAAATCATTTTACCTTAAAAATTGCCAAAATTTTATAAAAACTATATTAAATCCTTATAAATTTGAATATTTTTACAAAAATATCGCCAAACATTTATAGTTGGCATATGAAGGATTAGTAAGATTCTCTAAGGTTTCTACATTTTAAAATAAATTCCCATCCTTAAAATCATCCCTAGGTATACCACGGTACCTAGGACAGACATCGGGCCACAATTTGCAGAGTATACCCAGAGGGTGCTTCCATTTTTGAGTTCCACTTGCACCGATAAGTTGCTCTAGTGTTGGTTGTTGTAACTATTCTTCCAACTAGTTTAGTGTTTGCTTATTTTATCTTGTAGGGACTTATTCTAGTGTGTGTTTATTTTTGTTGAATGAGTAGAAATCCCTAGCATTTCATTGATCTTCTCACACAGTGGAGGATCAAGAGCTTTTTCGATTAAGAAGGTTTCTAGGCCTGCCACCGGTTACACTGGAGACACCCCCACCACCTCTAAGGCGAAAAATGGACCAACAAGGGTCGTTTGAAGCAACCGGGTCACAGGAAAATGTACCTGACCAAACTCTGTTAGAGGAACTTTCGGCACCTTTAAAGTGGGTAGCAATGGAAACAAATGTTGTCTCTTCTTCTGGGAATCCTCATACTCCCGCCACGGTTTTCATCCCCGGGGGTATTCTACCTCCGAACCCACCTTCACTAGTCTGGACCACCATGGTCTGGACCACCTCTACCTAGAGTAGTGGTCCAAGACCATCAATGGTAGTGGATACTACTCCCTTCACCTAAAGTGCGACAGGCCCTCCATTCTCATATGGGATGCCTAGCTCAGGTACAAGTCCTGTACTTTCCTTCTCCACTTTATAGACCTTAGTTCTGGGGGCAGGGAGTTCTAACACTCCTCTGCAAGGATCCATGGGAGGCCCTTCCACCTCCTATAATGCTTTCCCTTATGAGGGAGTTCATATACATCCTTCGTTCCCTTCGCTCAGCAGAACTCACCAGCATTCCACCGGGCCGAACACACTCAATAGTTTGTTTGGAGTTGAGAGTCAAGGACTACCTTCTCATAGTATGCCGGTAGGTTTGACATCATTTTATTTGTTCAGATCATTTTGTAACAACTCTTTCTTGTCGACTGCTTTCTTGACTGGGGGCAACCTCGGTTATGGACAACCAAATTCTGTGCAAGGTATTATTCATGTATAGGGTGCAAACCCAAGAATTCCTTCTGCACCAGGACCTTGGAATTCTTGGCAGGGATCAGTTCCCTCATCGGGAATGTCTATTGGGGGAAACCCCTTTCACAACCAATGGAACCTCAGGAAAGGCACAGGACCTATGCCCATGGGATCAGTATGGGGCAACCCTTCACAAAGCCATTCTAACGCACCCCACGCCCAACCATTTACGTCCTATTACGGGAACTAGTCGATGATGTCTCCTCAAATGTTGAATCAATAAGCTATTCAAGGCCATGGTTTCTACTAGAATCCTAGCCAACAACCCAACTTTTCCTGGCAACCTGGTGCCAGTCAAACTCTAGGTCCCTTTTTCCATGGTTATCAACAACAACCAAAATTAACTTTATTGGCAACCTTACATTTTTCAGACTTGTCAGGCTGCTAAATTGAAGATTTAAATGACCTGAAACACTAAATTGTCAAACCAGGGTTGGTAAACTTTGAGCTGCTACACTGTATGTGCAGGTAAGGTTCTAATCTCTATTTGAATGTTATCCTTAGAAGGAAACACAAACTCACTCTGAGAACTTGAATCTTAATGACTATCTTGAAACTGAGCATTTCCTATTTAAGTCATCAACAGAAAACAGTCCTATGTTTGAATGCTGGTGCTTCTATTTCCATGCAAAGGTGTGATTTCATAAGATTATTCCACCACTATTTTTAATCATCTATCATTACCATTTCTATTCAAGCCATGACAAAAAGAGTGTTTCCTAAAATGCATTTAATCTGAACATTACAAATGAATCTAATCGTGTCCACATGAAAAACAGAGTACTACCCTACCTACTGGTACCAGAAGCTTCCTTTGATTTAATTGTAATCTAACTATTCTAATTAAGCAGGGTAACTAACTATATAACAAAGCAGAGTTCACTCAATTTCTAGGTGATATTAGAATTGAAAATGAGAAGCCAAACAAACCACATTCATACTCTAAACCCTACAGGAATCAGTCATGCATTTTAATACTCATCAACGTAAGGGATATCAATATGCTGGAACGATTCGGTTGAAGAATAGATAAACACAATCTTGAAACAACTAAATCTATGACACACTATGAGCTACAGATATACCATTCATGTAAGCAAATACTAACACACTGAAACAACTAAATCTATGATGAAATAAAGCAACGGTTTGCACCTGTTTGGCGGGCCCAACCAAACGACACAAATGTTGTAAGTAATAACCAGAGCCGACTAGATCATTCTATGCAAACATGGTGTAACTTCACGCTTCATTAACTCATAAGAAAAATACTCAAATC
>JZKD02S2006583.1:92042-137074 GCA_000966675.3 Picea glauca | reverse complement strand
TGAATGCTATCCTTAGAAGGAAACACAAACTCACTCTGAGAACTTGAATCTTAATGACTATCTTGAAACTGAGCATTTCCTATTTAAGTCATCAACAGAAAACAGTCCTATGTTTTAATGTTGGTGCTTCTATTTCCATGCAGAGGTGTGATTTCATAAGATTATTCCACCACTATTTTTAATCATCTATCATTACCATTTCTATTCAATCCATGACAAAAAGAGTGTTTCCTAAAATGCATTTAATCTGAACATTACAAATGAATCTAATCTTGTCCACAGGAAAAACAGAGTACTACCCTACCTACTGGTACCAGAAGCTTCCTTTGATTTAACTGTAATCTAACTGTTCTAATTAAGCAGGGTAACTAACTATCTAACAAAGTAGATTTCACTCAATTTCTAGGTGATATTCGAATTGAAAATGAGAAGCCAAACAAACCACATTCATACTCTAAACCCTACAGGAATCAGTCATGCGTTTTAATACTCATCAACGTAAGGGATATCAATATGCTGGAACGATTCGGTTGAAGAATAGATAAACACAATCTTGAAACAACTAAATCTATGACACACTATGAGATACAGATATACCATTCATGTAAGCAAATACTAACACACTGAAACAACTAAATCTGTGATGAAATAAAGCAGCGGCTTGCACCTGTTTGGCGGGCCCAACCAAACGGCACAAACGATGTAAGTAATAACCAGAGCTAACTAGATCATTCTATGAAAACATGGTGTAACTTCACGCTTCATTAAATCATAAGAAAAATACTCAAATCGTATGACAGTCGTGTAACATAACGTAACAGCAGTTTTATATTCAGAAATGTGTGTCCATAACATAACATAGTCCAACCCGTTCTCTGGAGTGATCGCGGGTTTATATATAAATCCTCCTGTTTATAACAGTCTAAAACAAAGATACATAAAACAAACGGATCCCCCGATCCGAAAATAGCTTGGAATCAAGTTTTAAAATGTACTTCACATCTTCGTGACACGTAGTGTCACGAAGTGTGAACGATGAAGAATTAATGACCCGGTTTTATCATTATGCCTTCAAGCACCCTGTGGGCGATGACTCCAGCTGTCATGAGAATCTCTCTGTCTCCCATTTAGACCATAATGCTCAGATCTTGAGCGGCTCCATTGGTATCTCCACGGGTACGAGTTGGTACCTGGTACCGACATCCTGTTCCAAAAATAGAAGTGGTACCTAACCCAAGCGACATTAGTTCCAATATCAATTTAAAGCATCAAAGTGCATAAAAATAGATTGAAATGCAAAGATACCTTAAGTATCCCCATTGAATGGTAGGGAGATGTCAATTACGTCAAAACAAGGCCAAAAGGGTGGTACTGGTATATAAATGGAGGTCTGTGGAATATAATATAGGCAAAAAACATGATCAAAGCCAGAGACCAACAAGACTTGATGAGGTTGTTGAATGACCCCATCTATCACAATCCACGTTGGCCCCCTATGCCGAATAAATTGCCTTCAGACATACCAAATTTTGAAGCCAAGCCTAACGAAGATCCATGGGATCATGTGACCACCTTTCACCTTTGGTGCTCGTCTAATTCATTGAAAGACGACTCCATACAATTGTGATTGTTTCAACGTACTCTCATTGGGAGTGCTGCAAAATGGTTCATCGAGCTTGACCGCTCCAGATATTCTTCCTTCAGAGAATTGGCAATGGATTTCCTAAACCATTTCCAATTACCAGTGAGATACGATGCTGGCACAGAATTGCTGGCCAATTTTGAACAAAGAAAAGAAGACCATATCTCTGATCACATCCAGGAATGGAGATGCCGGAAGAGTTTGATTAAGGTACCAGTCCCACTAGCATTCCTACTTGAGTGGTTTCTTAAGTATTTGGTCCCACAGCTATCCAAAGATGTCAAAATGTCGGGAGTGTTTTCCAAAGAATATGCCATCATGAGAGCTCAACAGCTTGAGCTAATTTATTCTCAGTCTGGTTTACTGTACAATATTTTTCCATATGCACCACGATCTAAACTTGATAAAACCAGACAGAGAGTTGTACCACATGCCAATGGTATTGTCGATTCATCACAAACAAAGCCCGTTGAACAACTGACAAAACAATTGCAGCAATTGTCTATATAACACATAGTGGCCAACCAAACTACTGTTTCGGTTTCTCCCCCTACCCAAACGTCGGATGTACATAGTGTGCAATCGACCAATCCAAAGACCACCCAACAGCCTGATGGAAAGAAAAAACAACGTAAGAAGGGTAAGGGGGATAAGAAACCCACTAATAATGTTGACGGGGGCAACACTGAGAAAAGGAAGGTGAAGTATTCGTGTAACCTATGCGCAGAAGACCACCCGACCCACCAGTGCCCTCGGCTTGGAGAGGCCCAAAATTTTGTGTCACAGTAGCAGCCTGTTGTGTTGACAAATCCATTTCAACATGGGAAAAACCTAACCCAAGCCTCTACAAGCGCGAAAGGGTGCAGTAAAGGACCCTCTCCATCTTCAAACAATCCTACATCTATGAATGTGTATATGATGAAAGGTGATTCTTTTATATCGACTAGAGAGCATGACTACAATAAACCAAGAACCTCTAAGAAAGGTAAAGAAGTTGAAATCCCATCTCTTCCTCTCTAGATCGAGAGGACTTTCGAAGAAACAATGACACTCATCCTTGTTAGCACTCTGTAATTTGCCTAAGGCTGTTGAGGCAATCACAGAGGTAACCTCGAACCGCTTCAAGTCTTGGATCTAGCCCTCCAAGACTCAGAGAGGGATCTCTCTTTTAGATTTAACTTTGTTTTTTAAGGGATGGGTTTTAGGCTAGTTATAAAAGTATAGGGTTTTGATTTTGGTTTTTTAAATGGTCAATTTGGGACAGCAAGGAGGGCCATTGGGCAAATGGGGTCTACGTTTTAAAGAAGGTGATTTAGTTCTCAGATTTGGACAAAATCCTTTCACAGGGAAAGGTAGCAGCAATATTGGATCGAATCAAGTGTTGATGGCATTGTTTTGAGGAAGGAATAGGTGAGGAAAAAGACAGGCAGAGGAGCAGCTAAGAATTCCTAAGCTAGCCTTTTAGAAGAACAACATAAAGATTATCAGAAGCTGAGAGGCAGAGTATCTGAGGATAAATTCTACCCTTGTTACTCTCCTTCTGGTAATAAGAACTGAAAACAAATTGATAAAGAAGACAGGAAAACATTAAACAGCGAGAAACTCCACCAACATCACTGCACAAGAATCTTGTAAAAGAAATATGTCTAATTACTGATTCATCATTAAAATTACAGAGAAATATTCTCTGGCTAAAACACAGCCATCATCCAGCAAAGAAAATGAAAATTACAGCTTTGGACCTCTCACACAGGTCAAGCCTCTCCTCTTCATCCCAGTTGAACCCTCATTCTACCCTTTACAGCTCTATAAATAATAAACAAAAACCCCCCAGCCTTCAAAGATTTGGGCTCTGCCTCTGGTTTCTCAAAATAGAAAATAGTTACCAAATAAACACCTGTCGATTACTCCCTCAAACAAATCGAACAGCAAAATAACTGAAAACTAACTGTGATATCTGTTGCTCGACATCTGGAACATGTTGGAGGAGGTTTAAAATTCGCTGGAAAATAGACTGAACGCTGGAGGTTTTGTTGGAGACTGGATGGAAGCTGTCATTTGCCAATTGTAGCATTTTCATCTAGATCCAAGGGTTTGCTCTGCCACCTATATAAGTGTTCCCTAAATATGTGGATGAGACTGTTGAAATCGGGTTCCCTATTTTCCACTATGCTCAGCGATTTGTAGTTGGAATTCTTTTTAATCTGTGTCTCTGTAAAATTGGCATCTATAACATCATCGCCATGAGATCTTCAATCTTATCTGAAAAATCTGACATTAACCCTTTAAGGACATTAACCTCATCTTCCGTGGCACTTATAGCCAGTGTGCCATTCTGGAGATCTCCCTCAGAAACATTATTTATCTGTGCCTCTTTGCCAGAACTTTCACCCTTGGATGTCTCAGCTTCAGTGGTGAGTCTCTGCATATGGGATGCACATATTGAAAGAGCCTGTTGGCAGTAGTTTAGAGCATCTGGAGTCTTGTTATGCATCTGTAGAGCCAAACATATCTCAAAGCATAGTTGTGAAATATGATGACAGTTAGGTTCCTCCAAGCGTTCTAATATAGAAGAGCTCTCAAGTAATCACTTAATGAAGTATGGAAATCTTCTCTTTCCAAAGACACATCTCCTTACCATTTGTAACTATTCATGAGACTTTTGGGGACCCAAAGTTTACAGCATTGACTCATGCAACTCAAAATGCTACAAAGTTGTGCACATTCAATGTCTGTGAAATGATTCTAGTGAAATTTTATTGAGAATTTAGTTACGAATAATGTAAATTTCAATAGCACAACAATGCTCAAAGTCCAAGAGCATGCAACATAATGGCATTTTGGGCATGCATGCGATTTTCTGCCTGAGGGAAAACAACTAAATTGGGAGCCTCTATAACACCATCAGTGACTTCAATCCCTCTTTCAGCAGGAATACAGTGCATGAATAATGCTTTGGGGCTTGCCAATGCCATCAGAGATTTATTAACCTGGAAGAATTTAAAGTGCTCAATACGATAAGAAGCTTGATCCTTCTGGCCCATACTCGCCCATACATATGTATATACAATATTTGCCCCCCTTACAGCTTCTGCAGGATCATTTGTTATTTCAATTTTACTAATCCCTGCGTTCCTATCCTTCTCCACAGTTACACGATCAGGTTCAAATCCCTTGGGGCAAGAGCAAACAAAGTGAAATGGAACCATAGCAGCCAGTAAAAGCCATGAGTGTACAATGTTATTTCCATCTCCAACATAAACAACCTTAACCCCTTCCACAATATCCTCAAGCATAAATGAGTGGCGCCTTTCGAGTTCATTTACATAGTTCAACCACTTGTTAACARCTCTCTGCCACTTTGAACTCTKAGAAGTGATTCTGRAATSACAAACTATGAAAACRTCAGAGAAGAAACAAATCATAAGAAKATAAAAAGCYYCAAGGYARCAACAAATAAGATCGATTCAAGCCARCAGGTCAAAGGACRRGGTCCTCAAGTGTTGCATTTCCAAAATYAGTGATATGGGRATRAGAAGCTTTCTCATCGAGCTGGTTTTGAGCCYAGATCAACATCTTTAGAAGACATGGAAGCTTGGGATCTTTCTCATGACTTTGACTAGTTAAAATTGYAGCATTCAATTCAYTGTCTGTCTTCTGACRCTGGGAGATGTCTAAAATGTCCCCAAAAGGGCTAGTTGATGGATCTTCAAAGGCTAACAAAGCAACTGTACGTTCCACCTCTTCTAGAAAGACACGATTTTCTTCCCCCCTTGGTGCCAATTCCTCCTGTGCAAATTCAAGAGCTTCTTCAAGCTCGAGGTTTTAATTCTGCGAATTCTTTTGAAAGAGAATCTGGGGCTGGAATATTTAGATCTAGACCTCACCTAGTATAAATCTTCAAGGGTATGCTTTAGATGTACACGAGACCCGAACTTTCCTTTACTCTCGCCCAAAGGAAACAGTCCGACCATATTCAATAGACCACAACAAGATCGGGTGTAGCTCTTTGCGCTCAGCTAGGTAAGAACGCCCTTCACCAATAGGAGGTTTTGGCAAATCTTTCTGCACTTTATTGTCATCAAGAATTGCAGGTAGGAGATTTAAAAGATCGATGTGTATACAATGTTGGGACTTGCAATTTGTTCCACGGATTTTGTGAAACCACGATTCGCTGCATAACCTTCTCTGCATGCGTTTGGACACCTTGACTCTGTTTCAACACCTGGAACGGGGTTTTAACACTGTGCTTTATATATTTTTTAAATCCTGCGGGCAATATCCCATTTTCACACCGTAAGCTGAACCTTAAGTGATTATATTAGCTAACAGTCATATGGTGTAGCAATGAAATGAGCCCGAGGCTTGGGCTTTGGGGTTTGGTGTTTGTGCTATGCTGGCGCTGCTTGTCTGTTGTTGGTGCATGAAATGGCACATATCCCTTGGTGTCAAGCATTAGGAAGTTGGCCCTAGGCCAATATTTTTTGGCTGAAAATTATGTTAATTTTTCACAAAACTAGGTACAAAGGCGAAGGCCGAGGAGCCATTTTTTGATCAATTTGCCAAACATAATTTTATAAAACCATGACTTAGGTTAATAAACCCAATCTTTACATTTGACCATGAGAATCACAAATTTTTTCCTTTCAACCAAATGCACCAAAACTTGTTTTGAAGTTCACGCACAAACATTCATCTTATGCTTGGTCGTGGTCGGGCATTTTCCGCCGCCTTCACCATGCGTCATGAGTGAACACATATGACTGAGATAGATACATATTAGTCAGAAAAATGATTCCCTATTACATAGGGTTCTAACAATCCCAAAAGGTGCATTCAAGAAAGCTTCTTACAACCCAAATGCAAGGGTTTCCCAGAACTATTCTGTGGTGGAGGATTTCTCTCAAACCCCTTGTGCGATGTATGTTTTAGAGGTCCTCCAAAGCTTCCCTTCCCAGAGGAAATCTTTGTTAACCACTTTAGGATCTGTCGAGAATTGTAATCTGTATACAATCATGCTGGATATCACCGACTTAAAACCTCGTCTTCCTTCCCACATATCATTTCAGATAGTAGTGGTTTACCCCATGAAAACTTTTACTCATAACATTTTTTGCATGGTGGTTGACGAGGGCACCTTGACATGCATCATGTCGTTGGCGTGTTGGAAGGCCATTGGCCATCCCATTTTGTCTCCATCACCTACTCTTCTCACCACTTTCAATGGTTGTTCGTTCCGACCACATGGAATCATCCTCTCTTTCCCCATGCAGCTAGGAGGGAAGACCATGTGCGTCGAGGTAGAAGTAGTCAACGCATCCCTCAACTACAATCTCTTGTTAGGTAGGATTTGGACCTATTCCATGCAAGTGGTGGTCGCTACAGTTTTTCGGGTCTTATTGTTTCCACACGAGGGTTGGATCGTGACCATCGATCAATTGTCCTTCTCTCGACCTGACCCTTCATTGGGGGCATCTGCGGTCTCGATGATTGACAATCCTCAACTCGATGTCGTCAATGTAGGGGTTGTTTTGTGCCCACCTTTGATGGGTACTTTCGATTACCTACCTCCTTAGGGTGATGTCAAGTTCATATTAGACCATCATAAGGTTGAGATTTTCCAAGTTTTTTCATTTCGCACGACTTACTTCAATGATCTGTGGATTCTTCCTTCCCCATTGGCCACGATGGAAGGGACAGGGAACCATGGTATGTCCATGCCCTTGTCCATGGAAGAAGTAGCATACTCTTTAGTCCAGCAAGATTCATCCAACCCCGATTCAACTGCTGCACAAGTTTTAGATCCAATTCTAGAGCCTATTTGGGCTCAAGGTTCCCTCGTCGGCACCAATTCTTTAGACTTAGTCTTGCCCTCAGACGAAGCAATCATTGAAGCAATGACTAGTCTGGACAAACCCTAGGATGATCTCCATCATAGATCTTACTTCCTCCCAGAGTTAAACAGAATCACAGCAAGGGAATTTACCTTGACTATGACTGGAGATAGGTATTGTCCTATCAATCCCTTGGCTACACATGAGGTTTATGCTGAGGGTAATATGGAAACAATCATTGACACTATACCGATTAATATCTCCAGAACCCCTGGTGTTGTGGAGAATGTTTTCATTGGAGCTTACTATTCCCACAAAGATATCGAAATCTACACAGACCTATTTAAAAAAAATTGTGACATTTTTTCCTGGTCTTACGAGTAAATCCCAGGAATTAATCCAAAAATAGTCGAACATGAAATCACAACTTATCCTGATGCCAAGCCAGTTTGGCAGAGGCTCCATCCAGTTAATCCAAGGAAAGAAACAACTATTAAGGTTGAAGTAGAGAAAGTGCTCAAAGCATGTTTTATCTATCCTGTCCATTTGACCCAATGGATGTCAAATCCTGTGCCGATCAAAAGAAATAGGGAACGATTCGTGTATGTATGGATTTTTGTGATTTGAGCAAAGCTTGTCCAAAAGATAATTTTCCCACACCATTCATCGACCAGATAGTTGATGAAGGCACCATTTGCAAGGTTTTTTCTTTCATGGATGGTTTTTCAGGATATAATCAGATGCAGATCAAACCCGAAGACCAGCACAAAACAACTTTCATTTTTCCATGGGGTACATTTGCCTATCATAAGATGCCTTTTGGTCTCAAAAATGTTGGAGCTACCATCCAACGTGCCATGTCTTTTTCTTTCCATGATCTCAAGCATATATTTGAAGCCTTTTTATCCCCGATTTCTAGGGATAGTTAGAAGATCATGTCTCGAGGCCCACAGGTCCTAGACATGAGTACCGAGAGCAGGATTGACCTGAGCATGGCCCTGGAGGGCCCATATTTCTTCTTCATCATCAGACCTATCCTGTCAGCAGCAGTAGCATTCAACACCTTCAGCTTGGACTTGCATCGGAGGAGACTCTTTCTCCATGAGGTAATTGGTCTAGGTATCATGGTATGTGTCATGTTTGATCATTATAACTTTTAGATATATGCATCAGGTTCCTTACATTTCTGACAACTGCTTGGATCTTACACTAACCCACTTGACCATGGTTGGGGGTATTAACAGGGTGCCCTAGAAAGCTTGTATCCATAGGTTTTGGTTATCCACCAGAGGGGATTTTGAAGAGCCATCGTCCGCTCCCACCATATTATCATTTTACATCTTATCTCTTATTCATCTATCCCATTCCCCTAGTCTGGACATTAGGATGACCTATTTTTGGGGTTACATTTTATCCTATGGGAAGAAGGGGCAAAATGCCCAAGGGGTAAAAGTAGCTGGTAAAAGATAAAATCCATAGAAAATAAAACCTAGAGATGCCTCACCCAGGGATCCCCGAGAAGGCAATAAAAAGCCTCTCGATAAGAAACAAGAGAGACCCGAAGAAAAATAATAAAAAAATACCTAGCCAAGAGGATGGGGGGTCTCATCATGAGCCATCCCATTATGTTCATAAGTACCTAGCAGTATGACATTGTCATTATCTGGTTACCACGCCAAGGTAGTGACCCTTGGTTGCATGGCCAAGGGAAAGGGGGTCTCATCACGAGCCAGCCTTATCATTTCTGTGAAAATACTCGTGGGTAACACTGTCAGCTCTGGTCACCATGCCAAGGCAGTGTCCTCTAGTTAGACCTTGAAATAAAAAGAAAGAAAAAGCAATGAATAAAATAAATAATAAAGGGCTTGGAAAGAATTGCATCCATGGCAGGTACAACTCACCTCCTACAAAGGCACCCATGGATAATATCCACCCCTAGTTTTCACTATGTCTAGGCATCCTTAGACCACACCACCTCATATTACATGGCTTGGATGATATCCTTTGGGAACTTTCCTTTTCTTCTGGATGCTAGCCCAATAGGTTACCTTGTCTTTTTCTTCAGCTTTGTATAGTAGGTCAGTGTAATGTCTTTGAGCTATTAGATGATATGCTATGGGTTTTATGCATGCATTTGATAAAATTAATGATGAAATATAATTAACATTGCTATGGTCCCGAGGAATAATGAGTCCGTGGAGGGTGAAGTTTTTCATGTGCAAGACCATACCCGACGGACAAGTACCAGGTGGACCGGTACACATGGGGAGATGATTAGTTCGGACCTCCATGGGGATGAAGAGCCCATCAGATGGTTGTTGGGACCTCATTAGGGGCAGAGACAGGATAGTGATTGATCAAGCATTTGCACGAGAGAAGGAGAAGGACGTTTTCATCCAGGACACCTTGGCTGAGCCCAGCCTTAGGGGGTTGACGCACTACAGGTGGAACTTGTCCCTCTGTTGACCCAGGACGTCCTCCAGAGATACCTGATGTCACCTCTAGTGTGTGGCATCTTTACAAGGTAGTTTGGCACGTGTGGCAGAGTTTGGAGGCCCAGAGAGGGCCAACGTTTGTCTTCTAGTGCTGAGATTTGCCCTAAAAAATGCCAACGTCTCCCTCAGAGGGGCTAGACGTCCTACTTACTACTCATTTAGGGTTTTAATTAGCAGTTAAATGTAAAATAGTATGACTTTTAGTAATTATCCTTGTTGGCTGTTTTAATGACCTAATTTTTAATTAAGGGTCATTGGATAATATAAATTGAGGATGTTTTCCCTCATTTTGACATAACACAACTCACTCTCTTGTGAGATCTGATTTTTAGCGCCCTATTGGGGTTTTCGGCTGAAATAGTGAGGCACAACTTTTGAATGAGGAGTTTTCTTGGCATTTATGGTGTTTCTTTAGAAGGAAGGTGTTACAACTAGGGTTTGCTTGGATATTTCTTCATGAAATGTAAGTGTTTTTTCTACAAAACTTCTCTTTGAATAGTTGTGGTTTAAATCTCTTGCATTTTACTTATATATTGCTGAATCAAAACCCTAGGGGACAACCACACAAGTAGGTTGTTGTCTCATGTCCCCTGACAAATAAATCTTAAACCATTGAATAAGAAAATACAGCCTAGCCTTAGTTACACTTGTTTTCTTCATTCCTCATGCTAGCCGCACCTTTTTTAAGACAAGAAGAGTGAGACGTCCTTAGCCTAGGCTTACTACACTAGGGCCATACCAATCTAGGGTTTGTTGATAGACCTTGTTTTAGCAACGTCTCTTTCATCAGAACCTCTTGTCTTGGTTAAAATTTCCTTATTGTGCTAGTCGTTTGCCAGGAAAGAGGAGAGAGCACAGGGCCTTGCCTTTGCAACACCTAGTAACTCTCTCTCTCTTAGGGTTTCTTCTTTCAAGGCCCTGCTTTAGCAGCACCTTGAAAACCTACCCTCTAGTCCTTAGAAAACTCTTTCCCTTCAACTATTGCATCCATCACTTGTTGACTCCATTAACCATTAGGCACTGATCCTTAGACTCTAGCCTTGAAGTGATAGTGACTAAATAAGCTTTCAAAACCTCATTAATTTCAAACCCTAACTAACAACTAACCCTAAAAATCTGACGTCACCCCTAGGATATTTCATCTTGACATAGCAAATCTATTATATGTGAGCAACTGAATGATATTTAATGCATTGATTTGATTCAAGGATTGATTATATTCATTGGATACTATATTATTCTAGTATTTATTGACAAGTTACATTATATTTCCATTGTCATTATTGTAAACATTGACTTCGTCAATCTTTACTGCTGCATTTGCTCATATATTGAACTTAGATAGTCACTAATTTATGAAGTATTAACCATTATTGCACGTATTAGTTTTATTGTTGTCTTGTCTCGCAAGAAGGTGCCTTCTCTGTGGTTATACTTTATTTGACTATCTCTTTAGGCGGTAATATGTGAAAGGGAATAATAGCCTTAATCCTTTAAGCCTTTCCCTTTTCAAACCCCAGATTGTCAGGGACGTATCCCTTGGGCTTAGCCTCTCTAAATAGAAAGGACCTCCCCATTGTGGTGACATTGGGTGGGGTAGGTCCCTGTTATGCCAGTTTGGCCTTCTACTTTATAGCCTTTGCTCCTAGCTACAAACTGTGTGATAACAAGCCTATTTATATGATTTAGCATCATGATCTCATAAGAGAACGGATCATCCTACACACCTCTGACTTATCTTTGAGCGATGTCGCTACTTCCAGATTCACTTGAATCCAAACAAATGCAAATTTTGCGTAACACCAGGTCAGCTACTAAGTTTCATAGTCTCAACAACAGGGATCATGGTCGATCCTCTCAAGGTGGAGGCAATACTTTAGTTGCCTCACCCATATACAATCCTTCAGCTTCAAAGCTTATAGGGAAAAGCCAACTTTTTGAGGCGTTTCATATCCAACTATGCCGAAATTACAAAGAGATTTATGCGTTTTCTAAAGAAAGACGTTCCTTTTCATTGGGATGAAGTCGCTCAATGCTCGTTCAATGCTTTGAAACATGCCCTCACAACTGCCCCTCTGCTCTGCCCACCCAATTATAATAAAGATTTCTTATTGTACTTGGTTGTGGAAGAGTCAACTATCAATATGGTCTTAGTTCAGGAGCATGAATTCCTCTCAGAATATGTGATATATTTCCTGAGTCGAGGCCTGGTTGGACCGAAACTCAATTATTCCCATATTGAAAAACTGGCGTTGGAAGCCATTCATGTTGTTCAATGGTTCCGCCATTATATTTTGTTTCGCAAGACCACCGTCATTGCCTTTGTGAATCCATTTCAATACGTATTAACACAACACATCATTGGCGATACGATCAGTAGATGGATAGTTGTACTTCATGAATTTGACTTAGATTTTGTTTCGGCGAAATACAAAAAGTCACTAGTCTTTGTGGAACTCATCTCGAAACTTCCAGTTGAATACAGTGATGTTATGCCCGAAGATTCGCCTATTAGGGGAGACATGTTTTTGATCATGTCTTTGGATCTCTAGTATGGAGATAAACTAGTCTATCTCTAGACTTTGAAGTACCCTGCCTCTGCTTCTCGCGATGAGCGTCGCCATATATGCCATCAGGCTAAGAACTATCTCATACTCGATGACACTTTGTATCACCAAGGTGTAGATTGCATCCTTTGATGATGTCTCACTCATGAAGAAGAAGTTATCATGCTTAACAATTGCCATACTGGAGCATGTGGCGGTCATTTGTCTGGGTTGGAAACAACCCAAAAGATTTTATGAGCTAGTTACTTCTAGCCAACGTTAATCAAAGATTGTATCGAATCGGTCAAGAAGTGCCACCCATGTCAGATATTCTCTCGGAAGATGAGGGCAGATCCTTCTCCCATGTTTCCTATCATCACAGTTGGTCCCTTCACCAAGTGGGGGATTGATTACACTACATGCAACCCTCCTTCACCAAGGGGGCACCGTTATATCATCGTAGTCGTAGACTACTTCATGAAGTGGGTCGAAGTTATGCCAATGTTTAAATATGATGGAGAGATTACAGCTCTCTTTTTGTTCAACCAGATAATCGCAAGGTTCGGTGTCCCGAGAGAGATTGTCACTAACCATGGAAGTCACTTTTAGAACCAAATGATGACCGAATTAACATAAAATATTGGTTTGCGGCTATAAATAAATATCTTAAGACCATCCTACAGCGAACGATCAATTCAGCCAAGTCAAATTGGCATTTGATGTTGTACTCGGCATTATGGGCTTACCGAACGTCTGTCAAGACTGCAACCGGTTTCTCACCTTTTCAACTCGTTTACGGGTTGGAAGCAGTCTTGCCTATAGAATGTTAGATCCCGTCCCTAAATTTGGAAGTACAGTTTCTTCCAGACACTTCCCCACTTGAAGAGTGGTTATTATACCTTGAGTAGCTCAATGAGCAGCGTCGTGATGTAGCCCTAGCCAATGAGGCTCACAAACAAAAATTCAAGTGTTAGTATGATCGGTCTGTTTGCCCTCGGATTTTCTCTAAAGGTGACCTTTGTTGATATTATGGTAGTTGTGGGAGGTATTTACCTCCACGCGTAAACTTGAAGTGAATAGAAGACTCCAGGAAGCAAGAGAACCCCTAACGAGTTGGCTAATAACCCTAGAAGACTTGTCTGCTCAAGAAGATATATGTATTAGGTTATTAGCCCCCAAGAGAAGAAGTCGGCCAGAAGAATTAATATATACTAAACAGACAGGTACCCAAAAGGAGAAGTCAGCCCCAGTAAGTCTGCTAGAACCACTATAAATACAGGGTGCCAGTTTCTCATTTGACACATCTTAGCAGTTGCAGAGAGCCAGTTCTGCGCATTGCAGTTGCAGTCTTGTGCGCAGGATTGGAGGAGAGATGCTGGTGCAGTTGCTGCAACTAGAAGTTACGTTTTGGCTTGGAATATCTCTTGGCTAGGGTTTGGACTATCTGATCAGCTATTGTTGGTGTGTTATCCTTGGAGGAAGATACACTACACCTTTTTTGGCTATCTAGTCTAGGGTTTGCTTCCAGAATAATTCTCAGTCAAGCTTAAGGTGCTCAGAGGGTGGCTTCAGCCTATAGTTGGGTGACAATAGTGATATTGTCAATGGTAAAACGAGCACAATATTCTATATTCTAACATTTTATGGGCCCACACCTCCTTCATTCAGTCTAAACACTGGAAGGAAACATAGTTTCTAGGATATTGAGCTCATTGAGGAACTTCCACTAGGGTTACCAGCAGGAGTAGCTTCCAAGACACTACAGCTAGGGTTCCTAGCAGGTGCAGTTGTAGAAACCCTAATCCTCTTGTTGAGGCACCTTAAATGAATGGATTGACATAATCTCTAGATAGATCAATACACCCTAGCCCAATGCATCTCCTGGTACTCTCAGAAATCCAAGATGTGAAGTTTGAATTTCTGGTCAAATCTAGGGTTGACCAAGTCAAAGCAGCCATGACTTACTCTATGAAGTCAGAGAAAAAGTTAGAGGGAGATTCTAACTTCAGAGCATGGAAGACAAGGATTGACCTCATCCTTGCCAAGAATAAAGTGTTGGATATCATGAAAGGAAAGATCGTGAAACCAGAGTTTGAAGAAGGAAAAGAGAAGGAACCGCAGAACGTTGTAGCTATGGAGAAGTTCAAAGACATTGAAATCATTTCCATGAGTATCATAGTGGATTCTATAAAATACCACTTGATACCCTACATCTCCCATATTGACTCATCGAAAAATATATATGATGCACTAACAAACCTCTTCTCAGTCAGAAACATTGGACAAGTAATGAGTGTGAAGAATGAGCTCCGTGATATGAAGATGAAGGATGATGAAAGCATAACATCATACTTTGTGAATATCTCTCAATTAAGATATCAACTACAAGCTATTGAATAGATCATCTCAGAAAAGGAATTGTTAAACATAGTACTCAATGGTCTTCCCAAGACGTGGGATGCATTTGTCGCAAGCATGAACACAAGAAAGGAGTATCCAGCATTTGCAGAACTTTGGACTTGCTGTGCTCAAGAAGAATCAAGGATTGATGCAAAAGAGAAACCCCAAAATAAGTACAATGATCAAGCCTTCACAGCAAGATTCAAGAACTTCAAGAACAAAAGGAAGTTTGGTTCAAGTAGGAAGCCAAATCAAGAGAAAGACATTTCAGAAGTATAATGCTTCAACTGTTGAAAGTATGGTCACTTCAAGAATCATTGTCCTGAGCTAAAGAAAGGGAAAGAGAAACATGAAGCATCAGTTGATGAAGAAAAGGAACCTACAAAGAAGACTAAGTAGGATGGAAGAGACTGCTTCTTCTAAAAAGTAACAATACTCTTCTTATTTCCTGTACATATCTTGTTTGCATCATCTCTGTACATATATTGTATATCTATCTCTTGGAAGATAATGTGTTCCAAGAAGAACTATACCTATGGAAGAACAACAAGATAAGGATGGATATCATTAGATAATACACATGAAGGTATAAAATACAAATCATGTGGAATCTATTGCAAGATAAGCCGAATCAATCATGAAGAGACTTAGAAGAAGCAAAGACAGAAAGAATTCAGCAATCAAGAGGAAATTGGAGAAAGACTTATGACGTTTTGTAGAAGACAACAAGACAGAAGCGTGGACTCTGCAGAAGAAAATAGGGATGCAGATGGAAGCGTGGACTTTGTTATACTGAGGAGCCAATTATATGCACTCATACATGAAGCAAGGATTAGGAGGGAGCTAATCCTATGATCCATTGCAGATGATGAAGTATATATCCATGGTAGAATCCATGAAAGATAGTACGTGTTCAGAAGAGAAGCTTGGTTGTCCATCCAAATACGTGATCCTATGATGAAATAAAGAAGTGGAATATTTAGCGCATGGAATCTATAATAAACTCCATGGAAGCAAGATTCAAAGAAAAACATGAGGAAGAACATGAAGATTCCAAGAAAGAAGAGAAGCCTGAACAACCAGTCATTATATCAAGAATCACAAGATTACCAGCCTGATATGAAAGCAATTAAGTAGAACTGAAATTTGTGATGAAAAACAGTGTATGAAAGACTTGTGAATGAAATCATTGCAAGATCCATAACTAGAGGTTCTCCTAGATGGAGGGAGAAGACTATGATGATTGCTAGTTCCAGTAAACCAGACATACCTCTACATGAGTCATTATATCATCTATGGGTTGGAGTTCTACATCAATATGAATGCAAAGACCGTTCTCCAAAGATATTGAACAAAGAATGTATGAAGAGCAACCTCAAGACCTCGAGGCATACCAGGAAGAGATCCTTGTGTATAGATGGAAGAAAACTTGATGGAGAACCTCCAATGCACAGTAGAAGCATGGTGAAGAATCTCTATAACAAATATATTGTATCAGAATGATTACTTAGAAGATCAGGATGATGGATTGCCAATCCATGACAAGATATCATAATGATAGAAGAAGTGTCACATGGATATGTTCTGGTTTTCCAACAAAGATATACTCTATTGATCAGAGATACAAAGAAAAACCAGTGTTCCAGACCGAAGTACATTTGAAATCAAGCATTACATTATCCATGAATGAAGTCCAGAAAGGAGAAAGTGGTTCTCTGATACATATCCCCACAGATGAGAAGATAAGAAGACATTGTGGTAAGAGTTTGCATACTCAAGCTGGAGCTCGTGGAAACTACTTCCTTATTGAAAAAGGAAGAGTTGACTCCTAGGTTGGGATTGAGATTTCTGATGGATAGTAATTTCCCATCGTGGTTAACATGGGAAATGGTACAGATTGTTGATGTATCATAGACAATGACTTCCCATTATGGTTAACATGGGGAGTGGTCTAGGGCAGTCTCTCTTCTTGAGGGTTACTCAAGAAGACTGGCACGCCTTGTCGGACAATGATTTCTCATTGTGGTTAACATGAGGAATGGTCCATTTTGTAGGTTGATACAGGACAGTATTTTCCTCTTGTGGTTAACAGAGGAACTGGTTCGGACAGTCATTCCTTAGGGTTTATACATTCTCTCAAGGGTGCACTTTGATTAGTGTAAGAGGAATGGACCAGGGTGGGGAATGGTCCAGGCTTAGCAATCAGCGGCATGGATTCCTTAGGGTTTATACATTCTCTCTAGGGTGCACTTTGATTAGTGTAGGAAGAGTGGCCCAGGGTGGGGAATGGTCCAAGTTCAGAAGACAAGACAGTTATTCTTCCTTGCTTGAGAAGAATAGAACAGATATCCCATTGTTTTACTCTGAGGGAAGATATTCTTTTAGATCTCACAGATGTGAGTGAAAGATTGGCCCAGATGATTCATTTTATATCATAACATTGTTTCTGTACAGGTTGATATCAGATGATTGTTATGAATATTGTATGAAAGTAGATGTATACTAATGTGGTGGATGTGTTCCATTGTTCGTGACTATACGTTACTGATCAAGTGCTTGTTTTCTACTTGGTGTGGTAGTGTACCACTGGATTGTAGTTATGTACTGTTATGGATAGACACATTTGTGTTCTATTTTTGTTTTGATTTCCTTGAATACCATTAGCAGTTTTGGAAATGATTATCAGCTAGATGGATGATTAAAGGACAGAGATTTCCTAGACAGAAAATGGTTCAGAACATCTACTCTTCTAGGACACATGTCTAGATTAGAAGAATGGCTCTTGTATCACTCTATGGTGTGAGTGACTTATCCAACATCATGTCTGACTAATCATATGAAGTATGGTTTTGAGAGATGATATAATCGATGACACTGATGGTGATGGTGATGATCATGATCTAGTCATGAGATAGTCTAGACGACTATGTTGACGCTACCGAGTGAATGATATGTTTTTGTGCTCAAGACCATTACCTGTAATACATCCCTAGATAGGAGGGAGTGTTGATATTATGGTAGATGCGGGAGGTATTTACGTCCATGTGTAAACCTGACGAGAATAGAAGACTCTGGGAAGCAAGAGAAACCCTAAGTTGGCTAATAACCCTAGAAGACTTGTCCGCTCAAGAATATAATATGTATTAGGTTATTAGCCTCCAAGAGAAGAAGTCGGTCAGAATAATTAATATATACTGAATACATAGGTACCTAGAAGGAGAATTCGGCCCCAGTAAGTTTGCTAGAACCACTATAAATACAGGGTGCCAGTTTCTCATTTTACACATCTCAGCAGTTGCAGAGAGTCAGTTCTGCGTAGTGCAATTGCAGTCTTGTGCACAGGTTTGGAGGAGAGTTTTTGGTGCAGCTGTTGTAGCTAGAAGTTACGTTTTGGCTTGGACTATATCTTGGCTAGGGTTTGGACTATCTGATCAGCTATTGTTGGTGTGCTATCCTTGGAGGAATATGTGCTACACCTTGTTTGGCTATCTATCCTAGGGTTTGCTTCCAGAGTAATTCTTAGTCAAGGTCAAGGTGCTCGGAGGGTGGCTTCAGCCTTGGTTGGGTGACAATAGTGATATTGTCAATGGTAAAATGAGCACAATATTCTATGTTCTAACAACCTTGTCCTGGTCTATGACCAAGATAAGGACTCCCTGGGGACAGGCAAATTCAAACCCATGTGGTTCGGCCCTTTCATCATAAAAGAGGTTCTAAAAAAGGGTGCTTATCGTCTGGTAGACTTTGAGGGAAATGCTTTGGCGGAGCCTAGAAATGGGATATACCTCAAGAAGTATTACTCATAGGTAGGTCACCTTGGGTAACTTTTTGTAACATATGTATAGTTCTTGTACATTTTGCATGTTTTAGTTTTTACCTCCTTTTCAGTTTTATGGACGTGTCATGTTGATGTCATCTTTTCACTATGGCAGATGTCAAGTGAATAAGAGGTGTTCGTTATGTTTGTGGATGGCGCCATCTGACACACTCGGAGGCTTGCTTCCACTGCTTGGGTAATCTATACACCTCAAGGCAAGTTGTTATCTTCATGAGGTATCTATTTAGGTGACACCACAAACAATGTTTTTGAATACAGTGTAGTTCTAGAATTGTTGCGTGACGCTTTGTTTCATGGTATTTCTTGCCTCCGGGTATATTTAGATGCTCAGCTGGTTGTGTCTCAATTAAATGGAGTTTACCGCGTTTATGATCCTATGCTACACCGACAGTTCCTTAGGGTACATCTCTTAGAATGAAGCTTTGATTACATTACATATATCCATGTTCCTAGGAGATTGAATCAAGTTATAGACACCCTAGCTAATCATGTATTAGATTGGCATATTGCACACATATAAACAAAAATACATACACACACACACATGTAAATACATTTGTAAACTAGATGTGTTCCATAAACCCATAAAAAGACATACAAATCCATATATAATATCAAAAACATCAGAGTACATAGGTGGGCACAAGCACCTAAAAAAATATGACCAGTAATGAGTCATAGGGCTTATGCCCTCAAAAATATAAGTAGTTCCCTTGGCATGAAAAAGTCCAACCTAACTAGGGACGGGGCCTGTGGGCCTGGTTATAATAGTCAGCAGTGTTTGCCAAACTCCAAAAAAGTCGATCCCACATCTGTGGTGCCCCCACCACATGAGGCTGCATAGACGGCGGTACATCCCCGATCTATGCCATAGGAACTGTGCAAGTGAGCGAGGTAAAATTTTTCTCTACTCGTCTCAAAACTCTCTCAGCCTCACCAGCTGGAAGCTCTCCTACTACTACTTGCCCCCCAGTGGTCGTTGGTCGGGGACATCGCATGTTCCTAGCATAGTCCATTGGTCGTACTGGCCCCACATATGCACATGATAGACACATATATGTTAGATACTCTGGTATATAAAAAAATGATATATATAAAAACAACCAAAAAAAAAGAGAAAAAAAAAACAAGCTTACCCATCTCTCCTCGTTCCTCGTCAAGAGGTACCAGTATCTCAGGATCTCTCAAGAAGTCAATCCCAACATAAGGGTAATCCTCTATGACTGGGATCTGTCGCGACAACCAAGAAAAAAAATTGTCATCAAAGGACTCATTGGTCCTCCCCTCCCCTCCCAATCACGGCAGCAACACCGCCCATATACATATTGCGGGAAGAGAGGCCTAGTGCCCTCATCCCACCTCTCGAGGGCTGAAATTGGGCACTCTTTCAAAGAAGAAAGAGCAAAGAATTGTTCCAAACCCAAAGTTCCTCTGAGTCCGCAACCGACATTTTGTTAGTTGCCTCTTCATACAATCCAGTAATGTGGTGCTCCAATCAAAAATCTGTGCATTTAAGAACTGAACTGCATAGTTCATTTGTGCACGGGAAGCCTGATGCAAAGCCGTAGACCCAGTAATCCGCCTGATGAGCAACACAATCACCTGCAATGCTAAGTTTGAGATCTTACTTATCGGCACTTGTGATCTTGGCCTGTCTGTACCCACCTCACAATGGAGTCCAATCAACTCTGATATGTTGTGAGGCCCAAAGGGAAACCTATGGATATTGATTGGTTCCCCTCTCATGGAGAGGCCAGTCAAAAAGTATATATCCTCTGTCGTTGGAACTAGCGACTACCCCTCTAGCATAAAGGCCTCTGTGTCGGGATGCCAATAATCAACCAAGGCATCAGTAGCCGAGGTTGTGCTCGCATGAAAGGACACAGAAAAAATTTTAACAATCCACATTGCATTAACGTAGCAACAACATTAGAGTCTTCTTTGGATGGTCACGGGAAGTATTACTTTGGGTATTGGGAAAATTTTTGAGATTTTGGGATCTTTTTACATTCCTTTGGTAAAAAGTCATTTTTTTCGACTCGTTGCATTTAAGTCAGGATTCCACCTCCACTTTCTGCATCTCGTTGTCTTTACCGCTTTGCCATAGGATCGATCCCATCAAGTTGTGACACAGAACCCTCATTGCTTCTTTAGAAGTGTCGTAATTTGGTGGTAGAGCCTACCATAACATGGATGCCCTAGGTAGATCTTGGTTGCATTATGGCGTCCATGTTGTCACTAACAACTATAGGCTCGAGAGTCCTTATTAGTTTTTCCTGATTATGAGTTTGAGCCTCATTTGCATGATTCCTTATCACTCTTGACCTCACCCTCAGGACTCCAAAAACATAACGGGTCTTCTTTTAAGCCCTTTTCAGACCCTCTAAATATGAAAAGATTGGAAAGTGATCTTGTGACCTTTCATGCTCGCTAAACTGAAATTTGAAGTCACGTATGTCCGGTGTTATTTTACCCCTTTTTCGGTCTGGATGGTCAACTATACGAACAAAGGTATACTCTAGAGGCCTCGGATCTCTAGAAGAGTATTCTCATATGTAATATTAACCCTTTTTTGGGCCTGAGAGACTAAATTTACAAAAAATGAACCCCCATGGAGTCCATAGTTAAGCTCTTTTCAAACTCGCTAAAATTGAAAATATTGTCGAGTGACCTTATTCTTTCACACTCATTAAACCGGTCAAGAAGAACATTCCTGACAGAATCCATAGTTAAGCTTTTTTCAGACTCCTTAAAAATGAAAAAATTGCCGAGTGATCTTGTCTTTATCACACTCGTTAAAATGGTTTTGAATAGACGTATTTTCGGTGCTAATTTACACCTTTTTCGAACCAACTAGACTACCTTCAAAAAAGGTACCACAGTGGAGTCTCTTTTTACGTTTTTTAAAACTCTCTAAACATGAAAAACGATCGAGCTTCCCTTCTCTGGGCTCGTTAAAATTACATCGAAGGACGTTACCATTGTGTGTCTTATTAATCGCATTTGCATACCCGTGTCTTTGGCCTAATGTCGGATCCATGTTGCTCTCAACTGAACCATCTGAAGTATGCCTTATACGCAAGCCCTATATCACTTTGCCTTTGCATCTTGACACCTTTGGCCCTGGGAGGGATTTTTTCTGAGTGTCCTTGCTTTGAACATCAGTCTTGTCCTTGCACCTTGAACTAGTATGTTTGTGACACTCATTCCTCCTTTGTAACGCAACATTCTTTTATTCTTTTTCCAAAATTGTTGAAAAAGACAAAAAAAAAAATATACCCCAAAAAGCAGAAGGGAAAAGTATTTTCTTTGTATTGGTAGCACAATGAGTCTCCCTTGGATAAAGCACATCCTTATGTTTGTTCTTCAATCCCTAGGATTTAATATGAACTTGGGAAGTTATTCTCGCTACATAGAACTATGTCCTCCTCCATTTGGTTATTATTCCAAACATATGGAGAGTTTGTGTTGCCTCCTGCCTCATGAACTTATGTTAATGCCATGTTGCCTAAGTCTCATCATTTGTTGTGCTATTGTCCAAGGGAATTTTTTACCAAGCCTGAGTCAGCCTCTCTATAGTTTGTCTCTTTCCCTCATGCTCAGCCATCCCAAAATTCCAATCAAGTCTTTGTTTGAAATCAATGAAGACTTCAATCTGATCATCAAGATCCTCTAGTCCATGCCTGACGAGTCATCGAAGACCTCTGGGTATTGAAGTCGTATACTCATATTACACTCCTACCAGAGTTTTGAATATTTTGAAGTTGTTTCTCAAGCTCTGAAGACCTTATCTCCAACCATCGGGTCTTATCAGCTTCTAGAATATGGATACTATACATGTATATCTTTTTTATTTTGAGGTGTAGCTCCGATGTGTATTTCTCACAGATACACTTTATATAGTTATATGACATGGATCTACGGTGTATTTGATTGGTAGCCATGATTTTATTTTATCCCGAGCATGGGTATGCCCGCCTCAGTGAGACAATGGTTATTTTGCAGATGGCACCTCCCGATTTCTGGTCCCTGGGCTCACTCATTTGGAACGTTGGTGAAGATTGATAATGTATTTCGGCCACCAGATGCTCTTCTGACCTCTCACATTAGGGGTTGTATGTTATAACCCAAATTTGCACTAGACATGATAGGCCATCTCAGATTCCTTCTTTGCCAAAACACTACCGAACAACTCTTATTAAAAATACTTTTTTTAAAGGGCCACCTGCCCTACTCCACTATTGCATGCGTGTACATGCTAGCTACCTCAATACATCTTGTGTGTACCTACAAAAGAATGAAAAAAGGAAAGTTTTTGACGGAACACACATATTTGGGTAAGTTAACTAAACCTTTCAGTCATGCATGGTCGATCCTTCGACCAAATACCTAGCTCCTTCTATCTTATAAAAGAAGGGATAAGGGTCCCATTTGAAAGGAGAAAAATCATAGTAAAGAAACTATACCCAATTGAGCATTCCCCTTGTCCCAACCTTTATCCATCCTTGTGCAAAGAGAAATATAAATCAAAGCAGTTGGAAGACAGTTGAAGAGGAGCCCAGGACCAGTTTCGAGGAGCAGTGATGACCACATATTGTAAGTTTACTCTTGTGAAGATTAATACAAAAGGAATACTTTTCCCGCCCCACCATATCATGTGTTCAAGTTGAATATTTATTTTATGAGATTGTCACAACTAACCCAGCAATTAGTATATGAAATCCATGTTCGTAGCTCTCTATTTGTTCATGTGTGAATGCAGGTCATCTTTGGGAGGAGGCTTGCAATCAAAGAGTGAGTGAAAGCAAAGGGATCAACATCAAACGAAGGACTTAAGGTAGAGTTTTTAAATCTCATTTACACCTTTGTATTCCATGAATGTGGGGTTTTGTGTTGGGAGAATAGGAGAAAGTAGAGGCCTCTGAAATGGTAATTTTCTCCATGCATGATTAGAGCCCTTAAATGATAATTCCATAGAAGGGATTCCCACCCACAACACCATGTTTAGGCCCTACTTGTAATGTATATATATAATGCTAGGTGATGTAAGAGAGAGTCCGTCAGGAAGTTTTTGATCTATGTGATCAGAGAAAGGTTTGGTGCTAAGTTCTAAGTGCTAAGTGAAATTGGTGATTGTAAGTGCTTTGTGCATGCTGTGTGAGACTTGCAAGGCTAAGTGCAAGTGACTGTATAAGGTTGTGTAAGGATCTGTTCCTAGATCTACTCAGAGAAGGAGGATCTGGTGGAGTGCACACAGATCTCTTGTCCTATGCAGAGTAAGGTTTTGTGGCTCTGTGCATGTAGAGGATTGAGAGAAGCTAATAAAGAAGACAAAGAGTTGGTGGACGTAGCCCCGGGGTGGGGGTGAACCACGTATATCTTGTGTCATGATTGCTATGTGCTTTATGGTTGCTATCTTGTTTATATGATTAAATTTTTAGTGTGTTGTTAGATGATAGATGAATCTAATATGGTAGCTTAGTGTTGAATAATGTAAATGAATGCTAGATATGAACTATCTTAGTATGCTTAGTTCTTGACTCTACTGAATCTATGGGAATACTGCGTTGATCTATAATTAGGGTTTAACCACGTTGTAAACTAAGACTAAATATTAATGAACTATAGTTGCTTAGTGTTATGTTAAGGTGTTACAGTTACAGATCTATGTCCTAGCTAAGGTTGCAGACACTAGAGTCCTACAACCACCCCTGCTTCTACCTCGGGTGAGACTTCATCTACTTCTTAGGTATTGCCAAAAGGGTCAATAGTTAGGGTTTTGTTGGTGCATTGTTTTAGCGTTGAACCCTAGATCTACCCATGTGCCAACACTAACCAACAGTCATTTTACAATTTCTCATTTTGGGTGATCAACTACGAGTAACCTTCATTTTCCCAACTTGCGAAACTATGAGGTAGAGCCTAGCACCGCTAGATCCTTCCCTTCTCTTCCGCTGATGTGACCACTGGTTGTGACCACATCCATATTTGAAAAGGAATTTCATGATTTCGACGATCTCCATTGTAAAGCCTAGCAACGTGCTAGCTCCTCCCTTAACCTTCATCAATGTGACCACCAGTTGTGACAAGGGGCCAAGCAAGAGGGGTTCTTCGCGATTTCGCATATTGCGAACTCTTGCTATCAGTTGCCTCAAAACTCCCAACTCGTGAAACTCTAAAATGCTTCATGTCATATCAATGGTCAAGATCTCTCCCTATGATTGATGTCTACGATCATTTTGTGACTTTGCATATTGTGAGTTCCTACAACTCTCACCTTTGACTTCTCCAGCTCGCGAGTCAGCAAAATTTTGATCTCTCACCACATGTCCTATGGATCCAATGACCCATATCATTTCACGACTTCACATTTCGCGAAGTTGTAGGATGGGTCTCAGTCATTATCCTCTTCACAGTTGTACTGGATCCAACGGTTTCTAGTCCTTCGTGCTTCGATCCGACGGCTGAGGTCTAATATCCTCCTCTGCGTGCTCCTCCTATCTGGACTCTGATCTGATGAACATCGGGTATTTGGGATTGGTGATCCAATGGCCACTGTCTCTCCTCCTCCTTAGCTTTGGCTTCCCCAAATATCTAAGTGTCAAAGGCCATGACCTTTGATCCTTCTACGTGCCTTGATGTATGGGATCACATCTATGCATCTCAGAATGCTATCTCTCCTGAGCTTTGGAAAAAGTTACCCTTAGCCCTGGCACACACTTGTGCTCTACATGAAACACGACACTATCTACATGCAACTATGCATTATCTCTTCTGAGCTTCTCGAGCTTTCTCATCTGCATCTTCCCAAAAGACTTCTGGTGCCCACCTGGCACATTCTACCTTTCTCATCTTCTAGTCTCTCAACCTTTGGTCCATTGTTGTTTTCTCCTGTAAACATGCCATCATTGCTATTGTTATTTCCATCAATGACAAGAACACTCTTCCTGTAAACATGCAACCAATCTCCCCCTTTGGCATTTATGGCAACCCTGAATGGCTGCACTATTTTTCTTAGACCTCCAATTGTAGCATCCACACCTTTTCTCCCCCTTTGACATCAATGTCAAAGAAAACATGCTCCCCCTAAGTTATTGCAGTATTTTTCAGAGGTATCAAATATTCAACTAACACATACTCCCCTTGACAGGATGGAATCTCTTAGGTTGATAGTGGGGTCATGCCCAACTTCTGGAGTAGATACTCAAACTGAGCTTGTGCAAGTGGTTTAGTGAAGATATCAGCAATCTGATCTTTGGATGGGATATAATGCAAAGAAACCACAGATTTGGTTACCTGTTCCCTCAAGAAGTGATACTTGATGGGTATATGCTTGGTCTTGGAGTGAAAGATAGGATTCTTTGACACACTAATTGCACTGGTATTATCACAATGAATTGGGATCGGTGCAGTATAATTTACCTCCAATTTTTCAAGGGTCTGAATCATCCACAACACTTGGGTACATCAGGTGTCAGTTGTAATGTATTCATCTTTTGTAGTTGATAAGGAAATGGAACCTTGCTTCTTTCTCAACCATGATACAAGGGAATCTCCTAAGAAGAATTCACCTCCACTCATGCTTTTCCTCTCATCCATGCAGTTATCCCAATCAACATTTGAATAGAATGATAGTTGAAAATTTTGATTCCTAGGATACCATAGGCCATAGTTCATTGTTCCTTTTAAATATTTGAATATTCTTTTGACGGATATCAAATGACTCTGTTTAGGTGAAAACTTATACCTTCCTACCATTTCAGCAGCATGCATTATGTCTGGATGAGATGTTGTGATGTACAATAGGCTGCCTATCATAGACCTATATGAACTCTGATCATCATCAGGTGAGTCATCATCCTCGCTTAACTTGCATCCAGTGACCATGGGAGTGCTCACAGGCATTGAGTCTTCCATTTGAAACCTCTTCAACATTTCTCTTAGATATTTCTCTTGAGAAAGAAATATTCTTTCAAGCCTCTGAGTAATTTGTAGACCAAGAAAAAATGGAAGTTTCCCTATCATAGACATTTCAAATTCAGACTACATGGCAGAAGCAAACCATTGTACCAATGAAGCATTATTGCTCCCAAAGATGATGTCATCTACATGGACCAACACAATGAGAAAATCATTACCCTCTATATTGATATATAGGTTGTTGTCAATTGTTCCTCTCTTGAATCCTTTGTCTTGAAGATACTTATCCAGTCTGTAATACCAGGCACGAGGAGCTTGTTTCAACCCATATAATGCTTTCTTCAGCTTGAAGACAAAGTCAAGGTTATATGACAATTGGAAACCCTCTGGTTGTTCCATATAGACTTATTCTTTCAGATCTCCATTCAGAAATTCTGACTTGACATCCATTTGATAGACTTTAAATTGTTTATGACACACACATGCAAGAAACATTCTAATAGCTTCTAATCTTGCTATAGGTGCAAATGTTTCATCAAAATCTAGTCCTTCTATTTGAGCATATATTTTGCAGACCAATATAGCCTTATTTCTTACAATATTTCCTTGCTCATTCATCTTATTTTTTTAGACCCATTTTGATCCTATTACATTTTTATCTGTTGGCCTAGGAACGAGTTCCCAAGTGTCATTCTCTTCAATATGGTCCAGTTCCTCATTCATTGATTTTAACCAATTTACATATTTACTGGCTTCATTAAAGTTCTTGGGTTCCACCATGGATATGAAGGCTATATGTGATTTCTCGATGTCTTTGATTATACTTCTCCTAGTTTGTACACCTTTGTCTTTCTCACCAATTATCTGACTTGCATGATGATTCTTTTAAGTAATTTTGGAGGTAGGATTTGATGTTGTCTGTTGATTTGAGTCTGCCTGAGTATTTGTATCTTCATATGACTCAGAGTCTTCTTTTTTTTATTCTTGGACCTATTCATTTTCAGCTTCAGCTGTGTCCTCTGTAGCAGTCTCGATATTTCTCACCTCTCTTACTGGGACTCCTTCATCAACCTTTAAATCAATGCAATCAACTAGTTTATGAAATATTTTATTAAAGCATCTATATCCTTTACTATTGGTAGCATGTCCTAAATAGATGCCTTCATAAACCCTGTCACATACTTTTCAAGGTTTTCATTATTATTCTTTATGTAGAACTTTGAAGTGTTTGATTGAAGCAGGTCTTCCATACCACAGTTCATAAGGTGTCTTGTCACTGTGTGGTATGAGGTGGGCTTTGTTAAGAACATGGATTTTTGTGTGTATTACTTCTACCCATAAGTTTTGACCAATGTTCTTCTCATTCATCATTGACCTAACCATTTGTTGAATTGTTTTTTTATGCCTCTCAACTACTCCATTTTGTTGTGGAGTTCATGGGATTATGTATTCTCTCTTGATCCCATGTTTATCATAGAATTCCTTGAAATCACTTGACATAAATTCTCCTCCTTTATCTGATCTTTACTGCCTTTATCCTATTGCTTGTTTGATTCTCAGTTAAAGCCTTGAATATTTTAAATTTCTCAAATGCTTCATCTTTTTCTTTGAGAAAAGCAACCCAAGTGAGTCTGGAGTAGTCATCAATGACCAACATAAAGTAGTTTTCCTTCCCTGTGCCTTCCTATCTTGATGGTCCACATAAATCCATATGAACCAATTGGAGTGGTTTCTCTGTTGAAGTAGAGCTCTTGGATTTAAACTGTGTCCTAACTAGATTTCCTACTTGGTAGGGTTTACACATAGAATCTTGTGTCTTTGATATTCTTGGAAGATATTTTACTGCCTCAATGTTTTTGAGCTTGATTAAGTGGTCAAAATTTATATGTCCAAGTCTCCTGTGCCATAACCAGCTTTCATCATATTTTCTTAGAAGACACTCTTCTCTATATTCTTTCGGCACATATACATTATTATCTGTCCATATTCCTTTAGCCACCACTTGTCCTGAGTTTACTGACTTTATATTACAATCTTTGGAAGTGAACACCACTTCACATCCTCTGTCACACATTTGACTTACACTGAGAAAATTATGTTTCAACCCATCTACAAGCAGAACATCCTGGGATTTTCCTTTACCATTACTCAAACTCACCATCCCTTTACCCTTGATTTTACCTAGAGCATAATTTTCAAAGGTTACATTTCCTGATTTTCTTTCTCTTAGAGACATAAACTTACTTTTGTCTCCCATCATATGTTTGGAGCATTCACTTTCAATATACCAGGGGTTCTTTTGTCTTTGATCTGACAACACTAATCCACACTTTTCATTCTCTTTCTTCTTCCAAACCTTGACATTTTCAGTAGAGGGATTCAAATCTGGTTCATAGTTCCGTAATCGACAGTTTGCAGCTTTATGTCCATAATTATGGCAGGTGTAACATTTTGGTTCATTGAATAAAGGATCATAACGATTTTTATGCTCAAGCTATGTCCTTTTCCCAGTCATCACATGATTTTCAATCTGTGGTTGTTTCTTACTTGGTTGTCTCATTATTTGTTGCGACAGATATCTATTTCTTGAGTGTCTTGATTACTCATATCTAAATATTAAAGAACAATTTACAGCTTTGTGACCGAAGTTAGAACAGAAAAAACAATATCCATAGAAAAATCCTTTGTACTTGGAAAATGGTTGTCTTATTTGAGCAGGTCGATTTCTTCTATTCTAATGATTTCTTTGAGCAGAGGGTGTATTATTTCATTGTTCTACAGATTTAGTTCTGGTGCTTTTTCTTTCACTCTTCCTTGGCGGTTGATTATCTTCCTTTGTTTCTCCATATTTGTTGTTGTCAATGAATGTATATTTGACAAGCTTGATGGATTATTTGTTTCTTGGTTGACCACTATTTGATCCTTCTTCATAACCCAAACCAGTGTTCAAATTTGTATTCCTTTTTTGATTCAGAATGGTGGCTAATCCTTTTGAGGCTTTAATGCTTGGAATGTTTTGGAGATACAAAGCTTTAAACTTCTCCATCTCTTTTCTAGTTTTTACTACCTCTTGTTCCAAGGCTTCACATCTTTCCTTCTTCTCTGATAATTGTTGTTTCAGAATGTCCTCTATTTTATTTTTCTCTTCTAATTCCACTTTTAGCAAGGCAAAGTCTTCATCAAGTTTTTTATTATCTTTCTTGAACTGTATCAGCAATTGTTTTTTCTTTCTCTTCTTAAATCTGAGTCTGTCAATTTCTTTTAGAGCACTGATCAGTTCTCCTTCCAAGTCAATCACAACTTCTTCATCACCAATATCACTTATTGTGCTTTCATTATCATAATCCTCTTTGGCCATAAGCATAAATTCATTAACCTTATCTTCATCATCAGAATTACTATATGTGTCTCTTGAAGAGTCGTCATTGTTTACACATAAACTTTTCTTTTTACCAAATCTCTTGGATTTATACTTCTCTTCACCTTCATAGTTTTGGTCCTTCTTCTTGTGTGGACACTTAGATTCAAAGTGACCTATCCTTCCACAATTAAAACATTTGAAGGGAATCTTGCCTTGGTACCTGCATGATCCTTTCTTTAGTCTTCTCACAAATTTTGCTTCTATTTCATCAGGCTCAGAATCCTCGTTCTTATCAGCTTTAAATGATCCTTCTCTATAGGTGGGTTTATCTTTAACTATCCTCACTTCATATGCAGTCAAAGTTCCTAGAAGTTTATCAAAATCCAAAGCTTTTAGATCATTAAGTTCGCCTATAGCAGAGATCTTTGGGTTGAACCTATCTAACAGAGATCTCAAAATTTTCTGAACTAAAGAGTGTTCCTCAATTTTTTCACCAAGTGCTTTCATTGCATTTAATAGTTCTTCAACTCTTAGAAAGTAATTCCCAATAGTTTCATCCTCTTTCATATTTATTTTTTCAAACTATACTCTATAGGTTTGAAGCTTAACGTCCTTTACCTTCTCATTACCTTCATAGCTTCCTATGAGTTTGTCCCACATTTCTTTGGCAGTTTCTAAGTGAATAAATTTTACAAATTTTGCTTCTCCAAGCCCACTCAGAATAGAATTCATAGCCTTAGCCTTCTCATTACCTTCATAACTTCCTATGAGTTTGTCCCACATTTCTTTGGCAGTTTCTAAGTGAATAAATTTTACAAATTTTGCTTCTCTAGGCCCACTCAAAATAGAATTCATAGCCTTAGCATTGAAGCTAAATTCTAGCTTCTCATCCTTATTAGCTAGTACAACCAGCTTTACATAACCAGTCTCTACCACATCCCATACATCTTCACCTAAAGCCATTATGTAGGTTCTCATCCTAACTTTCCAGAAGAAAAAGTTGGTTCCATTGAACATGGGGGCCTTATTGGTTTATGTTCCTTCATGGATTGACATGTTTAAGCTTAATGATCTACATTTAGATAAAAGGAACTAGCTATGATACCAATTGTTGGACAACTGAGAGGGGAGGTGAATCAGTTGTTACCGTGCTTAAACAATTATACTCATTTTAAACTCTTTACAGAGCGTTCAATGACAATCACAATAATGCAGGAAGGTAGGCAATAGAATATTCAACATCAATCACACACATGAAATATACAGAGACGGGTATTTCTTGAGGAAACCCATAAAGGTAAAAACCTCTTCTTCTTGATATGATAAATAATCTTTATTTTCTATACAATATCATTCTTATGAGCACCAACTCATTGTGAGGCTACCACCTCTATTTTTCAAGATGCAACTTGCTGAGAGCACCAACTCTCTGGTTTCTCTAGCACCCACTAGAAGGAAGCACCAACTCCATGGTTTCTCTATCACCCACTAGAAGGAAGCAGCAACTCCCTAAGTTTTTCAGAACCAACTCGATGGAAGCACCAACTTCTAGTCATATAGACATCGACCTATATAATAGAGAACAACAGTTCTCCCTTCCACCACCCCGCCACCCTGGTTTTTCTAGTTGCAACCAAATGGAATCTACAACTCCCTATGTTCAAGAACCCACTTGAAACTCTGAGGACAACAGTCCTCCCTAGAACCTCCCTACCACCCTAAAATATAAATATTTTCTTTATTGAATTTATCACAATGATACATCATTTATCTATGGCTTACCAGTCTCATCATTGTTCAGCTACACTGCTCTTCTCTGCCTGCATTAGTGTCTCTCTCCTCGCATCTATTGTGCTTTTTGTTCTTCTCTCAGATATGCATTTTTGTTCCTTTCTTCTTCTGTGATTTATGCTATGTGTTTTCTTTCCATTCTATGCACCATGCCTCTTCTATGCGCTTTAGCTCCTGCACACAGCATGCTTCTACCCGCATGAAAAATACTCAACAGCAACTACCACCTCTTCTCTGTTATGTGTCTCTTTCTCATGCCAATTCCTCTCCCAAATCCTACATGCAACTCATAGTCTTATTTGGTGGTTATACTGAGTCTTTTCGTCATCAGTGGCTTATCCTGAGATTCTCTACCTTCTCTAATAGTGAAAATCTTCGTCTTCTCTGTCACAGTGGAGCTTTATCCTCTCTGTTGTAGTTACAGTCTTCGACACTTTTCATTTATCAATCATCTCTATGATGAGTCTTCATTCCACTGGCAGTTACCTCGAGACTCTTCATATTCTCTAGCGATCACCCTCCAGCTCTTCGAGTTCTCTGGTAGATGCAATTAGTCATTTTCTATCATTACAATCAGTCTGTCTCTTAGAAGTTACTAAGAGAACCTCCACGTTCTCATGTCTTTGGTTCCCTTTTCCCTTTCTAATAAATCTACACAGTGGGAGCTAGGTTTTTTGGCTAAGCGCCTTCCTTTCACATGACCATCGGTGGTGACCATATGCCTAACCAATAATCATTTCACAATTTCTCATTTCGAGTTATTGACTGTGAGTCACCTCAATTTTCCAGACTCAAGAAACTCTGAGGTGGAGCCTAGCACCTCTAGCTCCTTCCCTTCTCTTCCACTAATGTGACCACTAGCTGTGACCACAGCCCTATTCGAAAAGGCATTTCACGATTTCAATGATCTCCATTGTAAAGCCTAGCGACATGCTAGCTCCTCCCTTAACCTTCATCAATGTGACCACCAGCTATGACCAAGGACCAAGCAAGAGGGGTGCTTCACGATTTCACATATCACAAACTCCTACTATGAGTTTCCTCGAACATCCCAACTCATGAAACTCTGAAATGCTTCATATTATATCAACTATTGATATGTCTCCCTCTGATCAATGGCTACGATCGTTTCACAACTTCTCATATCGGGAGTTCCTACAACTCTCACCTTTGACTTCTCTAGCTCGCGATTCAGCGAAATGTTGATCTCTCGCCACATGTCCTCTGGATCCAACAACCCAGATCATTTCATGACTTTGAATTTCATGGAGTTGGAGGATGGCTCTCAGTCACTATCCTCTTCGCAGTTGTACTAGATCCAACAATTGCTAGTCCTTCGTGCTCTGATCCAACGACTGAGGTCTAATCTCCTCCTCTGCGCACTCCTCCTGTCTGGACTCTGATCTAACAAACATCTGGTATTCGGGATTGGTGATCCAACAACCACTATTTCTCCTCCTCCTGAGCTTTGGCTTCCTCAAATCTCTAAGTGTCAAAGGCCATGAACTTTTATCCTTCTATGTGCCTTGATGTATGGGATCACGTCTGCGTGTCTCAGAACGCTATCTCTCCTGAGATTTGGCAAAAGTTACCCTCGGCCCTGGCGCACACTTGTGCTCTACGTGAAACACTGCACTATTTTCATGCAACTCTGCACTATCTCTTCTGAGCTTCTCGAGATTTATCATCTGCATCATCCCAAAATACTTCTGGTGCCCACCTAGCACATTCTGCCTTTCTCATCTTCTGGTCTCTTGAGATTTGGTTCACTGTTGTTCTTTCCTGTAAACATGTCAATGTCATTGTTGTTCTTTCCATCAATTCCAAGCACACTCTACCTGTAAACATGCCAACACTTAATTATTTATGGTTAATATGGGTTTGATTCTTGTATGTTTTGGATATAATTAATTGTTGTTATTCTGTAATATGATACTTTCACATGTAAATGTTGTATTAATAGACAATAATTGTTGTTGTTCATGAGTATGACAGTTATTGCTAGTTTTCATATTAAGTTAGTCTTATGATTTGGGTTATGGGTCTTCAATACGACATTGAATGGTTGGTGCATGCAGAGAATACTCTCTGTGCACCAAAGTCTGGATTTAATTGTGAGCATGGGGAAGCAGTCGGTGCGTGCAAGGAGGACAAAATTGGTGTGTGACACCATAATGGTTATGTGTAGAGTAGTGTCAGGTGCTCAGTATGCTTGTGGACAATTGTTTTTTATTACTTCCATTTTTATAAGTTGTGTGGTGTGACTTAGCATGGGGTTGAGTGCATTACTTCAAGTGGTACTACGCAGACTATTGTCTAGAATAGAATACGCGCAGTTTAAATTTTGGAATAACATTGTTTAGTAGTAATATTGATGATGGTACATATGGTTTTTAGAGCCACATAAGTTGAGGTTGTGTGATGTGGCCCAACCTGGGTAGTTGGGGACATTACATACTTGACTCAAACCCTTCCCAAGTTTGATTGTACTCATCCTCCATGCTCTCAATAACTATGGGATGTGACTTCTCACACCCACCCTCTTATATGAATCCAATGATTGGGATCTAAAACACTCAATAGAAAAATAGAAGGTTCAAAGTAAGGATAATTTAGAAAGATGGTTTGATTTTAATAGATATGGGAAAACTACTCCCCATGGACCCCTTCCCTCTCTTGTGGATACTAAGCCCCCAAATATATGTCTGTGTACATTTGTAGCTAGCCATACATTTTATTTATTATATTCAATATACATCATTTACATATTACATCGCTTTTCCTTATCCATACATCATATTTACAATATAAATCACCAATTTGGGGATTGAAAACGGGGATGTTACAAGGAGCGATAAGGGAAAAGGGGATTCTAGAATTGATTCCTAATGATGTGTTTGGGCCTGTAACAGTCCCTTCACTTGGTGGATCCTTGTACTATGTATCCTTCATAGATGATTTTTCTAGGAAGACATGGATATATTTCTTGAGGAAGAAATCAAAGGTTTTCGATAAATTCAAAGAGTTTAAATATCTTGTGGAAAACCAGAAAAATAACAAGATCAATGTGATAAGAACTAACAATGGTGGAGAATTATGTGGAAATGATTTTGAGAAGTGTGGCATAGCACACCAAAATTCCACGACATATACCCCATGGAAAAATGGAGTCGTTGAGAGAATGAATAGGAATTTGATGGATAAGTCACAGAGCATGCTCAATGGTGTTGGGCTCGCACAAGAATTTTGGGCAGAGGTAGTCGACATGGGAAAATATTTTGTAAATAAGACTCCTTCATCAATGCTAGTTGACTCAACTCCACATGAAGTGTGGTTTGGTAATAATATTTTTCTTTCACATCTCAAAGTATTTGGTTATAATGCATTTTTGCATGTTCCCAAGGAAAAGAGGAGCAAGCTAGAGAAGAAGGGATTCAAGTGTATTTTCATTGGGTACAAAGAAGGAATGAAAGGATATAACCTTTGGGACCCTGCATTAAGTAAAATGGTGTACAATCGAGATGTGGTCTTCAAGGAAGTTGATGGAACTTATGATTCTGAAGAGGTTCAACAAAGAAAGAACCAAAGAGGGTGAGGTTTGAACTAAGGAATGAAGAATATGATTCAGATGAGTTGATTGAATCATATGAAGAGGTGGAATAGTCAAATCCAATTGTAAGGAGGTATGAACGAATAAGAAAAACAAGTGAAATCTATATTCTTCCTGATTTCCATTCCACATTTGTCTTAACTACCACTCAAAAAGATCCAAAGATAGTTAGGGAGATAGTCAAATCAACAGAGGGTAAACTCTGGAAGGATTCCATGGTTGATGAAATAGAATCCATGCACAATAATGAGAAATGGGATTTGGTCAAATTACCTAGTGGAAGAAAACTTATCGGTAGCAAGTGGGTGTTCAATAAAAAGATGAATGTAGCAAGTAAAATAGAGAAATCAAATATCAAATGGTGGTGAAAGGATATTCCCAAGTCAAAGGAGTCGACTTCGGTGATATTTTTTCCCTTGTTGCAAAATTAACTTCCATTAGAGTACTAATGTCTCTAGCTACAACATTTGATCTTTAAATAGAGAAAATGGATGTGAATATAAGGTTCCAACATGGGGACCTCGAAGAAGAAATCTACATGAAACGGCTTGAAGGATTTGTAGTAAAGGGAAAGAAAGAGCTACTATGCAAATTGAAAAGATCCCTTTATGATCTAAAGAAATCACCAAGGATGCGGTACCAAAATTTTCACACATTCATCCTTAGTTTTGGATTTTTTAGAAACAAGGTTGATAACTTTGTATATTCCAGGGAATAAGGTGGTCATTTCATATATGTAGCCTTATATGTCGACAACATATTGCTAGTCAGAAACAACATGGATGCAATAAAGGAGGTGAAGAAACAACTATCCTCTAAGTTTGACATGAAGGATCACAATGCATCGAACTTCATTAAAGGAATGGCGATCAAGAGAGATTGGGGAGTTAGAGATATTTGGTTGAATCAGAGGAAGTACATTGAAACAATCTTGAAGCATTTCAACATGCAAGATTGAAAACTAGTCAAGGTGCCAATTCATGTGGAAGCAAGGCTAACTATTGAATAGTGTCCAAAGACACAGTTAGAAATAGAGGACATGGCATGCGTTCCCTATGCAAGTGTTGTTGGTAGTATGATGTATGTGATGGTTTGCACTTGACTAGACATTTCTCATGCAATGGGATTATTGAGAAGATACATGTCAACACCTGGGAAAGAGCAGTGGAAAGTTGTCAAAAGAGTGTTTAGGTATTTGTGTGGCACAAAATATTATGTCATATGCTACCAAGGGAAACTTGAAACTGACAGTGAAATATATTCGCATGGATTTGTTGATGCTGAATGGGACGGAGATATGGATCGATGAAAGTTGACCAATGGATATGTGTTCAATATGTTCGATGGAGCAATCAGCTAAATGAGTAAGTCATATGAAGATAAATATTTGTCAACAATAGAAGCTAAATACATGGAAGCCACTCATGGAAACAAATAAGTAGTATGGTTGCATCGACTATGTTCAAGGATCGAGTTTGAGAAGAGATCTATGAAGATAAATTGTGATAGTCAAAGCGCAATATTCCTGGTAAATAACTCAGATAGTAATTCCACGATGAAACATATTGATGTAAAATACCATTTCATGAGAGACATGGTGGAAAGAAACAAGGTGTTGTTGGAGAAAGTAGACACGTTGGAAAAAAGCACAAAATATTTGACCAATTTTTTTAGTGTTGTGAAGTTCTCTTGGTGTAGAGAAGCAATGGGCATTGTTTCCATGGGTCAGTGACAGATTTTCATGTTCTCTTGTATCAGCAAAGAAGAAAACAAGTGGGGTAATAATGGTTTGTTATATTCTTTTCAATGAAATAACAAGCATCTAACTATCTAGTTGAGGTGGATCAAATAGAAGATAATTCGATTAACAAGTTAAGATGATTCGATGGTTAATTCAAGTTGATGGTTAAGTCGAAGGTCAAAGTAATCAAACGGGAAATTTGAAGTCGAAGTGATCAACGAGCAAGTCGAAAGGTCATCCAAAAAGAGTTCATCGAGAGGTCATGTGGCAATTGATTGAAGACCAACTGGAGGTCGACCAGTAGTTGACTGGTAATATTACTAAATTCAACTATAATATAATCCCGAGATGTGTGAGATTTGTAGCCAATTATTTTTTTGGATTTGTAGCCAATGATTTGTGTGGATTTGTAACCATATTTGGGCGCCATGATTTAGGGTTTTTCATATTGTAAATCATATAAATAAGGCGTGTTGTAATACTATAAAATCTAATGGTTGGTGTTCCTTCTAATATTTAGTAGAGGTTGTTGGTCATGTAGTTGTAATCTAGATTGGTTGCATGGTTCTGTAAAGAAAGAGAGTATGGTGGAAAATGTATCTTAGGTGTAGACTAAGGTTAGTCATGTAACTATTTATTGTTAGAAAAAAAGGATCAAGGAGCAATAAAATAAAACAAATGTGGAAATAAAACACAGAAGATACACAATATAATAGAGACATAGATATATGTGGTTCACCTAGTGTGAGCTATGTCCACCAGAGAAATTACCAGTTCCTTCCTTTATTATTGTCCATTAAAATGAAAGGATACAACCTATATCACACCCATTGTAACTTCCTCTTCTTTGTCTCACAGTGTCCTCTCTCAGAATGCAATATTCGCAATAATACACAACCGCAATACAATTCCCTCATAAAAGAGGGTTTTCTTCTAGGGAAAAAAACCCTAACATAACTTCTACCATCAGATGTGAGACCTTATAATGAATGGTCCATGTTGAGTACAAAATTAAAATATTTGAATTGCAAAAAAACAAAAATTTTGGCGTATCATGCAGTTTCTTTGACCTACATATGAATTAGAAATATAATAAGGCTCCACAACCAACAATATCCCACTTGGAGACTAATCACAACAAATCCATTGTTGTTATACCTACTGGACTATGATCTAGCTTGGAACTGCAAAATTTCTCATCTTCACCTTCATGCTTGAAGGCCAACTAAAACTGAGTAGGAATGCAGTTTCTCCCTGGTTAATACCTTTGTTAACATGTTTGTAGGATTTTGGCTAGTATGTATATTTTCCAACTTCAACTGGCCATCTTCCAATATGGATCTTATGAAATGGTACATGATTTGTATATGCTTAGTCTTAGAATGGAAGGTTGAGTTATTTGTAAGATGAATGGCACTCTCATTGTCACAGTACAACCTGTTATTCTCCTTCTTCTTTCCTAATTCCTCCATAAACTTTTGTAACCAAATCATCTCTTTACTAGCCTTTGTAGCAGTAACATACTCTACTTCCATTGTTGAAAGTGAAACAACCTTTTGTAGTTTTGAAATCCAACTTACTGTTGTTCCACCTACAGTAAAATCATACCCTATGGTGCTTCTCATGCTATGTTTATCACCTGCCATATCTGAATCAGCATTTCCTTGTATAATAGTGTTTGAACCTCCAAAACATAATGCATGAGTACTAGTACCTCTCAAATACCTAAGAATCCACTTTAATTCCTCCCAATTTTCTTTACCTGGATTGTTCATATACCTACTCACAACTCCCACTGCATGTGCAATATTAGGTCTTATGCACTCCATAGCATACACCAAGATACAAACTACTGATGAATAAGGGACCCCGGACATGTATTCTATATGCTCCTGTGTCTTGGGACACATTTCCTTTATTAGTTTAAAATATCTAGCTAAAGGTGTACTAATTGGTTTTGCATTCTGCATTCTAAACCTCTCCAACACCTTATCTATGTACTCACCCTGAGACAATGTCATTTTTTTATTTTTCATATCTCTTATTATTTTTATACCAAGGATTTTCTTTGTAGCACCCAAATCCGTAATCGCAAATGAATTAGCTACTTTCCTTTTGAGAACATTTATATACTACATGTTAGACCCTGAAACAAGCATGTCATCTATATACAATAGAAAGATAATATAGCTTTCATTTTCTATCCTCTTAAAATAAACACAGTGATCATAATGGCATCTACTATAACCTTTTTCTGTCATAAACCTGTCACACTTCAAACACCACTGCCTTGGATATTTCTTTAGGCCATACAAGATATTTTTTAACCTACATACCAAATTTTCCTATCCTTTGACCTCATACCCCTGTGGTTGTTGCATATAAATATCTTCCTCCAAATCCCCATGGAGAAAACTTGTTTTTACATCTAATTGTTCAAGATGAAAATCTTCTACTACCACAACACTTAAAATAGTCCTAATTGAATTCATTTTAACAACATGAGAAAACATTTCATCAAAATATATACCTTTCTTCTGTGCAAACTCCTTTACAACAAGTCTTTCCTTGTACATATTTTTACCTCTGTCTTATTCCTTCAACCTATAAACCCATTTATTATGCAATGCTCTTTTTCCTGAAGGAAACTGAACCAAGTCCCAAGTCTGGTTATTTAGTAATAAATCCATTTCCTCTTTCATTCCTTTCTCCCTGCTCTTTTTAGTGTCTACCTATGGTGCCTCTTCATAACTTTCTGGTTCACCAGAATCAGTCAACAGTAAATAATACAATGAAGGAGAGCATTGTTCAGGGCGTCTACTTAACCTGGTAGATCGTCTAACAATACTTGCATGATTTTGAGGTACATGTTTCTCCTGTTGTTGTACATTTTGATTTTCTGGTACCTTTGGAATTTATTTTTCAGTGATCTCATCAAGCACTGTGTATTCTGGTTTTTCTTTTTCTTGTTTCTTTCCTTGCAATTGATCTTTGTACATGACCTTCTCATTGAATATATCATATATAATTCTAATTATTTTGTGATTTTCATAATCCCATAAGAGATAACCAAAATCATTAACATTGTATCCAATAAAGGTACACTTCTTGGATTTTGATTCAAGCTTTGTTCTATTTTATTTATCAATATGGACAAATGCTTCACAATCAAAAGTCTTCAGAAATGAATAGTTTACCTTTTTACCTGTCCATACCTCCTATAGAATTCCACCATCCAAAGATCTTGAAGTTCCTCTGTTTATTAAGTAAACAACATTATTTACGACATCTTCTCAAAACTATAAGGCAAACCCTGCACGCAATCTCATATTCCTTGCACGCTCCATGATTGACTTGTTCATCCTTTTAGACACACCATTTTCTTGTGGTGTTCCTGGAACTGTATTCTCTCTACGAATGCCATGGTATGAATAGTAATCATCAAACTCCTTACTCCAATATTCACCTCCATTTTTTGATATAAGACACTTCAACTTTTTTCCTATCTCATTCTCAACCAAAGCTTTCCATTTCTTAAAAGTATCAAAAACATCATATTTTTGTCGAATGCAATAAACACAAGTTTTCCTAGTTGCATCATCAATAAAAGTAACATAATAATGAGATCCACCAAGAGATGATACTTGTGATGGTCCCCATACATCTGTATGCACAAGTTCTAACCTTTCACTCTTATTTTCCTTTATGACTATGATAAATCTAACTCCCTTTTTTTTCCATAAACACAGTGCTCACAGAAATCCAAATCAATTTGTTCAAGATCTAGAAACAAATTTATTTTGTGAAGTATCCGCATCCCCTTCTCACTCATGTGTCCAAGCCTATTATTCCACAGTGTTGTATCCACTCATGTAGAAGCTAAAGAGATATAAGAGTCAATATTACAAGTACATAAATACAATCTGTCTACCTTCTCTCCTTTTTCTATCATCAGTGATCCTTTGGTTACCTTCCACGCCTTATCTGTAAATGTAGATATGCAGCCTTCACTTTCCAACTTCCCTGTTGAAATTAGATTTTTTCTTAGATCTGGAACATTTCTTACCTCTTTCAACAACCATTGGTTTCCATTCTTTTTCTATATTTGTACCTTGCCCCTTCCAACAATTTTTCATGGTGCATCATCACCCAAATGAGCCTGTCCAAAATCACCTTAAACATAATCTTGAAAATGTTTCTTATGGGGTGTGGCATGAAATGAATCCACTGAATCTAATACCCAAGGCTCAAAAATATTATCTACAGAAAGAATCAAAGCATCTTGTAACACATCACTTGTTACATTTTCTTCATGATTTTTTTTATGTTGTCCATATCTTTGTTTCTTTGGAGATTTACAGTATTTATTCAAATGAACTTTCTTGCAGTCTATATTTGGATCTTCCCTTCCTATAATTATCATGGTTCCATGAGCCCTTCCCTCTATCATTTTTTCTTCCCATGTTCTCCACGGTCAACGCATTACCTAATGTCTCACCTATTCTTTTTCTTCGCATTTCCTCACTAAGGATAACACCAACAACTTCATCAAATTTCAGAGTGTTTGTACTAGAGACAAAGTTACTTACAACCATGACCAATTCATTCCATATTTCTAGCAATGAGCACAAGATTAGAAGAGCCCTAACCTCATCATCAAATTCCACTTTTGCATATCTTAGTTGACTAGTAATCATATTAAATTCATTTAAATGATCGACGACAGACCCACCTTCCGACATCTTCATATTAAATAGTAACTTCATTAGAAATACCTTATTGGATGCCAAGGGATTTTCATATAGTTTATCCAATGCGTCCAACAAATCCTTTTTTGTCTTTTCTTTTGAAATATTTAAATCCACCAACGTTGTCAGTCTCAACCGTATCGTTCCCAGTGTCTTTATATCAAGAACCTCCCATTCTTCGTCCTTCATGACCGTCGACTTATTTTCTATTCCTCCCAATGGTAGGAATAGATCCTTATGATATAAATAATATTCCATTTGCATCTTCCATAGCTGGTAGTTTTGGCAGTTAAATTTCTCGACCTTAAACTTTCTCTCTTTCCCCATTTCTCCCACTCAAACTAGGAACCCTCTTTTCCTATGAGTTACCTTTCGGTTTGATACCATTTGTTAGAAAAACATGATCACAGATCAATAAAATAAAGCAAATGTGTAAATAAAACATAGAAGATACACAATACAATAGAGACATAGATATTCGTGGTTCACCCAATGTGGGCTACGTCCACGAGAGAAATTGCCAGGTCCTTCCTTTATTATTGTCCAGCAAAATGAAAGCATGCAACCTACAGCACACCCATTGTAACTTCCTATTATTTATCTCACAGTCTCCTCTCTCATAATACAACATTCACAATAATACACAAACGCAATACAATTCCCTCATAAAAGAGGGTTTCCTTCTAGGGGAAAAAACCCTAACATAACTTCTATCATCAAATCTACGACCTTATAATGAATGGTCCAGATTGACTACAAAATTATGAATATAATTAGGCTCCACAACCAACATTTATTATGAATGAATAAGACAACAAGATAGAAAGATGCGCAAGGAAGCTTGGTTTTCCTATTTGGTTTTCCAGGGATAAATCTCTATGTATTGTGTTTATTCATATTTCTTGTTTTAATGTCTTATCTTTTCCTACCAGGTTTAGTGTGGATGTCTATTTCCTAACTAACTTCGCATATTTCGGCCAACCCCGCTAGAGTTGCATGTGGTTTTGACTGGATTTTGAAGCAAACTTAGGAATCCTCTTGTCTTCCATGTTGTTTATCTTGTTCCAAGTACCTACGCATAATCATGCTCTCAATGGGGGAAAGAATTACTTCTATGGCGAGGATAGGATAGGGTGTATTGCCTTAAATTTTAATATTATACGTTATAAAACACTTTTGGATTTTCTCTACCTCTCTCCATGATTCTCTATAGATGTTGAAACCCTAAAATTCACACCCATACAAAATAACACGAGTGACAAGAGTCACAAAGAGGTGTTTGTTCTTATCCTGAAGCTAAACTTCCATTGAATTAAAATTGTTTTCAACTCCATAATAATATATCCACCCTCCATTTGTCCTTTTCTCAGCGTTATATTTCACATTGATCTTGTGATGAATATTGATTCCAATATATTTTTATGAAGTCACTTCCCCGAAGTTGTTATTGTCATACATAGTGTAAGTAATATTTTTGGATTTGATCATCATAACCTTTATTTTGTCAGTGTTAATATGTTGATTAAGGTTGGTTTTCATTGATGTCAACCCTTGAAGAAAGCCCCGTAGCACAAAGGTTTGGGTAATGGAACCAAGATTGTTTTATGTAAATATGACTCATTCTTTTTTTTTCATGGTTGATAAGAAGTAAATGTGGATGAACTCCAAAGTGGTCCCCTTATGGTTAAATCCCTCACGGGAAGACGCTTTGCGGAGTAAGATAACCCATGCTTAATTTTGGAATAATGAGATCAAGGATAGTTAATTTGTCAAGGAAACTATCCTATATGGATAGTGCGTGTCATTCCATTTCCAATGGTATGTATAACGTCACATAACTCCTCACGGTTAGAGAGTTATGGCCATTAGAAGTTGGAGACCCCAGGTTTGGGTAATGGACCCAAGTTTGTTTGATGGATAACGGTATGATTTATGATATATTTTCAGATAATACTATTATATATGGATATTACATGTCATGTCATTTCTAGTGGTATGTGTAACGTCACATAACTCCTCACGGTTTGAGAGTTATGGCCTTATGAAGTTGGAGGACTCTCATATGTCATCTAAAAGCCCTAAAAGGTCAAAGTAGTCAAAGTGGTTTAAAAGATTTTAAAAGGTAAATAATAAAGTGAAGTAATGAGTGTATTATAATTCAAATTGAATACAAAATAAATTATTTCAATAATAAATTTAATGGAGAAATTAGAAGTGGATTAACCCTAAAATAAAGAAAGTGGGGCTAACTGACCTAGAAGATGTTTTTAAGGAAGCTACTTGCAGAGTATATATAAGAGGCAAGGCTCTCTCATTTTAATCACACTTGAGAATATTGAATATCTATAGGTGTCTTAGGTAACCAAGGATATCTAAGCCAAAATTATGAGGCAAGGTGAAGAAAAGAAGGCCGAAATGCAAGGAAGGATAAATTCTTTTAATGGTGTTTTCTAAGGTATGTTATTTACAGGTCATCTCACCATTTTCGCTATAACTTTTTTTTCTATAATGATTCAGACCGTGAAATTGCTATGCCATTGAGAAAACATATTCAATTATCTGTGGTCAAAAAATTCAACTTGTGGGTCGTTGTAGTTTGGGAGTTACACTACGTGGAAAATAGGGTTTGTGGCCAGTCCTGAAACTAGTCAAAAACAGGTGTTTTGGATAAAAACGTTATAACTTCTTCATAACATATCCAAATTCAGTGAGATCAAATGTGTTGGTTAGGTTACCTTTTTTAGTATTTTTTGTAATATTTTTAGATCAATTCATCAAATATTTTGTGCGGGGAATGCTCTACAAGGTCTCTCTATAGAATAAGCCAGAATTCAGCAAGGTATGCCATTTTTGCTATAAATCATTTTATGAGAGGTTCCAAGTAGTGACACCTGGAGGAATTGCACAAAACACATTGAATAACATTGTGTGTAAGTTTCATATATTTATACTTTACAGGTACAAAGTTATGATTACTTCAAGTTAGGGTTGTTGACTAATCCAAAACTAGGCATGTGAGTGTTGAAAAAATACTGAGAGGGGGGGGTGAATCAGTATTTCGAGCTATCAATAATTGTTAACTTTTATTTCACTGAAAAATCTTATT
>JZKD02S2006583.1:51028-91178 GCA_000966675.3 Picea glauca | reverse complement strand
TGGATCGCGATTTCGAAATGCACAAAACCTTTGTGCCCGGGATCTCCGATATCCCGATCGGCGATATGCCGACACCTTTCCCTCAAATGGACGGTCCCGATTCCTTCGGGATTTCGAGACCTTCGATCTCTCATTTCCTTCAACTTCAGGAACTCCAATTTCCTGATGTCTGATATGCCGATGGTGCCTTGAACTTCGACACCTGTCCCTTAGATGAACGGTCCCGATCATTGATGCCTTTGCTGACATCACACGTGGTTTGACACGTGTTAGATCCTGCCACGTGTCACTCTAATTCGTGACTTTCATGTGCCTGAAGTGTTGAATATGCCTGACACCTGTCATTCCCTGGTTGTGCCACGTGTCCCTTTGCTGACGTGGTCTGCTTTCGTGAGTTGAATCAATGGTTCAGATGCATTCTTGGCTCAACGGCTGCGATTACATCGCGAAATCACATATCGTGATTTTAGGGTTTTTGTTGTCATTGTTCACGAGACTCGTGAAACTCCGATTCCCGATTCTCTGATGAAGCCTCCTGTTTACACGTGGATGGTCACGATCTCTGCTTGATTTAACGGTGATGATCAGTTTGCAAAATCGCATATCGCGATTTCGGAGTTTTCAATGTCAAATGAATTGGACACTGCAAAGTCCCGATCCCCGATTCTTCGATGACTTATCTCCCTTGCACCTTTTGCAGATCTGACGGCTGTCGGGTTTTCCTAGTGAGATCCGACGGCTCTCGGTCTCTTTCCTATGCTCCTTGCCCGTATAAGAGCGCTATGCCTCCTGAGCTTATTCTCCTCGAATCCTTAAAGGGTTTTATCCTTCTTATCCTGCCATCTCCGTTGTTTCCATCAATGACAACAACCATCAACACACATTCGTTTCTTGTTCAATATTTGCCAACAGTGAGACTAATGAAAAGTTTGATGAAAATGCTAGTCTCTTTTTGTTAAAGTTAAGGAAGGTTTGTAGGAATGTGATCAAATAAAACAAGTCTATTACAGAGCTACAAATCAGATTTGGAAGATGAAATTGATGACGGATTTTGGTTGAGGTACATGTTGAGTACATGGTTGAGACAAGTAGTTGATGAGTTGGCACATACATGAGTTGTATAGTTGATGATGATGGTACATATTGATGAGTCATAGTTGATGAGTAGTTGACACATGATTGGTACATACTTGGTACATAGTTGGATGCACTTTTTTATGGTACAGGTTGATTACAGGTTCTTTGGTACAGGTTGGTGCATGGTTGATGCACTTGTTTATGGTACAGGTTGAGGTACAGGTTGATGCATGGTTGATGCATGGTTCAGATTTATTGCTACACGTTTACAACAGTATATCTCATAGTGATAGTGTGATAGTGTGACAGTGTTTCCATCATTCTACTTCTACTTTAGGGCAGTTGGATGGGGCAAGGACAGGTGGTTGTAGCTACCTTCCGATTGTAGCCGAAGAACATAGGGGGTTGTAGCCTCCTTCTACTTGTAGCCAGAGAATTGGGGAGTTGGAGCTTCCCTCAGGTTGTAGCCTGAGAAACTAAGGGGTTGGATCCTCCTTCCAGTTGAAGTTGGAAAACAAAGGAATTTGGTTCTTCCAATGAATGTAACTCTTCAATACATATAAGAAAAAGCATTATGTGGTTTTCTCCCGATTTGGTTTTCCAAGTAAAAAACTAGTGTACTGTGTATGTGTGTGATTTTTTATTTCTTAATGCTCATTATTGGATGATAATTCTACATTGATATAAAATTTGAAGAAATAGGATTATAATTATGCTATTACTGATTCACCCCCCCCCCTCTCAGTAATCCAACATAATAGTCATACCCATACTAGAGAAAATATCCTCAAGAATATTTTTTTTTTTTGTCGAAATCATAATGACTCCTTCCAAGAAGAACAATATCGTCAGCATAAAGAGGAATCATGGTGACTATTCTAACTAGAGACAGTCCAACACATCTTTCTTCTTCCAAGAATCTCTCTAACTTGTCAATATATGTGCCAAAAAGCATCGGGGATAGGGGACAACTTTGCTTCGCTCCCATATTATAATTAATTTCTTCCAACCATCCCTTAGTGTTCCTAAACATAGAAATGACATTCTCATATAGCCTTATCATGACAACTGTCAAAATGAAAGGAACCTTTAGCTCCTCTAATCTATTCTTGAGGTTAAGTCTCAACACTATGTCAAATGATTTTCTAAAGTCAATGAAGAAACACATGAGATTAGTTTTATTATTGCAATGATCCTCTGCAATGATCATAAGTGTAACAAGGTGGTCCATAGTGGAATGATAACTCCTAAATATGAATTATCCATTAACTCTCTTTCTGTGTCTTTCTACTCATACGTTGATCTTCATTTCTATAATAATTATATACAACTTAGATAAAATATGGATAATCATAATGGCCCTATAATTAGCGGGACTATTTTTATCCTTTCCTTTAAAAATAGGAACATCAGGCTATGAGTCTAGGTTTTAGGGAAACACTACTTGACTACTCAATTGAAGATCTTGTGAACGTAAGGGATTAGGATAGTCCCTCCAATTCTTAGGATTTTTTCTTGGTAGCCTTTGATGTCCTTATCTTTCCCTTTAACCGCAAAATCTATGTATTCTAAAGAAAAAACGCATTCCTATTTAAGAAGGGTTTAAATGTTGTTCATGACATTAGGGAATTCATAAAACTTTTTAACGTAGGAATTCTAATCTCTCAAAGGAATCATATTTTTTTCTTTAATTTCACGACTTAGACTTTGGCTCCATAATTTATTAGGATCTATCTTAGAGAGGTGTAAAATCTTCTCTTTCTTTCTATTTATATAGTACCTTTTTTTGTTTAATTAGGGATTTGTACTTATTTATCTTGTTGTATTTTATGGACTCAATAGAAACTTTTCTAAAGGATTTTCTAGCAATCTTAGACTCTTTATTGTACCAAGGGTTGGTTGTTCTATTTTCCTTTCTACCTAAAACTTTGATAGATAACTTGTTAATGGAAGTAGAGAGGGTAATCATAAAATTATGATAAAGGTATTCAATATTTTCCTTAATTGATAAGAGATTTAATTCATTATTTAAATCATTTAGAAAAATGTTGTCTTTCTTTTTGTCAAAGATCAAGTGCTTTTGGTTATCAAAATTCTCTTCTATAAGAGTTTTGTGTGTTATAGAAATATTTGCCTCAACTCATGCAACTTGCTCAGAAGACCTTTTCCATTTCCCTATGCAGACTTGAAGTCCCATTTTGCAGTTCCCAGAGATAAAAAAACATATGTTTCCACACATATGCCCCCTAACATCTATACAACATGCGTATATGTAGGTTGCACCATTACAGCCCACGCCCATCAGGTTTTGTGCTCAAATTAAAAAATGGTGTCAGGTTTCCATGTCACGTCATGGGATCCATGATCATTGACCTTCCATATACTGGAAACATTATGAATCGGCCCTTCAGTTCCATTTGAAGTCTATAAATAGGCCTTATCCAAGTTGTGGAAAGAGGAGAAGAATTCAACTTTGGGAGCAAAGTCACTATGGAGAAATTATTCACTTCATATTGAGTATGCATCCCTTTGTCCTTTTAAGTTTGAACACATTGTTCAGCCCCCAAGCTCTTCCCTATTGGATGGAGAACCTTATTGTCTCTCTTATATGATATTTCCTTTGGTGGAGAATTGATGTGGTGGAGGCCCAGCTGGAAGGGAATTAGTTTCTTGGTTCTGAACGTGCTGACACAGAAGTTTTTCATTCATATACTTCTGTCGATTAAATTTTAATAGAAATACTCTTTTCTCGTCTAGTTAATGTCTTGAAAATATATGAATTGTTATTTTGTGGGTGCATTTGTTATGAATGTTGATGGATTATGCTATTATATGTGCTAACTTTATATATTATCACAATATGCTTGTGTATCTTGGTTGTTGAGGACAAGTTGCAAGTGTATTGCTTTGAGTCAAGTGCTCAATGGTGGACTTCATCGAACGTTTGGACGAGGTAGGCTCTTTGTATTGTCCTGTTAGCATATTTGTTTATATAGCATACTTAAGATTACAGTTTATTTTTGCAGTCATTTCCATCTGTTGTGGTTTACCCCATGCCATAGAATGATTTTCCTCATAACATGTGTATGATAAATTTTAGAGTTTGGGTTAAAGGTATATCATATAAGTGAGGCTCACGGTCATTTACAATGTCAAAATTTACTATTTGGTTCTAAATGGGGATATCATGTATCAAATAATCTATTAGATTGGTGCCAATCCCATGAATAGATGTAATATGGTTGGATTTCAACTAATTCATTGGATCATTGCAAATTATTAGATATTGAGAACGACAAAACTTGATCAGTGTAGACCTGAACAAATTATTGTCCAAGTGTTTGGGGTTTGTTTTGTATCTACTATCTAAAACAAGATCCTCATCTAACCATAGAGGATTAGGGTTGGAATCATTGATTAAGAAATATCTTGGTTAGTTCTTGTTATAGAATCAAACTCTCCTACCAAGAGGTTAGTTCCTTCATTTCTCAACCTGTGAATATCTTATTATAATCCATTGTAAGGACATTTTTTACCTATATTTTTTTTATTATAAATGTTAAAATAAATAGGCAAAAAATAGCATATCACTATATGTTGTTCCCACACAACATCCTCCCTAATTTCTTCTTCTCGCCTTTTCTCTAAGAGAACAAATTGATCCCCCCTTACTTTAATTTTCTACTAGAAAGACTCTTAGACTCTCTCATGCAAATGGAAAATCCCAAGTCTCTCTTCTCACTCTCCATACTTTACCATTTCAGTGATTTTAAAGAAGACTATGGTTCGTCGATACACTGTATATCGGCGAGCTTCCTATTTCCTTCACCTATACACTGTGTATCAATGGGAATATTTTTTCCCTTTTCGATATAGGTTGTATCGGTGAACATCCTTCTTCCTCTGATGATACGACCCATACCAATGACTTATTATTTTCTTCGTCGATACACAAGAAGGGACGTGTTTTTACCACTTTCTAGTGTATTGGAATTTGATCATTTTATGTGCATCGATACACTAACACCCATCAGTCCTTGAATGTCGATACACCGACGCTTCATCCGCTTATGGCTATCAGTATACATCGACGTAGATCCCCCCATCCTCCTCAATACATGGTGTATCAACAAATTTCATATCATCTTCACTGATACATGGTGTATTGGTGAGGTTCATCTCATATTCTCTGATACATGGTGTATCGGCGAGGTTCATTTCATCTTCGTCGATACATGATGTATCGATAAGGTTTGTATTTCTTCCACAGATACATCATGTATTGGAAAGCTTCATTTATTTACCTCCACTTAACACTACTTTTCGAATCCTCTCCCAAGTTCCTCCAACTCAGATCCTTCTTGTTGCACCCGTTAGTTTGGTTCCTATCATTTTCAATGATTAAGCATTCCATTCTTGACTAGATAACTAATGACCAATTTCCTACCTTGCCTTATCTACTTCATGTTGCAGTCATGTTTGAGTATGTTTGTGTCGTTGGTAGCTTTCATTGTCCATACCATACTATCTTATATACTTTGTGCTTCTTGATCTTATTACTAACCATGACCATGAAAATTTCGTCTATCGCCAGGTGGGTTAATTACAGCATATATAAGATTTATGTTGGTTCTGAATTTCATCTCAGAGGAGAATTGGTCCCCCCAACTCCTAAACAGTGTTAAGTTCTCCAAACGTCAACCAGTTATTTTCACGACATTATATTTTTGAGCCATTGACAAATGAAATCATCTCTAATGAATGAATCAAGATCCTATATAACAAATATAACACAGGAACTTGCAGAACTGAATTCTAGAAAATCAACAACAAGAACGAGACCCAAAATTTCATTAAAAAACATCTTTGCTCACAATTTTTGGGTGTTTTTCAAAGTGTGTTTTTCATCCCTACAGTATTCCAACTGTATGGTTTTTGCGATTATGATTCCAGCACAACTGATGAAATCAAAATCTAAGGCCCAAAAGTGCCAGAACGATCGTCAGGGACTCCTCGCCCAAGCCAACCTCATTAGTCATGAGACTGCTAGTATGTTTGAATGGAATGGTAAGTTATCTCAGCGCAAGCATCTCCATGTGCTCTTTGTATTGAAAAAATGGTACCTCAATCATATGTCATATGAGCAAGTTATGAGTCTTTTAAATCATGTTAGGTAGCATCGAAATCTCATTCAACAAGGTAATAAATCAATATCATTCATTTCATGCCAATCCACAAATATTTGGTTTTTAAATTATTTAACAAATAAAGTGGGAGGAAAATGTTTAAATTTAATGAATATTGTTTCAATTAAAAAATGGATTTAAAAAAATAATAATTTTAATTAAAAAAACAAAGAAAAGGGGGATTTTGTATTATCATTTTTAAGGGGGTCTTAATTAAAATTTATTTGGGTTTTCAATGTGGAAGGGAGAGGAGCTCATTCCCACTTATCCCATTTTAGTTAAAGGAATGCTACATGAGAAGGGGGAGGGCCCAATCCATGTGCCTCCCCATTCCCACAAATCTTAACCAAACTTAATTTTTCTTACCCTTTGCACCCAGATCGAAAACGAAGCACCTACATTGATCACCTAATAGAGGTTGATACACACTAGTCAAGTTTAACTCGTGATCATCGATATACACTGGCCAACTTTAACTCATTATCACCAATATGCACTAGTCAAGTTTAAGTCATGATCATCAATGCATACCACCACACATGAGGTACTTTATGTCAACACATACACATAAGTTGAGTTGGTTATGGTGCGTATGTATGTATTGCACATTTGATGCCAACATATAAACATTAGTTGAGTTAGTGTGGTGCGTAGATATGTATCAATGATTTCTTAGTGGTGATCTATGTAAGAACGTTGGCATATGGTGAGGTGGATGGGGTGGTGTCCCATAACCACCCTCCTTCCTTCCTTAGTGCACAATGCTTAAAGGTATGAGGAGGGTGGCATGACCACAACCACCCCCCTCCTTTACATTAAATAAATCTCATAGCATACCATGCATACGTTGAACTTTGTCAGAAGAGGTGAGTGAAAGAGAGGGGGATCACAACCACTCCCTAAAATATTTTTTTTAACTTATACTATTTTAATAATAACTCCTTGAAATATTTTAAACAGTAAAATTCTTCACACTCTCTTCCAAAACCAAGATTAAACTAGGTACCATCACTTGATACAGTTCCATGATCGATGCATTGGAAGAGTTTGAACTCGAATTCCACACACAATACATCGATGGCATGGAAACATGGCCTAATCCCAGATACTGCAACTATCTAATGTGGTTTTAAAACCAACACAAGAAATTCTTCAAACGCTTTAAGACTTGCCTCAATTTTCGCTTCCACCAATGAAGGAGATCACCCATTCCTCGTTGATACACCCAGTCTCCATGGAATCACTTCATCTTCATTGACATACTAGAGTTATCCTTTGTTCTAGTGCCGATACACTAGCCACCATCTCTTGATCCTCACTAATACATTGAAGTTGATCTTTCTTATGGCACCGATATAGGAATGAGACCCTACAAAACTATATTTTCTATTTTGGTTGTAACTGTTGACCCCGATACTCGTTTCGTGCGATCCTTATATCGTAGGAAATGTATTTTTGAGATATACAACTTCACAACTATATGATTTGGGAGATTCCTCACCAATTGTTCACATTTTTCAAGATTAAGATATGACACATTGTCAACGGACCTAGAGAACATAGTACTTCAAACAAGAGCAGAGGAACCAAGAACCAAAGTTGGGAAATAACATATGAACTCTCACTTATCTAATGTTTCAATTCTATAGGTTTTAATGCACGGTTCAAATGAAATTTTATTTCTATATTATTCTATAGTCACTCATCAATTGTGTGTTGAATGGTGCCATGTACCAATTCTAAAGGAAGGTCATACTCAGCAATTTGAATAGGCAACATGTGAGGGAAGAAAACCATGAAGGCACAACTTCTACGCATCAAGGAAATCTACCAGTAAGCAAAAGTACCCTCAAAAATGTGATCTACTATCGAGGATGATAGAACGACGGCAAAAACAATGATTGTCACAATAGTAGGAGAGCAACAAAATGGAATCAAACTTGAATGGTCGAAGAATAATTCCAAATCCCATGATGGTCGAATATCAAACTTGGAGGGAGAAGAGTTTCTTAATATCCAGACCAGTCATCATGGTGGGTGAGGTGTACTATGTCCAAAATCGATGATGACCCACTAGCACTAAAAGATAAATTTGAAATGTAACTACATATAATACATCAAATTATAAACATTTCTTCTATCTTATTCCCTCATCATTCCGAAGAGGATAAGGGAAAAACTTTGTAAATGAAAGGTCATGGGGGAGAGGGGGAAGGCCAAGAGTCAAGTTGAATGTCAATAAATATGGGGATTGGATCTGGGTATAGGGATTTTGGCTCTTTGAGCTTTCATGTATTAGTACTGAAACTCTTAATGAGGAGAAGCATATTTGGCCAAGTTATTTTTTGGAGAACTCCGATGCTTGTGTTGCACATATGTGGACTATTATGTTTCATTTTTCTTATCACTTGGGTTGTGTAAGAATGTACTTCATATTGTAGACTATTCTCATGTATGTTTGTTGCATTCTTATTTCGTTTCTTTAGATAATATTTGTCTAAATATGTGGGAATAGAACTATAAATGATTGTTTAAATGCTAGACTATTCCATGTTTACAGTTATTGATTTTTATTCTTGTTTATGTTTTGTGTGAACTATTTCCCAGGCCATTGATAAGAGCATGTCTAGTTATATGTTTGATTTTTGGTTACCTTTTATGTTTGGACGCATGCATCTTATATTAGCTTCATTTCATTCTTGATATTAGAAACCTTCATCATTGGATTGGGCCGCAACCGGTAAACCCCAAACCAGAAACGGTTGTCCATCCATAATTTGGATGGGTTCCCTAATCCAAATGGTGAGAGTTCTAATTGGAACTTCTTATCGGGGGTAATCCCTGTTGTTGATAAAGGGAATTTTCCCACGTCGACACTATATAAATATTCTTAGCATTAATATATGAAACATACATCCATATGTATTCATTGAAAGGTTATTTCATGTGAAGCCTAATATGGGGAGAAATGTTCATATTTATGTAACAAGTTATGCGAACAATATAGGATATCATTTTACATACCAACCACAAGACAAATTATTCAATGAAAGAATAGAATTTACTATAGAATATGAAATGATACACAAGAAGATGACATAAAAATCATAAGCCACTTCAATTGTATTCATACCAAATATACAAATATATAGTACACGGATGAAACCACCTCTTGAACTATATTTACTCGCACATTGACACCTCATTAAGGGATAAGGCTAGGAGAAGGAAAAATAGGATCTAATACACACTTAGAATAAAAAATATACCCTATAGTGTGAAATATATAAATAGGTGATATAGGTCTTTATGGTTGTATAGGGATCCATAGGTTAACAGATAGGGCATAATCCTTAGTCCCTATCATGATCCATCGATGAAGTCAAATTAACTAGATCACACAATCTACTCTTTACACAAGAAGATCATGGATTTTTGGCAAAGCTTTGTGGAATTATGGTTTAACCCATTAGTATAGAAAACTTTCTTCAAATCACACATAATTGGATACTTCAAATTAGTAATTGGTTTACAGGGGACTTGTAGGCCCGAGGAATTTTGTTTTTCAAGTGGAGGAGACTACCCATGGCCCATTGGTTCAAATCACAACCTAATCATGGTTCCTACATGTTTATGGCTAGACCCTTAACATTCACATCACATATTGGATCAAGATTCTCTATTGCATGGATTTTTCTACTTCATTCTTCCATCTACCTCCATTGCGGTTCTTTGTTTGTTGAAGAGAATAGGCTCATGGTTGGTTGTGTGCTTGTATGAAACCATGACCAACTATCATGAGTGATCTATGGTGACTATGTCAGTGACTTGTTGTATAATGGATTGTATATTGTGGTGTCATCTCATCAAATGATAACTCAACCGCCTTTGTATTGGGGTTTGTGCATGGAGACCTTTGAAGGTCTACAACCTTATTGAAAAACTTGTTGTGCCTCCCTTATTCTTGGATCATGATCACTTTTGATTCATATTATTTTAGGAATGATATGAAGGCAAAGATAAACAAAGATACAACAAAGAATTATACAAAGATATGGTGTTGTTACCACAACAACCCCCCTTTACTTTTTATTTTAAAAGCGAAAGGAAAGGGGCCCCCTACTAAAATTTCAATCTTATTGCTTAATCGTCTACTGCTTGATGATAATGTTATGTATTTTCCTACCTTGAGGGAGCTGGGGGTTTTATCTTGTTGGATGATTGTTTTGGTGGCTATTGATTATTCCTTTCGATCTGATGATTTTAAATGTCATCATTATCCTTATTGACCTATGATGTTTCACTAACAATTATTTTCATACTAGTCGTTGATTCTGAAGTGTTTGATGATTCTATGTGGTTGCAAGGTATGATGTTCTATTGCATGTCTTGGGTGAGGTTGTGGCTAATTATTTGTTGATTGACTAATTCAATTTTTTCATCCTCCTGGTGACATGTTATGCTTCATGACTTCATACTTATGATATTGCATATGGATTCTACTCTTCTACTTCAGATTATCTTATGTAGTCTTAGTACACTCATATATAGTCACCATGTTATTGTTAAATAAACCTAACACTCTCTTGTAAGTTGGGTTAAAGGCAGGGAATATATTTTTTATTGTATTGGCTAGTCTTCTTTTGATTGCATGGTTGACCTCATTCTTTTTTTTGTGAGAGCAGGCTTGTAGGGCCACTTTGTTCGCATGACCTCTCCAGCCTTGAGAAGCCTATGGGGGGAATCCCTTAATCATTGTCCACATACTTGACCTTAAATATTTCCATGGATTCTCCTTATAGAGAGGCTAGTTTCCTTGGACTATTGCTTCCCCGAGGTTGTCGGATCCACCTTTCCCATGAGCCTTTTCTTCCTCAAGCCTTTTCAGATTGATCTTCACTAGATTCTTCTTTTGGCCTGCCCTCTCTCCCAAAACATAGACCCAATACTTATTGGTTTTTCTCCTTATTTTTCTCTATTATTTCATATAATTAAACCTCATAGTTGTATTCTTCTCATCGAGAGATTTCCAATGACTATAACTATACTTAAATACAAGTCATGAATCAAAATTTATGGCCTCCCAAATCCTCTTAAGCCAAAACTCACCTTGTCCACCTCACAACGATATGGAATCCACATGACTCCCTCTCTCTTATATAATCCAATGGGGCATTGGCGTCATTGATGTGGTACCCACCACCTTCCTCATCGTCATCGGAATCCCCTGTGATCCACTTTCCATTTGACCTTCCTTGTTGTTGATGATTCCTCCTTATACCTTTTCATCGTTGAGGCTCCATCGCTCATCGATCTCGAGCGCCATGCTCCTATTCTTAAATGAAGATGTATCTATGTTTATCCAATGACTCTCGGGAGTCTGAGATCAACAACCCCGATCTTATCAGTGTCATAGAGTCACCCACTAGTTAAATACTTTCCACTTTCCCAGCTGACACCAACGACATGTGGCATCTTCATTGGCACCTTACACACTTGGACCCTCCCATGAAATTCAACATGGCATGACACTTGTCATCCTGAACTTGTTACTAACTATGACCCATCCTCATCTTGTCACATGGACTAACGTGGCCATACACGTCATCACCAGGCACTAAGTCGTATCCCATTAAGTGTTGATGTGTGTCCTATTTGTCACTGGAAATCCATCTCTCAACTCTCCAACACTCTAAAAACCCTCCTACAACAAACACCTGATATCTTGCACTCATTGTATCAATGACTATTGTTAACCCTGGAACTCCCTCATCATCGGCAACATCTCCTTTTTCAAACGAATGGAAAAGATCTAGCCTCATCTAGATCTAATGGCCTAGGTCACAAGTGAATACATAAAGAGCTTCAAACCCCTTGTGGTACCACTCTCATTCATCAACCACTCATATGGGGACATGTTTACCCTCAGGGACATGTTTGTTGCCATGTTGGGATGCAACATCACCTTTACATCATCTTCCCCTTTTCACTCAAATGGAAACTAAGGTAATATATGGTTGATATGATACTCCCTATAATAGATCAATGGTTATTTTTCCTCTTCTAATTCCCCTTCATCATCGTCACCCTAGGAGTTAAATCACACCCTTAACAACTCTCAATCGCCAACAATGACCTTCTCATCCTCGGCATTCCTCTACCCGAGCGTTTAGACGTTCTAGCTCTATCCTCTGACGATGACATCATCCCCCATCAAAGGCATAGATATTTTTACCCTACATTGAAACATTTTTTTTTGACCCTCCGCGCACATAGAGAAAACCCCCCAAACTTCAGATCAATGGTCTAGATTTTCCCCACAAGAATGATCAACGGTTCTTGAGCACCAATTTTAAAATGACCATATACTCAGCTACATATGTCGGAATGAGGCCCATGATACCTTGTTGGAAAGGTATCATATAGAGGAATACATTGGCAAAGGTATCTAGGCCAAAAAGGCGACAGAAGGTATCAAAAAATGCAGAAAATAGACACTCCTGAATTTGGGGGAAATTTTCCATACAAACTTCAAACAATTGTATATGGAGCTACGAGTAACAAAATCATGCACGGGAGGGCTCAATGGAAATATAGAAGAGTGAATAATATGCTAGGGTAGGAATTTCTATCATATTGAAAACAAAAATGGCCCGAAAATGCAAAACACAGGAGGAACCCAAATTCGTATGAAGAACCGGTTATGTTGACCTCAAATCGTCATATCTTGAGTTGCAAGAAATGAAATTGAGCCAGAAATAGCTCAAAGGAAAGCTAATATAGAGGATAATAAGCCACAATGATTACATTCTGCAGGTCAAAACCAAAAACACCCAAAAAAAATTGTAAAAACAAAATATAACGCAAATGGTCATAGGCAATGAGTGCTTTTAAATGGATATCTTCATATTTTTCTATAGTTGTCGAAGAGGAGGGTTCTCCTACTGATAATGGAATACTTTGGTCTTCATTTATGGTTATGTCAATCTCTCATTATCCTATTTCATCTTTTCCATCACAAGAAATGGAGGGAGATATGGATCAAAACTTGAAATCTGATCATTTTGTTAATGAAGAAAATATGGACACACTTAACATGATACCTACCTCACCATTGAATAAAGTGGAATTTATTCATGCTTATTTGGATTATCATGTTGTTACAAGTTGTCCTTGTGTGACTAACATAGAGAAACATTGTTTTCCTATGGTTGATGGATCATTTATTGAAACTTCTTGTTCTAACGATTCTTGTAATTTGATCCTCTCTTCTCACTGTGAATATACTTTGGAAGATATTTCAGATCCTCATGTTGTGCAGGAGAAAGACATCCATGCTAAATTTTTCACTCAAGGAGAAGAAATAAACATACAATACATACCTCTTGTAACACAACAACCCACTTCTTGTTTACAAGAGAAAAACTATCTTGAGGAAGAAAATGTTGATTGTGAAACCATGCCTAGTGTGGAGTCCACTGATTCACAATCATCCAATGATGCTTTTAAAGAGGAACTACCATTCAGGGAGTCACTTTCTAAAAATCCCTCTTATTGTAGAGAAGCTTTTCATTCTCTAAATTCTTCCACTTATTTCTATTTATATACTGATATTTTTAATGGTTTAATTTTGTGGGAAACCACACACCATACGAATCAAATGGAATCAATGGGGTTGACCCTTGTTGAAGTAATTTATGGTAGTGATGCACATTTGGAAGATAGAGAGGATAAGGCCTCTTCCCATTAACTAATTATAACCAAACCTTATCATCATTTTTCATGGGATGAAGAGAATTATGTAGAAAATTGTGTCAAAGGATGTCTTCTTCTTTCTCTTCTTTATTTTTTATCAATAGCGAATCTCCTTGTTCAAGTATCCCTTTATTGAATATTGGTAATACTAGTGTATCTCACCATTGTTTCAAAAGTATATCCCATACCATAGTTGGACCTAACCCATACATATCATTTTATCTCACTAGTATATATCAAGTTATTGTTTACTTGAAGTGTGAGTCCAGGTAGGCTTCCCAATACAATGAGGCACTTTGGTCTACACTGATGGTTATGTCAGTACCTCATTCCTTTGGTTTGTATTCAGGGATAAACAACTTTGTTAGCATGGATATTCTCTCAACGAGCACTCTTTATATAAACTCTATGCATGATTCTCATTTGGCATGCTACTTTCCATAGAACTCCTTCCAACAATTCTATGAGAGAAGTGCAAGATTTTATGATAGGATTGAAGCATGGTTGAAGAGATCCTTTTAAGATATATTTCCAATGAATTATCACTGTTACTTTTCTAATACTATGGATATATTTTATCATCCTTTAATTTTTCCTACTTTTAGTCGATTCTTATTTCAAGCTCTATCACTAATCATGTGTTTTGAACATATGCATGTAAGCTTGGGATTACTTGGATGGTTACATTAACATTACTAATGCAGGATCATCACCTTCAAGGACAACAGTGCACACGTGGAGGAAAATAGAAGACATCTCAGCAATGACGGAATTTCAAATCGAGCATTAACTCAGAATTTAAATGGGTTGTTGAGATATTTGTGTAACAAATTTTTTTAAAAGTAACTTGTTTGTAAAAGTCTCTAAGGACTGTAAAAAACTACAGATATGGAGTGTCGACTCTATCTGGTCATAATTAGCAGTTATTGTAATAGAACAGAGTAGGTGTTAGTTTTAAAAGTTTGAAATGATAGATTTCAGAACAGGACGAGAGAGCTCAGGGAGTCGGTCCTTAGATAGTTTTTCAGTATTGTATTGGAATAGATAAGGATGCATGAGAGAAGGATGAAATAGACAGAGTAGAATAGAATAGAGTAGAAGAGATATTGTGTAATTTTGGTTTTCATGAGTAATAGAACAGACAGAATTTCCCTGAACTTGGACTATGTTCATTTGACGTATGAATCAATGAATGTTGTATTTTGTATGTTGTTTTTATTTCATTCCCATTCATGTATGAGAGTTCGAGAAGGTGACTATATGAGTCTGTAATGAAACTGGACTAGTTTCATTTGTTTCTCTTCTGAACCATGTATGTAAGGTGTGCATTCATAAATGCAAGGTGCACATTGACTGAGTCTAGGAAAGACTTAAAGAGAAGGGTTCAGAGAAAGAACAAAGGGAACTTCAAGATTCAGGTGCAAGGAGTGCACAAGGTCTCGAAAATGCCAGGTGGGCAAGAGGAGAGGAAATTTTCTTTCAAAGAAACCTTTGTTTCTGAGTTATCGAAGTTCTGAAGAACGCAAGGTGTGTGTGGGAGGTCAAATATTCAAAAAGACAAATCTCAGGAGGGATAATACTTGCAGAGTGTTCATTAAACCAAAGCGGACTTGCAAAGGAAGGGACAAAGATTCGAAACCTTTGGAGACTGAAAATATTCAAAGACTGGCAGCAGCCAAGACTCTAGAGGAAGAATGGTCAATATTGGAGGAATGCAGAGATGAGGACAAACAACCGTTGGATCTACATAAGTAGCATGAACCTTAACGTTTCATGCCCAAGGGAGGATTTGGGCATTTCATCATTTGGGGGAACAGAGGTGGAAACTCCTTCGAATTTGCAATATGTGAAATCCCGACGGGAACTCAAACCATCAAATATTAAGGAGGACATGTGTCAACCGGTGGAAAAATCAAAGGAAGGATGCGTGGAAATCAGGTAGAATTCCGTTGAATCATGAATTGGAGTGTTCAAAGGGTAGGACTGCACAAAATCACGATACGTAAAATCACGACGTAATCATGGGCATTGATCCAGGAGTTATCTAGACTGTCGATCACCCAGAGGAAGATTTTGGCATTACGAGAGCGGGATTTCGAAGCGGAGAACCTTCACAAAGTGTCGAGTCATGATGTCCCGACTCAACAGATGGAGAACGTGGGTCATTGATCAAGGGAAAACAAGGACCATTGATCTAGCATGGAAGAGTTTCGGCGTTCGGGATATTGAAGGTGTAGGACCTCTTGGTCTTGCAAGTCATGAAATCTTGACATACAAAACCTTGATGCGCTCAGAGGATTGGCCCTAGGTCACAAGACAAGGTCACATGGAGAAAACCAAAGGGAGGAGCTAGACCCCATTAAGCCCTATTTCCGATTTCGAGACTTGAAAGAGTCAGGGGACTCCACAACAAGATCTGTGAGGTCGTGAATTTAGACACGCCCTTTGGAGTTAAGCTTGCGGTCATGGGTAGTGGTCGCGAGGAGATGAAGCTCGCGCTTGATTCTTGTTCGCACAAGGTGGGTTTCATAAAGGGACCTATGGATATTTTTTTGTGTGGAATTCCAGTAACAAACTAAAGAGTTGTTCCAACTCAAATAAGGAGATCGATACAGTAGCTGGGAGGTCCACAAAACCTCGATGGGGAGGGGGGGGATGCATCAGGTGGTATCAGAGCCTAATTTAAATTTGTTTGTAGACAACAAACACAAGAAGAAAGGAGGAAATTTGGTATCATTTGTAGTATCAAAAAACTTTGATTCATGTTGTAAGTGAGGCATTGAAGTCATGTCACCCAGACGACACAGAGCAAATGAAGAGATGGAAGAAGAAATGAGGCGACTCTGAATTCGATTGGACACCATGGAGATAGCACAGAGAAGAGCACCAGATTTTGGTGATATCAGCAAAGCTAAGAGAGAATAAGGAGAAGAGGTCAAAGAAAATAAAACAGAGGATGTTTCACAAGATCGCCAATAAAATTTGTTTCAAAGATAGGAGATAGAGAAAGGATAGAGGTACCTATGTACGAGGGAAATTTGGAAGTTGAAGAATTGTTAGACTAAGTACATGCTATGGAAAAATACTTTGATTACGAAGATATCGAAGAAGACAATATGGTGAAGCATGCAGTGACAAGACTGAAGGATCCTGCAGCGTTATGGTGGGATGAACTACAAGCCGAACGTAGGAAATATGGTAAGAAGAAAATTAAAAATTGGGATAGGATGGTAGCTAAGCTGAAAGCCAAATTTATCCTAAAGGATTTCCAAATAAATATTTACAGAAGATTGTAGAACCTAAAACAGAGAGGTTTATCGGTGAAGGAGTACACTGAAGAATTTTACCGACTGAACATTAGGGCTGGCTAGAAAGAGAACGAAGATGAGAAGACAACAAGATATATCAATGGGATGAGATATAAAATTCAAGAAGAGATCAGCATGATGTCTATTAGTACAGTCGAGGATGCTTATCAAGTAGCCTTGAAAGCTAAAGAAAAGTTGGCCAGGAGGCAAAGTCAACAAAGCAGAGGTGGAAATTCAAGCAGAGGCAAGGGAACTAGCTGAGAAAATTTCCAGAAGTTGAATCCTGAAGCTGACAAACAGCATAGTCACCATAAGAAGGGTGGAAGTTCTAAAGAAGGAAAACATGGTGGAAGAAGTTCTTTTTCCAAAGGAAGAGGAAGAGGAAGAGCCAGAGGAGGCGTAGTTAAATGCTATACCTGTGGAAAAGAAGGACATAAATCTTGGGAATGTCCAGAAAGAAAAAGAGAAGGTGGAGAAGCACACATTTCAGAAGAAGAGAAACATGTGGAAGTAGAAGTTGTAGAAGGAGGAAGAATCCTCATGATGAGGAAAGTTCTTCTTAAACCAGAGAAGGAACCAGTAGAGCTAGTTCAGTGAACAAGTCTGTTCAGAACTGTTTGCAAGTTGAATGACAGATTTTACAAGGTGATCATAGAAAGTGGGAGCACTGAAAATATAGTATCCACACAGATAGTGGAGAAGTTGGAATTGAAGACAACTTCACATACAAAACCATACAAGGTATCGTGGTTCTAGAAAGGACATCAATTCATGGTAAGTCAACAATGCCAAGTTGAATTTAAAATAGGAGGTTACAAAGATGAAATATTATGTGATGTAATTCCTATGGATGTCTGTCATATTTTATTGGGGATACCATGGCAATATTACCGAAAGGTTATTCATGATGGAAGAAATAATACCTATACCCTAGAAAAGAATGGTAGGATGCATATGTTGTTGCCCATAGAAGATAAAGAGAAGAAGACAGAAGCTAGTTCAAGCATACATCTCATGAGTGGGAAGGAGATCTTAAATGAAGTCAAGAAGGAGAAATAAATGTAGTTTGTTGTAGTGAGGAAGCCTAGAGTTGTCCTTACAAATACTTCTGTAGAATATTTGCCAGTAGAAATCCAGGAACTGTTAGAAAACTTTGTTTATATAGTCGTGGATGAGTTACCACACTCACTTCCACCCATTAGAAGCATAAGCCATCATATTGACCTTATTCCAGGAGCTAGTTTACCAAACAAAGCATCTTATAGGTTGAAACCTAGAGAAAATGAGGAGGTCAAAAAGCAAGTCCAGGAGTTGTTAGATAAAGGGTTAGCCAGAGAAAGCTTAATCTCATGTGCAGTACCGACTGTATTAAGTCCAAAAAAAGATGGAGGATGGAGAATGTGTACATATTCTCGAGCCATCAACAAGATAACCATTAGGTACAGATTTCCTTTACTGAGGATGGATGATTTGATGGACTATTTGAGTGGAGCAAGCTATTTTTAGAAGATAGACTTGAAGAGTGGATATCATCAAATAAGAATGAGAGAGGGAGATGAATGGAAAATAGCATACAAGATAAATGAAGGATTGTTTGAATGGTTGGTCATGCCATTTGGGTTGACAAATGCACCAAGAACATTTATGAGACTGATGAATGAAGTGTTGAAAGACTTCATAGGCAAATTTGTCATAGTATATCTAGACGACATACTAATCTTCAGCAAGACAAAGGAAGAACACTTGAGACATTTGACATCAGTGATGGAAAGGTTGCAGCAAGAGAAACTGATGATAAATATGAAGAAGATTTATTTTATGAAGAAGGAGCTCATATATTTGGGTTTTGTAATCTCTTCAAATGAATTGAAGAAGGACCCAAAAAAAGTGAGAGCGATCAGAGAATGGCCATCGCCGAGCACCATATTTGAGGTAAGAAGTTTTCATGGGTTAGCGAGTTTTTATAGGAAATTTATCAGAAATTTCAGTGGCATATGTGCACCCATGTTGGAAACTGTGAAAAAAAAACACAAGTCCTTCAGTTGGACAGAGGAAGCTGAAAGAAGTTTCAAAGTGTTGAAAGAGAAAATCACAGAGCAACCAATTCTGGTTTTGCTAGATTTTGGAAAAACATTCCAGGTGAGATGTGACGCAAGTGGATTAGCTATTGGAGCAGTCTTGAGTCAGGACAATAAGCCAGTCGCTTATTTCAGTGAGAAACTGAATAATGCCAAGCAAAAGTACTCCACGTATGAAAAGGAATTTTATGCGGTGATTCAAGCTTTGAAAAATGGAGACATTATCTAATTCCTAAATAATTTGTCTTGTATAGTGATAATCATGCTTTGCAATTTATTAATAGGCAAGAAAAGTTGAATCAGAAACATAAAAAATGGGTATAATTTATGCATAATTTTACTTTTGTTATTAAACACATTGTTGGAACTGCTAACAAAGTTGCAGATGCTTTGAGTAGAAGGAGTTTGATTGTACAAGAATTCCAGGTGAAGACATTGGGGTTTGAACACCTCAAAGAGATGTATAAATAAGATGCAGACTTCAAAGAATCTCATGAGGCATGCAAGAATCCTTTGTTGGGAGACAGAATCCCATGGACTGAATATTTGATTCAAGATGGATTATTGTTCAAGGGGAGCCAATTATGCATTCTGAAGTGCTCAATGAGAGACAACCTACTCAAAGAAAAACACAGTGGAGGTTTATATGGACACGTTGGTCACGATAAGATGTTTGCAGAGTTGATCAATTTGTATTATTGGTCGAGCATGAGAGAAAAAGTGAAGAAGTTCGTGAACAAATGCAAAATTTTTCAATATGCAAAAGGAAGACAACAAAACACTAGTTTGTATCAGCCATTACCAATTCCAAAGAGGTCGTGGGACGCAATTAGTATGGATTTTGTTTTGGGGTTGCCTAGAACTAAAAAGGGGAGTGATTCCATATTTTTTGTGGTAGACAGATTCTCAAAAATGGCACATTTCATACCATGTCATAAGACAAGCAATGCCACACACATTACCAATTTTTTTTTTAGAGAAGTAGTGAGACTACATGGATTGTCAAGAAGCATAGTTTCAGACAGGGACACCAAATTTGTAGGACACTTTTGGAGGACTCTATGGAAGAGACTAGGGATCAACTTATCCTTTAGTTCAGTGTATCACCCTCAGATAGATGGACAAACTGAAGTAGTAAACCGAAGTCTCGGAAACTTATTGATAATTTTAGTCACTGAGCAAGGTCGACAATGGGATAAGATTCTAGCATAGGCAGAATTTGCATTCAACAATTCAGTGAACAAGAGCACAGGGAAAAGTTCATTTGAAATTATGTATGGTATACAGCCAAGAGGGATTACAGAGTTGAGGAATTTGAATCAAGATGATTTCAGAAGTGCTGGAGCAGATAATTTTACAACAGAAATGCATAAACTCCATGACAGAGTCAGAGAGAAACTACAGGACAACGGCCAGAAATACAAGAGCAGAGTTGATAAAAAGAGGAGACAAGTTCAATTCGAAGTTGGAGATGAATTTTTAGCTCATTTTAGAAAAGAAAGGTTCCCAAGGGGAACGTACAACAAGTTAAAGATGAAGAATATTGGACCATGCAAGATTCTTAGAAAATCTGTAGCCAATGCTTATGAGATTGAGTTGCCAGACAATGTTGGGATATCTTTGATATTCAATGTTGCAGACCTATATCCTTACAGAAGAAATGAAGCAGGAGAGTCAAATGATCAGAAAGAAATTCAGTGGGAAGAGCAATTACCCACAATAGAAAAACCTCAAATGGAGAAAATTATTGAACAAAGAGATGGAAAGAAAACTAGGAGGAAGACATATCATGAATACTCAGTGAAGTGGAAAGATCATCCAATGGAAGATGCAAGTTGGGTCATGTAACTTGATATTTTGAAGCATGGAAAGACAGTGCAAGAGCTCATGGATAGGAGTCCATGAAATTTTTTTAACAAGAGGAGTATGATGTAGGAGCATCACCTTCAAAGATGACAGCGCACATGTGGAGGCAAACAGAAGACATCTCAACTATGACAGAATTTCAAATCGAGCATTAACTCAGAATTTAAATGGGTTGTTGAGATATTTGTGTAACAACATTTTTTAAATGTAACTTGTTTGTAAAAGTCTCTAAGGATTGTAAGAAACTACAGATATGGAGTATTGACTCTATCTGGTCGTAATTAGCAGTTATTGTAATAAGACAGAGTAAGTGTTAGTTTTAAAAGTTTGAAATGATAGATTTCATAATAGGACGAGAGAGCTCAGGGAGCCAGTCCTTAGATAGTTTTTCAGTATTGTATTGGAATAGATAAGGATGCATGAGAGAAGGATGAAATAGAATAGAGTAGAAGAGATATTATGTAATTTTGGTTTTCATGAGTAATAGAATAGACATAATTGCCCCAAAATTGGACTATGTTCATTTGACGTATGAATCAATGAATGTTGTATTTTGTATGTTGTTTTTATTTCATTCCCGTTCATGTATGAGAGTTTGAGAAGGTGATTGTATGAGTCTATAATGAAACTGGACCAGTTTCATTCATTTCTCTTCTGAATCGTGTATGCAAGGTGTGCATTCATAAACACAAGGTGTGCGTTGATTGAGTCTTAGAAAGACTTAGAGAGAAGGGTTCAGAGAGAGAACAAAGGGAACTTGAAGATTCATGTGAAAGGGGTGCATAGGGTCTCGAAAATGCTAGGTGGGCGAGAGGAGAGGAAATTTTCTTTCAAAGAAACCTTCGTTTCTGAGCTATCGAAGTTATGAAGAACGCAAGGTGTGCGTGAGAGGTAAAATCTTCAAAAGGATGAAGCTCAAGAAGGATAACACTTGCAAAGTGTTCATTAAACCAAAGAAGACTTGCAGAGGAAGGGACAAAGGTTCGAAACCTTTGGAGACTGAAAATATTCAAAGACTGGAAGCAGCAAAGAATCCAAAGGAAGACCAGTCAATATTGGAGGAACATCAAGACGAGGACAGACAACCATCGGATCTACAGAAGTAGCACAAACCTTAACGCTTCGTGCCCAAGGGAGGATTTCAAAATTTCATCGTTCGAGGGAACAAAGGTGGAAACTCCTTCGAATTCACAATACGTGAAATCCCGACGAGAACTCAAACCATCAGATATTAAGGAGGACATGTGTTGGCCGATGGAAAAATCAAAGGAAGGATGTGTGGCTGTCAGGCAACATTTCACTGACTCGTGACTTGGAGTGGTCAAAGGGTAGGACTGCACAAACTCACGATACGTGAAATCATGACATAATCGTGGGAGTTTATCCAGGAGTGATTTGGATTATCGATCGCCCAGAGGGAGATTTCTGCATTACGAGAGTGGGGTTTCGAAGGGGGTAACCTTCACAAAGTGCTGAGTCGTGAAGTCCCGACTCAGCAGACATAGAATGTGGTTCGTTGATCAAGGGACAGTGAGGACCGCCGATCTAATGTGGAAGAGTTTCGACGTTTCGACGTTCGAGAGATTGAAGTTGCAGGACCTCTTGGTCTCACAAGTCACAAAATCTCGACATACAAAACCCCGATGCGCTCGGAGGATTGGCCCTAGGTCACAAGACAGGGTCACATGGAGAAAACCTAAGGGAGGAGCTAGACCCCATTAAGCCATATTTCCGGTTTTGTGACTTGAAAGAGTCAGGGGAGTCCACAACAGGAACTGTGAGGTCGTGAATTCTGACACGCCCTTTGGAGTTAAGCTTGTGGTCATGGGTAGTGATCGCGAGTAGGTGAATATCACGCTTGATGCTTGTTCGCACAGGGCAGGTTTCATAAATGGGCCAGTGGATATTTTTTTGTGTGGAATTCCAGTAAGCAACCAAAGAGTCATTCCATCTCAAAGAAGGAGATTGATCCAGTGGTTGGGAGGTCCGCAAAACCCCAAAGAGGAGGGGGGGCTGAATCAATTATGAATTTGCATAGCTCATTTTCCATCCATTAAGTATCGTAACACATGAGTAGAATAGAATAAATTATTGCCTTTCCTTTGCATAGTTTATCTTTTCTTCCTAGTTTTTTAATTGCTTCCTAGTTTTTTAATTACTTCTCTATTTTACTTTTCTTTGATTTATTATTGGTTGATCAATAAATGAATTCTCAGCAAAGGTGGAAATAAATAGATGGATTTCCCACTACATTTTTCCTTGGATGGATTTTGAATTTAATTTTGATGTGGGGAAAATTTACTTCATTTCATTCTCGAATTTTTCCATGTGTTGGGAAATTGCCAGATCATTGATTTTTATTCATGGTCACCATTGTCAAATCATTTCCAATCCAATGTGGCATCCTGCAAGTGGGGTATTTTAAATTAAGACACTATTCATTCCCTCTTGTAATGAAAATGAACATTCATATTTGTCATAAATTCAAATCTACATTATTATAATGGGAAAAGTTTGCTTGGTTGATATCCTTTTTAAGTTTTGATTTTGATGTCCCATACACATTGAATCGAAACTATGTGTATTAAAAATCATCCCATATAAAGTTCAAGCCACTCCAAATCTGTGTAATTTCCTTAGATGGTTATTTTTCCTCGGGTTTGGAGTTATCTAAATCCTTTATTTCTCATCCACTCTTTTCTTTGATCACTTTCAGCCAACATAATTTTTTTGCATAGATTTTTTGTATAATAAGCTCAGCTGATTTTTATTTCATTAGCACTTTTAGTTTTAATTTTTAGGCTTTGGATGTCATTTCCCTATGCTCTGTTCAATGGGTCTTTTAAGTAGGAGTCTTCCTTTTACGTTGTAGCTTTATTCACCCAAGCTTCCTCTCGTATACAACAACAAGATATATTCTTTAATGTTGTCTGGAAACACGTTTTTGACATTCTGGACAGCATGGTAATTTAAATCTTTTGGCTGATATCTTTTTCATAAAATTGCTTGGGAACACATCATTTTATTCCCCAATCCAATGATTGACCAAAGACTCGATATTAGCACTACCAATTCATTAAGTTTTCAGTCTTATTTTTATAACTAATGTTTTTTGGTGAATTGATATCATCAAAAGATGGATGGGATTGAAGTTTTATGGTCTTGTTTGCTTAATTTGATTGACTATGATTTCAGGAATAAGACATTGTGTCCAAAGATCCACATATAACAACAATCATGACACTAAAGTCATTTGGCAAAAGGAATTTTGAAGGAAATCACATACTATTCATATCTCATTGAAAAGGATATGATATTTGATTAAATGGACAGCTAACAAATACTTGATAATTGCATTCGCCTTCACACAAAGTTTTATGACAACCAACTTAGTTTAAGTTTATTTTAGTTTAGCATGCTTTTTCTATCATTATTTTTATTTTGGTCCTTAATTTTTTATTTGGACCAATTTCATTTTAATAAGTTAGTCATTTGAGAGGAGGACTTCTTCCCAAACTGCCTAAGAGCTTATCACAACGTTCTCTTTTGTATGCAGTTCAAGAAAATGGTTTGTGCAGCCAACAGCTCTGAATAATTTCTATTGAAATGAAAGAAACGTAGGGAAGTGTTAATATAAACTTGGTTACTCATGTTCCTTTGCAACATTTTTGTCACTGACTCAATAGTTGATCAGAAATATATTCTCACTCATTTACTCTCATATTGTTTTCTGATCTAGTCATTGTTTGGAGCCATTTTAATGACTATTTTGATGACCTCCATAACTATGATTTTCCTCTTTTATTTATTAGATTGAATTATTGGGATCTATGTGGTTATTGATGATATTTTATAGCAAATATAAAATGGCACTTGTGCGAGAAATATGAAATGTAATTTCCATTATTGGAAAATTCAACGTTTCTAAAATTGCAAAGGAATCACTTATGTCAAGAAATCTTAAGAGCATTTTGGGTTATGGAATATTACATGAAATTGGATTTTGAAAAGTTGTTTTGACTAAGCATCTACACTAACACTTTTTGCTAGGTTCCCAAAAAACTTGTTTTTTGTCGCACCGAATGAAATAAATTGCATAAGGCAATTGGATTGGAGAATTGTGTCGTAAATATTTTACATTGAATCATCAATTCTTCTAATATAGTTTGTTTTTCATTTCAGATCGAAAACTCTGGGAATTTTTTTTTTGTCGGGCTTGATATTGAGTGGTTACCATTTATTGACTAGTTATTTCCCTTGGCCTATTTTTTGAGTTTTCACTGAAAATGCTCTCTTTTTGTTGCAACAGATTTATTGCGTGTTGTTGGGTTTTCTTCTAAATTTTCAGCTAGTTTTCTTTCTCTTTTGATGACTCACAATTTAGATTTTGATTCCTTTAGTCTAATTTTATTTTTCATGAATTTGATTTATAATTTCATTCCTGCTTTCTACATTGTACATATTGATTCCATCTTTTGTTTTGACTAATGGTAATTCCTTAATCTATTTTGACTCCCAATCTTCCCTAAGGATTACTCTTTAAATTTCAGTGAGGGTTTGGTCCAATTTGGGTCGCATACTGAATAAATTTTCTACAAGTGATAAGATGCATGGGATGCTTTGTCTGAGTGAACCGTCATGAAGTTCTCAGTTGTAGGTATAGACTGATAATTATGGTGGAACACATGTTCCTGTTGTGTGTACCATGATAATACAATAGTATAGGAAAGTGTCTATCCACTCTTTTCTTAGAGCTCCATCCACTTCACATTGATAAAATGGCCAATACTATGATGATTTTTGGGGATACATGTCGGTTAAAATCAAATGAAAAACATCTACCTAGAAAATCAAAGAAACTCTTGTATCACCCCACTTCCTTCACACCCTATGTGCATATTCATATCAATATATAAATCTAAAAGGGTGAGAATTTTCTAAAATAAAAAAAGTTGAAAGGACTATTAATAGTGTGGGAACTACAAGTAAACTCGTCGGGGGTATGGATTCCTACTGGAAGTGGGGCTATGCTTGTATGGTAATGAGGAAACTTCATCAGGGATATGAATGCTCGTTGGCAAAAAAGCAATGTCGGGAAAAGAGAGATGATGTAATGTATCAAGTCACCCACAGGTCGGGCTACGCTACTTGAAGCTATAATATACCCAGCCACCCACAGGCTAGGCACGCTACCTCAAAACTCACTTCTGAACTAATATTGAATTCTGATAAATTTCTAATTAATAAAGAGGCATGAAATATTCACATGCAGAGTTCAATATTCATACCACAACATAAAGAGATGAGACATATGTCATGCACAGAAATAACCATCAAGCATGCATATTATAGATACAAATCTCACAGATAAATAAATACGCAGCGGAATAAATACATAGGTAAATAAAACCATGATAGAGAGCACTTATTATTGGAAATACTGAGAGGGGGGGTGAATAAGTATTTCCCTTTTTCAACAATTAGCATTTACTTTGATATTTTATTATTTACCACAACGGATCAACAATGGAATTGTGTTTAAAATAAATTATAAATATATAATTAATAGAAATTACAAGTTTTTATAAAGAAATAGTGAAGGACACCGATCAGTTTTAGAGAACCAACTCTAGGAGACACAAATCCCATTCTTCAGGGCCCCAACTCTAGGAAGCACCAACTCCCTTGTCTTTAGAGCACCAACCCTAGGAAGCACCAACTCCCTTGTATTTAGGGAACCAACCCCAGGAAGCACCAACTCTCTTGTCTTTAGGAAACCAAACCCAAGAAGCACCAACATCATTAAATTACACTTACTTAGTAAAGGATATGAATCCTTATGTGATCCTCCCTTCCACCCCTCACTGCATAAGTATCATTGATTCTTATTTTTAGACTTTGTTTTTGTTTTGATATTCTAATATGGATTGCAGAGACACTTTCTTCTCACCATTATTTCTCGTTTATATAATCTTCCAACTGGTGTGAGATATGAAGCATTGTGTCCCTTTGTTTGGACCATCGCACCTCTTCATTTTAAATTAACAATAATCTCTATTATTATTCAAACATTATTGAGAAGGCTTTTAATTAAGTGAGAGTTCTTTTCATAAATCGATCACAGATATGGATCGATTTTGTTTTTAACTCGATCCCATGCCTCTTTATTTCATTTTGAATTTTCATTGATTAGATCTAAGATTTTTTATTATCTCTATAATGCATAGCATGTATTGAGTTACTTAAGATAAATCATGACAATGTCCAGATCATGTATGGTTTAACATTCCTTCTTGACTAAGATAAATTTTTCATTCTGTGTGTTAAATTTTGCACAGAAACTCTTCGGGACCTCAATTTCATATGACCATGGGTGGTGACCAGGTGTTAATCCAAATGAGTGCTTAATCACTTATCAAGATCAATGTCCATGTATTAATTACATGTTGAGATGGATGACTATCATTACTTTGTAACTTCATCCTTCAATACTTCCAGCCTTTGCAATCATTCAACCTTCCAGAGTGCATTTCACTAAAGTGTGTATATTGTATTGGATGGTCGTGTTTTATTTTCATGATTAACTGTTCTCATTCATTTTGGAACTTCGGCGTTTCGGGACTCTAACCTTTGTAGTCTTCCAACTCTTACAGACCAAATTTCAACGAAGTACGTATTATCTATTTACTCGTAGATCGGACAATTCTGTCTTAATCTGTGGTTGAGTGGATGGTCCATGCAATCTCAACAAGACATTTTGTTAATGGCCTTCTCATTGTGTGCTTTTTAGGATCTCAACCATGAATATTCCTTCTCAACGGATGGTCAGATCTTACTTTGGAGCTTTCTCTCTCTAGGACTATGGTTTACTAGAACTCTGAGGTAGTTCAATCCCTCTAGAGTGTTTACCTATCGAATAAGTCATAAAGTTGTGGTGATCGCTTGTTGTCAGTTGTTTAGTACACCTTACGCTATCCTTCCACTATGCTTGATATAATGGTCGAGATTGCTCCTCGAGTAGATCAACGGTTAGCATTACTTTGTGATTCGTGCTTACTCTATCTTTCCACTACACTTGATCTAATGGTCATGATTCATCCTGGAGGATCTTAGATCTACGACCAGCATTAGTTCGTGACTTTTCCCTTCAGTGCTTTGGGTATTTTTTTTTAGGAGGAACTGGATATCCCTTAAGGGCATAATCCCATAGTGGTGTGGCTTGTTGATGTCACTAATGATGTGGAACTAGTCGAGTGGTTTCCACGTGTCACTTAGATTCATGACTTACACATACCTAAAATGACAACTGGACCTTGACACTTGTCATCATCTGATTGCACCACGTGTCCTTGCTGACATGGGCTATGATGACCTGGGCTCTTACTATGTGTACCATGTGTCTTACTTCGTGACTTTGGGACTTCGTCCTTCGGGTGAAATTACATGTTCTAAACCCTTTTGTGTCGAAGTCATCAGCGTCGAAGTTGGCAGTCTTCTTGTGATCTGATGATTCTCATGTTTTACTATAGATCAATGGTTGACATGACTTTGGGGCTTCAGGCTTATTGGCACAAGGGAAAACCCAGGGTTCAACTCTTAACAGTGCACCAACAAAACCCTGACTACCGACCCTTTCAGCAACACCTACGAAGTAGGCGAAGTCTCACCCAAGGTAGAAGCAGGGGGGGTTATAGGACGCAGGTGTTTGTAACCAAGCTGGGACACGGATCTGTGATAATAACACTTCGCAGGGTATTTTGTTAGCTCTAGGAAGTGACATACATTAGTTCATTAACCTTATTAACATCGCAGAATGTACCCAAGAATAGATCTAGCGTAGTAACAACAAAGATTAAGCACTTCAACCACTTAGCACATAGCACATTGAATCGGATCTAGCATTTAATAAAAACATACATATTCATCATACATTCTAATCTAAGAACTAAGAAAAACATAGCAGAGATAACATTGCACAAAGAAAACCATAAGACACCAGATGTATGTGGTTCACCCCAATGTGGGGCTACATCCACCAACTGCTTCGCCTTCTTTATTATTCGCCAATCTCTTACATTCAGTCACTCATGTGCACTAAGCCACAGAGTCAAGCTTCGCACCAGACAAGAGATCTATGCATTGAGCACTAGATCCTCCTTTCAAAACTAGATCAAGGTATAGAGCCAACTCTCTATCAAGCACAAAGCCTTAACACACAGACATTCCCTTGCACAAATCCATTCAACTGCTTGCACTTAGCTGAAAAGACCACCCAACTACTCGCACCTACAATACATTCTTCTTTTATTTATACTTTTACAAACCCTTACAATAGGGACAAACATGGGAAAACCCCATGGGCCGACATCTCATAACCCATTACAAAAACCCTAGAAAACCCCTTGTTGGGTCCACATATCCCACAAAATTGGGTGAGATCCGCGATCTTAGCTTTGCCTAGGCGCTCCTTCTTCGAACAATGTGTTGAAGTCCAAAAGTGGTCCAAATCTGACCAAGGTTTCCTCAAAACTTGGTTGAGGGCCAACAAGCCTTCGGGTAATCTTTCCTATTCTTGCCTTCTTTTTTCCGGAGTGGTCAGCACCGGAGTTGACTATTGCTACAAAACTCTGATCTAACGGCTATCATATTTAACTCTAGATCAATGTTTGTTGTAACTTTAGGGCTTCAACCTTCAATTACACTTACCCATTCTAGTCTATTTTTCTTCGGAGTGGTCAGTGCCAGAGTTGACCAGATTCATCCTTGGCATGCTCTAAATAGATCAATGGTTGACAGGATTTCCCTAATCTTCCTCTGATTCGACGGTTGACTGAAATTCATGACTGTTGAGCCTCCATTTTGTCATATGATAATACCCTATCTTACTATCCATATGATTCTTTTTTCCTCTACTATAAAACTATACTAGACTGTTCCCTCCCGAAATGCATACCTAATAGTTATGTCATATCTACAAGAGGTAATTGATGATTTAAAGCATGTTTGTTTGATTTTATTTAATTAATTCGATTGAAGGTGCTTTATGTTGTATAGCTCTAATAATTTGATTTGTGGACAGTCTAATCCAGCACCACTAGGCACCATGTGATCCAGTACCAAGACATGAGCTATTCTGGTACCCAAGACAGTCTCGATCCAGTACCCAGTTGTGTGTTATTCTGGTACTCTTTTGCTCTGTTTTATTCCGGTACCAGATTCACAACTATGTGTAATATGGTACTAAAACCTCTGTTTCGGGATGCGCCAGTTGGATGTGGATAATGGTGGAGATTCCAAGGAGACAGTTGGGCAGGGGCGTCCAAAGATAGTTTTCCAGTACAAGAGACTCCATCGCTCATGCACTTTGTGTCATGAGGATGGAGTCGACTCCTCAAATATCGATGTAAACCTTAAATTTGGAATTTCCTGAACTGTTTAATAAATGTTAGAAGTATCGGCTCACCTTATATATAAGGGATGTTGTGTAGAAAGAGATATATGTGATAAGAATTTTGCAAGTATTTGTTATCATGATATACATTGTATAAGACTGTTGATCCAATTTACCAGTTGATTAATACAAAGATCTTTTACATAATTGTTTGGATGTGAGTGAAAGCTTCAGCCTGGTAACTCTTTAAGAGGTTCCTTGTTGGTTCGGCAAGGGCCCACTGCCCCAACTAAGTTAAACCTCACTGTGTATATTTTATGTGTCTGTGTTTTTAATTTACAATAGCATGTGTGTGTGATTTGTCTTTTCATTGTTAAGATTGAGCAGCGAGTTAATTATCTCAGATTGGTGTGTAACAGCAAGTGCTATATCAAATAGACATTTCATTTCCAGATGTTGAAAATAGTTATTTCTTAATTCAAGGCGTTGGATTGATGTTTGAATTTCATGATTGTAGCATCATAGGGAGCCAGAAGACGTTACTTTTATTTACATGTGCTGTAATAGAGTCTTTCAGTCGATACTCGATTTCCTTGTGTTGATTTGATTGAGTTGTGTGAGATTGAAATTGGTCTTTTCTTACAGAATGAATGGTTGAAATTGATTTCTTTAATCATTATAGGAAACAAGCTTCTAAATGTTCATCTTTCCAATACCAGTGCCTAACATGGACAGACTTATTTCTCTGAGGCAGTATTTCTTTGATTGATTGAATTCTGATATTAGTTTTCTCCTTTAGATCAGAGGATATTATGAAATAGAGATCTTAGGAGTAGAATTTTTATGTTATTAATTATTTCCCATCTGCAACAGACTTAGATAGGTTTCTTGTTCTCGGCACATATAGTGTAACAACTCTTTCGATTACGAATCCCGGATTGACATTTAGATGAGTGTGAGATATACAGTGAATATATTTATACACCAACATTTTGGCATCGTTGTCGAGGAGTTGTAAACAGTAACAGGTAGCATATATTTTTTTTTCTTTGATGAAGTATTGGATTGGATTTGAGGATAATCTGAGGGTGGAGAGAAGACGGTAACACGAGAGGTAAGAACCTGCGCATCCACTTTGGTGGGGTTTCTCCAAATTTAGGTTGTCCTCCTACCTTTAATTAGGAATTTGTGTTTTCATTCATTTCATTTATTTTTTTTATGAGTGGGTACAGAGATAATAAAGGTAGATTTATCTCTCCTAAAAACACAGAAAAACAAACAACAAAGAAAACCCCCCCTTATACTAATTCATCAAAAACTCATGCAGGTAAATTTCTTAGAGAAGAGAGCTCAAAGGAAGCCACTGCAACAATAGAAAAAGGCACCAGGTTTGAATCCACTGTACATATTACAAATAGAAGGCAGAGAGAAAAGGACACAGCACTAGCGACCCCACTCAGAAGAGAAATTGGAAAAGAAGCAAAGGTGATAATAGAAGAGGCTGTATCTGTTGTTGGAAGACCACACCAAACTTTGGAACAACCAAAGATACCAAAGAAACCAGTGGTGGAACCATCACTCAGTGGAAAAAATTCAGCACCTCCCTACAAAGTGCTAGGAAACATGGCAGAAGAAGAGGGAGTCACAGTCAATGAAACAGAGACATTTGGATTCCCCATACTGGATATGGCTAAAGACATTGCTATGAAGAACATTCCATTATCTTCACTCCCACATTTCAGAGGTATGTCGACAAAAGACCCTGATTCGTTTTTATTTGAATTTGACATATTGTGTAGAAGCTATAACTACATAGATAATGCTCAAAAATTAAAACTTTTCCTAGCCACACTAAAAGATTCGGCACTACAGTGGTTCATGAGCTTAGGGGAACACACAATCTTGTCTTGGGATGGTATGAAAGATACCTTCCTCCAAAAATACCAGGATTATTGCAGGCCTAGGGATGCTAGGAATGATATATTCAAAATGCAACAATCAGAAGAAGAAAGCTTAGAAGACTACTTAGAGAGATTCCTATACAATTATCAAAAGACTAAGCAATTTTCTTTAGATACAGCCACAGTTAGTATTGTCTTTCTAAAGGGGGTGAGGGATGATTGCATTGAAGTATTAAACCTTATGAGTTCTGGGGACATATACAAAAAACCATTTACAGACATAGTAGAGTACTATAAAGATACTCTCGCAGTCAAGCTAAAATTGGGAAAATCATAAGGGACTCTACCAACAGAATTTCTAAATCCACATCTGGAGGTGTCACAAGAATTGAGCTAGGAAATCTATTAGAAAACTTTAAAACAAATATCCTACACACCATCAGTTCCCAATTAGATACCATGCAAATTAAAAGAAAACAAGAGGAAGAAAATGTTGCGTTAGCAAACTTCTATCATTAGTGTAGGAGGAAACACCCTGAAAAGGAATTCCCCCTCAATGTTATTGAATTCCATGGCATTTTCACAAAGAACCATCCTACTAATGAATGCCCTTCTCTCCCTAGACTTAAGGCCGTGTTCAAGGGAGGAGGAGAACCTGAAACATTTCCCCCTAGGAAATCATGGAGACAACAAAATTTCATCATGTTTGTCGACCCAAGCACATAATACCCTCAACATCAATGGATACCTCCCATGTCTTATCCCCAGTGATCAACACAAACCCAACCTTGGAAACAGGGGTGGAGAGGACCTGTATATGGAAATGTTCCCTTTCAACCAACAAATTTTTCCACCTATCCACAATATCCTTCGAATATTTCACAGTTGCTTCCAGGTTTTACCCCCCCTGCCCTTCTTCCACCTCCACAACCACAACAACCACTTGCACTACCCATGACTCCAAACATGCAGCAACCAATGCAGGTTGCACCCATCTAAAACACTCCTCGGCCGACTCCTATTCCTGCACAACCCATCCCTAACCCAAATAAAAAACTGACACAACCTATACAAAACGTTGAAGTACAAACCTTTCTTACATAAGTAATAATGCCAACTCCATTTAATGGAATTGAATTAAGGTCGAGAAGGATTGTAAACAAAACAAATCCCACTATGGTCATCCAAGAAGAACATGTGCATAATCACACAAATCAAGAGGAACAAATAGGTGCCCAAATGATTCAAAGAGAAGAACAGATGACTGATCCAATGAACGAATAAAGAAACACCCCTTCTCCCAACTTCCTTGCAGCAGAAACACCCCATGGGGTGAATCCCCCCTACCCAGAAAGGCTTCTCATAAAGAAAAATGAGGAGCCTCTAGAACATAATCTAGAGACAGAACTCTGGAATATATGTGTAAAGATCCCATTACTACAGGCCATTAAAGATATACCTATCTACTCTAAAATTGTAAGGGACCTTTTCATTAAAAATCCAGGGAGAAAGAGGAAAGAACCTCATTTCATATGGGTGGTAGGAGAGTTATCTGAATTTATAATAAAAATGTCTTCTAAATATAGTGATCCAGGGAACCCAGTGGTAACCATAGAAATCAATGGTATTGCCTTGCCCAATACATTGATTGATCTAGGGGCAGCAATAAATATAGTGATCCAGGGAACCCAGTGGTAACCATAGAAATCAATGGTATTGTCTTTCCCAATACATTGATTGATCTAGGGGCAGCAATAAATGTGATGTCAGTAAGCACTATGAAAACACTGCAGCTAGATCACTTGAAACCTACCCAAACTTTGCTAGAACTTGCAGATAAATCATTCATCACCCTAGCAGGAAGTTTAGATGATGTAACAGTGACATTGGCCTCTTGGGAATACCCTGTGGATTTCTTGGTAATCCATCCCAAATCCCCCAAACCAGGACACCCAGTGGTACTAGGCCAACCTTGGTTGGCCACTGCTGATGGATTCATCAGTTGCCAATCTGGAGAAATGACAATTTCCAATGGTACTCAAAGTCAGAAACTTATCCTTTTTCCCCCCGCCCAACCAGCCATGGAAGTCCCTCTCTGGTTGGAGAATCCATATGGGGAGGAGGACTATACACATCCCTTATTGACACTCAAATAAATAAAAGGAGTACAAGAACACTCTAAGAAAAAATCCTAAGCCTATTCTTGGCTACCTCGGCATGCATTGACTATCCCCAATCTTTCCCCAGCTACACACACATCTTTACACCTGAATTTCAAGAAATTTGGTACCCTCCTACTTCTACAACTGCCACTCTTTTGCAAATAGAAGAAGGGAAAGAATCAACAGTCCAAGTTGTGGAAATCAGACTTGGGAAGTCCCTGTATATCAATGTTAGCCTAGAAATAGATCAACAACAAAAGATGGTACAAATGATTCAGGGGCAATCCGATGCATTTGCATGGGATTATTTCGACATGAAAGGGATCCACCCAGATACATGTATGCATCATATTTATACTAATGATCAAATCAGACCTATCTGACAACCCCAGAAAAGAATGAACCCATCTTTGAAAGATATAGTAAAGGAAGAACTCCAAAAACTCCTACAAGCCAATTTCATTTACCCTATCTCAGATAGCAAATGGGCCTCCCCATTAGTCATTGTACCAAAGAAAAACGGGAAATGGAGGATTTGTGTGGACTTTAGGGAACTAAATAAGGCCACCTATAGAGACTATTTCCCTTTACCTTTCATAGATCAGGTCTTGGATACTTTATCTGGGAAAAGGTACTTTTCTTTTCTAGATGGGTTTAGTGGCTACAACCAAATACGAATTTCACCAGAAGACCAGGATAAGACCATATTCACTTTCCCTTAGGGAACCTATGCCTATAGAGTTCTCCCCTTTGGATTATGTAATTCTCCTGCTACCTTTCAAAGGGTTGTCTTGGCTATTTTTTTTTATCTGATCAATGATTGTGTGGAAGTCTAGATGGATGACTTCACAGTATATGGGGATGATTTCCAACAGGAATTGGATAGTTTGGAGAAAGTACTGATTAGATGTAGAAAGACCAACCTCTCACTCAGTCACGAAAAATCATGAATGATGTTCACCGAAGGAATCGTTCTAGGTCACCATATCTCCAAAACCGGAATAAGAGTGGACCCTGCCAAAATTGACATTATTTCCCAAATTAAGATCCCTAGTTCACAAAATGAAATCAAAATTTTCTTAGGGCATGTCGGTTACTATAGGAGATTTATTCAAAATTTTACAAACCTAGCAGCCCCCCTTTTATAAACTATTAATGAAGAATGTTGAATTATGCTGGGATGAACAATGCCAAATCTCTTTCGAAATCTTAAAAACAAAATTGTCAATTGTTTCTGCTTTGAGAGGTCCAAACTGGTCTCTTCCTTTCCATATCTGTACATATGCCTCAGATATTGCCTTGGAAGTTGTATTAGGAAAAAGGGAAGGGAAAATTCCTTACACTATATACTTCGTTAGTAAGAACCTCTCACCTGCGGAAGTTAACTATACTATCACAGAGAAAGAATTCTTATCAGTAGTACATGCCATCAATAAGTTTAGATACTATATAATAGGATATGAAGTCTTTGTGCACACAGATCACTCAGCCATCAGATTTCTAATGAATAAACCTGTTACAAATGATAGAATCACTAGATGGCTCTTGTTACTACAAGAATTTAATATCACTATTATAGATAGGCCTAGCAGAGATAACTTGGTTGCTGATTTTCTGTCTAGACTTATCCATACAAGTGACAACACTCCAATAGATGATGATTTTCCATATGATAATTTGTTTGCTATTTCTACTTTCACCCCTTGGTATGTAGATGTAGCCAATTATTTGGTAACCGACAAGCTTCCTCAAGGCATGTCATCCAGAGAAAAACAGAGAATCATTTAGCTAAGTGCCATATATATGTGGCATGAAGATACCCTATACCGAAGAGGGCCTGATTTGGTAATCAGAAGATGTGTCCGGGAAGACGAAATGCAAGATATCTTCAGAGCCTGTCATGATGGCCCATGTGGTGGCCACTTTGCTGACAAAAGAACAGCTTACCAAATTTTACAATCAGGCTATTATTGGCCGACCATTTTTAAGGATGCAAAGAAATACGTGCTCAACTATGATGATTTCCAGAGAATGGGAAGACCTACACCAGCCGATGAAATGCCACTCCAAACCCAAGTAGTAATCGAACCCTTTGAAAAATGGGCCTTAGACTTTGTAGGACCTATCAATCCCATGTCTCGAAAGAAAAAGTACATATTAGTTTGCACAGACTATGTAACAAAATGGGTAGAAGCCAAGGCCCTGTATTCAGCCAATGAACAATCCGTTGTAGATTTTCTCTTTGAGGAAATTTTCACTCGTTTCAGGGTACCTCGGGAGATAGTTACTGATCAAGGAACATAATTCACTTCAAATTTGGTTAAGGCCCTTACCGAACAATACAAGATCAGAAACAGGATGTCCTCACCTTATCACCCTCAAGCCAATGGCCAAGTAGAATAAACCAACAAAGTGATAGAGGCCATCCTCACTAAGATTGTTCAGCTGCACCACAAAGACTGGGATGATAGGTTGCCTAAATACTTGTGGGCCTATAGGATAGCCTAGAGAAATACAACAGGCCATACACTGTATGAGTTAGTATATGGGAAGCAGGTACTACTACCCATAGAGTTTCAGGTAAAAACCTTCAGAACTTCCATGCAATTAGGAATGGACCTAGATGAAGCTCAAAAACAGAGGCTACTACAATTAAATGAACTTGATGAGATGAGACAAGATGCTCTACAAAGAACCACCCTGATACAAGAGCAAAGGACCAGATGGCACAACAAGTACATTAAACAGAAGTCCTTCCAGCCAGGTGATTGGGCCCTCCTCTTTGATAGCAGATTTAAAAATTTCAAAGGCAAATTATCTACCAGATGGATGGGACCATATGAGGTTGATACAGTATATGAAAATGGTGCAGTAAGGATAAAAACTATTGATGAAAAGTAGACTTCCCTTGCTGTAAATGGACATTGGATGAAGGTTTATCACAAACCGCTGTCAAAGGAGGATTTCGTCAAACACATTCTTCAGACTACTGAAATGCAACTAGTAAGCGAGAGGGTTTTCCCTCCTACTGACCGACCATAGTAAGTTCAAATGATATAAATTCTTTTTCTGTACATAGGTGTGTCATGAGATGAAGTTTTTCTTTATTTTGACTAACAAAGACAAAAGAAAAATTTGTGGTGTTCCCGTGTAGATAAACAAATAAGGAGGACAACTACCAGAGAGAGTCTTCTTTAATTTTTTCAGACTCTTTAAAATTGAAAACACCAGTGAGCAGGAACTGGCTCGGGCTCGACAAAAATTCACGGGACAGTATAGAGAGTCTTCTTTAAGTTTTTCAGACTCTTTAAAATTGAAAACACCAGCGAGCAAGAACTGGCCCGGGCTCAACAAAAATCCACGGGACAGTATAGAGAGTTTCCTTTAAGTTTTTCAGACTCTATAAAACTGAAAATACCGGTGAGCATTAACTAATCTAGGCTCGATAAAAATCCATAGAAAAGTAGTAGTTAGGATCATTATCATATTGTAATAAAAAAGGGAAATGGCAACAAAAGTGTACTCCTCTTGGTTCCAAAAGAAAAGGAGGTCTGTCATCTCAATTACTGGTCATTACAGAATACTCCCCTGTATAGAGCTTTCCTACATTATTTTTCTATAAACTTTGGCAACTGCATGATTTTTCAGACATATTTGACCATAGAACATCATCTATTTCTGTAAATCACTATCATCAGAATCAAAATCAAGATTCCTAAGCTCACAAAATCTCATTTTTGTACTCATATGATCATCTTTGTGTATGAAGAACCACCAAATCATCTCATTGTGCCTATACGGTACTAGGTCCTATTCAGTATAAAAGAAGGGGTCGTGAACTATTCTGGTACCGACTGCAATTTTTCACACAGGCGATCCGGTACCAACTACAATTTTACACACAGGTGATCCAGTACCGACTGCAATTTTTCACACAAGCAATCTGGTACCGACTGCAATTTTTCACAAAGGTGATTTGGTACCAACTGCAATTTTACACACAGGTGATCCGGTACCAACTGCAAGTCTTACACACAAGCGATAAGACATTCGGGTGACCCTGTACAAATTGCAAAATCTACACACAGGTGATCTAGTACTTAAATGATCCAGTACTGGTAAGAATCTGACGGATAACTCTCAGCATGTTTCTAAGTCGCTATCAAATTATTAATACGGGGACATACATAGTCTACATTTTCCTTCGAATTATTTAAGAAATTAGACTAAATATGTGTTTAGAACATCTAATTGCTCTTGGATAATGATGTACCCCTGTTTTCTCATGAATCTCTGTAGAAGCCTGAGATCCCATACCATAAGAAGAAAGCATTCTACGAATCAATGAATGCAAAAAAAAAAAACGCGATGGTTTTTTTACCGAATCAAACTCCCGTTGTCTATATGATAAATAAATCCCATGATTAGTTGCCATACTATATGAGACGACATGAACCATGAATCTCATCATATCAAGTAATGATCTCAATCGATCTCATATACACAAGTCATGATTATAACGGCCACCTCTTGTCGTAAATATCGTCTGTCACCAAACTTCCCACGAATCTGGAAATCGATTCGTAGATCTGACTTACCTTTCCCTATCATCATGAGGATCGACGTGACCATTGTAATCCACACTTCTATTCATAAATGCTCCTCTGATGTCTCCTCCATCAAGAGGAGCATTATTTATCCTTGCTATCATACTATCTACAGACACCCTATACCTTTGTATCATGTATGTGTTTCACCCAACTGATCATCCAGTACTTATCCTTGATCTTATGTGCCTTATCCACCCAAAATAATTGCCTAAGATAGTATGGGGGTCGATAGACATGAGCCAATATTTCAAATGTACAAAGAAACCACAGAATATCAGGCTTGTAAGAAAAAATATGAACAGGCAGGTTGGGTACCATTCTTGGAGAAATTTAGGGGCCATCATCAATTTCTCTCAATTTTGCACAAACATATGACGGAGAGAGTGTGCAGCTTGGGGACGTAAAGTTGAAAATTATAGAGGCTACTATAGCAGAAGCTACAGGTATCTCGATGGTTGGAGAAAAGTATTTCAAAAGAATAATCGTGGACAAAAATCTTTGTCAGCAGTTCCTCAAACCAGAACATCACGATGCTAATTGGACCAAAGGCGTCCCTCGAATATATATAAAAGAAAAGTATTGTACAATACTTATAAGTCTACATAAATTCCTCACCTGTGAAGGAAGGTATGTCATTGTTATTGGATAAATCTGTAGGTCCGGACACTAACCGATCTCCCTAGATCCACCTGGATCTAGAACAAAACAGGACAGAACATGGTGCCTTCCTTAAGTTTTAGATATTGAATTTACTAACTAAAGAGGGATGACTGACATATCGTTTAAATGTTGCTTCCTCTCGCCATCACTATCCTA
>JZKD02S2006582.1:1288388-1332129 GCA_000966675.3 Picea glauca | reverse complement strand
GCATATGCTGATGCTGAAACACCGCTGTGAGCAGATGCTGAAACACCAGGCTGTAGCATATGCTGATGCTGAAACACCACTATGAGCAGATGCTGAAACACCGCTGTAGCATATGTTGAAATAGTGCTGAAAATGAGTTTGGCATTTAAATTTGGTAGAAAATTCAGTGAGACTGAAACTGGGTGGGATTTTGAATTAAAAAATTAACAATGTACATGTGGGGGAAAATGTTGGCTAAGAGGGGCTAGCTAGAGTACCCATGTAGACCAATGGGTGCATATGTTTTGGGTCTTTTAGGTATGTTGGGATTAATAATTAGGAACAAATAAACTCAAATATATATTAAGTTGATGTTAAACAAGGGATGTTGGGAGTTTACACTTAAGAAATCCCCAAAGTGGCAATTCTATTCAATCATACCAATCCCATGTGTGTTTCTATTGTACATTAGGTCCCTCATATATATATCTTTAGGTTACCATAACAACTATGTCATCAATAAATATTTAGTTCAACCATCTCCATAGCTATTTCAAATAATCTCTCCTAAATCTTTAAAATGAATATATGATATCCTTATCTTTGATTCATACATAAATTTTTATGCACGACCTACTCCATTGACATATTACAATACAATAAGAAACACTGTCGAATAATGGGTCATGTTACAATGGAATATGGAACTCCTTCGCATGGAAATTGTGGCTAGAGTTTTTCAACAGACAATGAGATCTCACACCCACCTCATCTATATTCTTCTGCATGTGCCCTAATGGTGCTAGTTGGTCTAGAGACTCTAGTTATCAACCTTTCCAGTCGCAGCTCAACCCCGTTCGGGCCCCTTGGTGCGTTGTCTGCGTGCAACCTCAAGTCTTTGAACAACCTTTCTCTCAACGACTCGCCCCTTTTAATGATAATATCCCTTACACACTATGATTGTAAATGCTATAAGGTTTGATAATTTTGTAGCAATGATGTATATGAATTTCAACTTATGATTTCAAATCAAAAGTTAGTTGAGGATAACCACAAGGTAGTTCAAGCTCTTTTTAATGCATTTCACATAGGATTGTGAGAGGAATGAGGATGATAGACTATAATTCATTCGTTTAAGGTTAAATATACACATGTCAACACCTCAGATATCCATTTTATTTATAATTTAACCCAGATTTTGAATTATGTCTCCCAAATCAAAACGAAATGTTGATAACTTTAGTCTTATTAGCCTCAAATGATCCTCATATTGGTAATGGTAAGGAACATGGGTGGAAGTTTTTATTTTTAAACCCAAGTGGAGGTTATTAAACAAAAATAAGTGGAGATTATCGATAGTGATAAGAAAAATGGACAATGAGGAATATAAACAATGATGAAGAATATGGACAATGGATAGGGAGGTAACTGTAGTGTATGGACAATTTTATGTATACAAATTGTTTCTACTTTCAAGTTTATAAAATAAATCTAGAGATAGGAATAAGAGTTACCTCAATTCTTCAAGTGGAAACAAATCCTTAGATCACTTGGAGGTTGTCTTCAAAAAGGTTTGTAAAATAAGTGGTTGTGAGTGAATGCTCTACCAATGACATTGTTGATCCAATCATGGAATTACGTAAAATTAAAAATAGAAAATTGAATCTTGGAATTTTGGAACAACCAATCATATAGAGTCGTTGCATCACTTTTGTATCTATGAATCTAGAATATTGTAGACAATTTTGGCAAAGATTCAAAGCTCAAGTAGAGGCTCATAACAAGATGTTGCAAGATCCAAGTGATCAAGTCGTTGAAAATATGAAGTGTATTAAGAGTAAGATCTCAACAGGACGAGTATCTTTAGCATTTAATTAGAGTGGAATTGCTTCATGTGGATTCCTCATTCTCCCTAGAACCAAGGCCTTTATTGACCTGGAATATTACCACTATTGAGCTCGAAATCATTCCAAATAAGATGCAGACCCAAAAATGATCTTGGAGGAATATTATTCAGCTAAAATAAGAGGTAAGTTGTTCATGATGTCTCGATGCTGAAGACTTTCCGGAGTATGAAATGTATTTACAAATCTTGAGAACAAAGCTGTAAGAGATATCTGTAGTAAAATAATTTTAGTAACAATATTTCATTTGTGTAGAAGAAGTAGATTGCATAAGTTGATTCCTATAGTAGATTGTTTGAGAGAATGAAATTGTTAGGTGTAGCAACCTGAAATTCTTGCAACTAAGTACAACATTCTTGAATAATATTTCTCTTTTTTTCTTTTTGTTTTTTTTTTCCAAACCTTGCCCGCTAGCAAGCTAGTTTTCAGTCAAGGTTTGTCCAACTATGCCTCATAGAGGTTTTCAAAATTGGATCTTTTATTTTTCTCTCTTTTGAGACAAGTGGTACCAGCCATGATCTAGTTTTCTAATACCACAAGGTATAGTAGTTCTTGGAATATGTTTTCACTACTAGAATTATTAATTAATTTATTTCAATGAAAGAAGTAGGATATCCAGGTAGCTCAACGTTGTAAGTGGGATGTGTTAATTTATTGAGTGGGTCAAGGGTGGATGGAGCAGGAAATTAAGGAGGTCCTATGGAGGAAAGAAGTAGGTCAAAGTTGTGATCTAGTAGTAGGGTTTCCATAAATGATATTCCAAAGGAATTATTGGATTTCAAGGTTAACCCACATAGGTGAAGAAGTCTTCATTAACTTCAACAAACAATTTGAACTGGGAAAGATGCATGGGAATGGCATGGTTCTTTAGGTATTCTCAATGAAATTACTAGTGTAGCATTGGTCTTTAATGTCAAATCAAGGGGAATTATAGTGGCTACAATAGTATTTGAGTTGAGGAGTAGAAAATGCATGGTGTCATTAGGCATACCATGTTTTGTAGCAGCAGAGAACATCAAGTCTTCTTGAATAAGGAAGATGTAACATTGACTGCCTCTTAACTTCTAAAGAACTTTGTCTTCACTTGATTTCTAAAGCAATCCTTCATTGCTTTGTACTTAGTCCATTTGCAATTTTACGAAATGTCCTTGTGTTGTAGGTCAACAACTTTGAACACTTGGGTAACAAGTTCCTAAGAAATTGGTCTTCAAACATGGTTCATACAAAGACTCAATATTACACAACAACACATGTGTTTGCATGTCTTGATGATATGCCTATTTCATGAAAATTTTGCCTTCAAAAATCACTTGTTCATGGATTTACCTCCATGACCCTTATTTGGCCTACAAAAAAAAAACTAGCATTTTATCTTCAACACAAGGTGAGATTACGAAGGAAAAGAGCTATGGGGACTTTATTCCTCCAATAAAACTTCAAAATGATTGCAATAATGCATATAAAATACATCTCTTGAAGGATTCATTAAAAAATTTCATTGTTATTTGATGAGGAGTGGTGGCCAGCCTAACCTACCCGTCAATGTTTCAATGGTAAATTTTGTTCAATGTCCGATTAGAGTGATTTCAAAGGAATATTATAATGGATTTATAGATATATATCCACTATAAAAATGTTTTGATATGAATTTGAAACAATATGTCAAATATGTTGAGAAAACAGGATGCAAGGTAGAGTTATTTGCAAATTCTCACTTAGACCAACAATCACCATTTTTAACATAAGTTTTCCGTTCGATGACAGATTGACATGATTTCGATTGGAGATGAAAGTGTATTCATGTAGGTATCTCCAATAGAAACATTTTTTACAAATAATTTGATTTGACATCTCAAAACTGCTAATGAACAGTCTAGGATGCATTGTTTACAAGTGTTGTTTTATTTTAAGGACATGCAATCACTAAAATGGGCATAATTTTTTCGTCTGACATCAAAATGAGATGATTCAAGATGTTTTGGAAACTATATCCTAAGGGATATATCCCTTAGAAACAAGTTTTAAAAATGGCTTCATTTGACCCCCCAAATTATGATTGTCCCAACTGTGTTTTTAGAAAGTTTTCTAATTCCACTTGCTGCAAGAATCTAAAAACATGTTATTTCCCCTCAATTTTGACCTAGATATGTGAAATTGTTTTGGTGAGTGTGTTTAATATGATGTGATGAATAACTCTACCAAAAATATTCAACACCTAATTTGTAAAAGGTTTGCATACCTTAATGAATTTGTAGCAATTTTTGCATTGTTGCATGTAGCAAAAGAAAAAGAAAGATTGTGATTTTTTTTTTCAAGTATCATCTCTCTATTTAGTTTTCCCACCTTATGCATTGGAAGCCATCAATTCTTCATGAGTTGCATATCAACCCCAATTTGTCCTTCCTCCAATCCAATTGTTCCATACATACATTTGGACAAGGTTAAAGGACAAAGTTGCAATTCAAGTGGTTACTAAAGGACAAAGTTGTAATTCAAGCAACTACTAAAGGACAAAGTTGCAATTCCAGTAGTTACTAGAAATTTTGTCCTATAGATGCAAATTATAGTGCACAAACTAGCCTTATGGTTCTTTTAACATGACTTGGAAAATGAAGCATATCCTTATATGATATGTTATGTATTTCTTAAATCTTATGATATAAGACTTAGTTTTTCATGGAAAATAATAAAATCATACTTCCTTTTCTTATAATCACTCTCTGAATGACCATATTTTCAACAATCATAACACTTTCCTTTATTACATGAGTTGAGTTACCTTTCTTTGCATCTTCCTACTTGAAGTTTGGATTGTTCCCTTGTTTCTTAATTGGCCAAAATTATGCCTTCATTTGCCCCATGCTTTGTTGTAAAGGTATATTCAAAATTTTTCTTCTTAGTAAAGTGTATACCAATGCATAATCAAATGTTATTTTCATAGAAGAACATGGGAAATTTTGTAAGCCCAAATAAGTCAAAGATAGTTAACCAAATACCTCACTAAATCTTAATTTATTGAGAATTGTTTCAATGAAAAACCAAACTCATGACTTTAATGGACTTACCTTGATGTGTGTTTTATGCCCTTTGAAAATGTGTTTATCCTTCATTTAATTCCACCTTCGAATAATTGACCTTATAATGATGCTCAAGTCATTAATGTAGCATATATTAATGCATCAACTATATTGACTTGAAAAGACAAAAATGACAGTGTGTTGTTATTTGTGGAATGGAATGGAGGCTTGTCATAAAAGTAATTGGGAATAAAGTGAAGGTGAGTGAGCAAGAAAAAAGAGTTAGTGGTAGAGTGATGTAAGGAGGTATATGGTAGAAAAAAATAGTGTAGGAATTAGTGAGAGCATGTGATCCAGGCGGATATTGGTGGCCACCCACCTATTCCAACTGGCTCCTCTTGACAATTTTTAGTTCAACACGTTCTTCTATACTTATTTGTAATTGTGGGTTCAACATTTTTAGGGTTGTTTGAATCCCTACACATATTCCAGGTGGATACTGGTGTCCTCCCACTTAATCCAACTGGCTTATTTTGTACGTTTTCGTGTCAGCGCATCTTGCTGTACTTCGAGGGTCGTTTTGGGCCCCTAAACAATGTTTTTTTGGCTCGCCACAGTCGAACTGTAGACAAATTCAGAGTTTGACGATGTAATGTGTAGTTCTCAAAAATACCTTCCAATGGGCTATCACGTGCCTAAAACGAAGGTCGTATGAAAAAGTTACGACCCCAGGAAGTTGAGGTACCAACTTACCCATAGGGGCCCACATAACTTTTGGTGTTTCATCTCCTAGGGTTAGGTTTTTGGATGTCTCGGGTTTTGGCATTCATGAGTAATGTTAAAAAGGCCTCTGGAGCCTCATTGTAATCATTCTACTTAGACGGATGCATGTAGCAGCCACATCTCTTCTCAGAGATAGCTACCACCATTCGAGCAAGTGTTTCATTTCTGCAGTTTTACAGTTTCATCCTATTTCATTTATTCAATAGAAGATATTGTTCACTGGATATCTGTGTTGTTCTTCATATCTCTGTGTTTATTGTATTTAGTTTGTTAATCAGTTTGTTCCAATCCTAAATCTGGATCAGTCATATTAGATCGGTCTGTTCTTCATTCATTTTTCTTCGTGAAGGTCCCCGACAAGATTTGGGTACAAGAATTTGGGACTCGAACGAATCAAGTCGTTGCAACATCAACCACACCGAGCCCGACAAAACCCATGGGAGATGAAAATAAATATGGTGGAGTAGGAGATCCTTTTAAAATGTTTCTCAAGGAAGCCCTTGCGCAACAAATGAATGAAATGATGGACAAATTTGCGTAGATCCTTCGGCGACTACCCACACGAGAAGCATCTTCATCAAGCGACCATGCAACCACCTTCAAGGTACATGTAAATTTTGATATTCCATTATTTGAAGGACTGATAGATGCGAATGTTGTAGATAAATGGTTGAATCTACTCGAAGGGTATTTTTTGGTCCACAATTTTTTTGATAGGGAAAAGATTACTTTTGCACTCCTCAAGGCCGTCCCCCATGTTAAGGACTGGTGGGACTCTTACTCTGAGCAAAGGGCCATAGAAGAATTTGCAATATTTGTGGTTGTACCTACATGGGATTCCTTCTGGGATGTCATTAAAGAACAATACTACCATGTTGGAAGCTATGAGAACCAGTACACTAGATGGACAACCCTGCGTCAAGAAAGGGAGCGACATCTAGTTCTCAAATACCACGATTGTTTTCATAGATACATTCAAACATAAATGGAGTTTCTAGACATCACCTCATTGGGTATGACTTATAGATATGCTATCAAGATCGAGCAGAAATTTAAGCAGAAGAGGCAAGAGTTTGGATTTGAAAACTCCTCACAGCCGAAGCAAGGTAAAGGTGGCCCCAACCCACATAGCAAGGGACAGAGAAAAGATGGCCACTCTCAGGACAACCAGTCCAAGCCGCAACACAAGAAGGGAAATGAGAAAATGAAGAAGGACACAGAAAAATGGTGTGAATACCATAAAATCCCTTGGAACAACACTAAAGAATTCCGCTCCAAGAAGTCACTCGTGGCTGAGCTGAAGGATTTCGAGTCAGAGGCCGATTCTGATTCCGAATCAAATCCAGAAGGAGGGAATCAGATTATCAATGTTGAAACCAGTACCACTATCGCTACCACCAAAGTCCAGCTAAGCGAACCAGAAGAACCAGAGGAAGGGTAACGCCTCTTTCACTCACAGATAAGGGTAAAGGGGGCTCCGATTCATTTCATTGTCAATAGCAACAATCAAAAGAAACTGATCTCAGCAGAGGTCTTCAAGTGGCTAGACCTGTCGATGACACCCCACCCACAACCCTACACCATCGGTTGGATTCGCTAAGGAAGAGATCTTTGTGTCATCCAACGGTGACGCATGCCCTATGACATCAAGCCTTTCAAAGATGAGGTATTGTGTGATATTGATCCCCTTGAAGTTTGTGATTTTCTTTTAGGACAACCATATTTTTGAAAGCGTCATGCTGTGTATGAGTCTAGACCATGCAATGTTATTATTACTTTGGGTAGACAATTGCACATGATACCAGAGGTAGCGCTGCCTACCACTATTTATTTAATCTTTGCTAAGAAATGTAGTAAGGTCATTTCATAGACTGAGATGTGCGTCTTCTTTGTGATCCGTGCTCACAGTAAGAAAAAGGTCATCGCCACATCCTTGGCCTCTACACAGAGCCTCTCTTTGTAGCAGAAGCAAGTAGGCGGGATTGTGGAAGAGTACAAAGACATATTCTCCTCACCCACCGAGGTACCAACGCACTGCCAAGTCAAGCATCCAATTGATCTAACCCCTGGTGCACCTCTGCCTAATGGACTAGTCTATCATCGCTCGTTGATGGAAAATGATGAAATCAAGTGTCAGATCCAAGAGATTCTTCAAAAGGGGCACATCAGACCCAACTCCTCCCCTTTCGGGAGTCCGATTGTACTGGTGCACAATAAGGACGAGACCTGGTGACTCTGCATTGATTACAAAGCATTAAACAAAATAGTAGTTAGAAATCAGTACCCAATTCCCATGATTGATGAACTTCTTGACCAACTCAAGGGGGAAATGTTCTTCAACAATATTGACCTAAAGTCTAGCTACCACCAGGTTCCCATCAAACTAACTAATGCCTGGAAGACAACTTTCAAATCTAAAGAAGGTCGCTTCGAATGGTTGGTCATGCCCTTTGGTCTAACGAATGCACCAGCCACTTTCATGAGGTTGATAGATAATGTATTGAGACCCTTCACCAACTCTTTTGTAGTGGTATATTTGGATGACATTCTCATCTTCAACAGAACTTGGGAGGAGCACATGCAACATATTCAACAGGTTTTTAGCACTCTACGACAACATAAGTTATATGCCAACTTGGAAAAATGTTCCTTTGGCATGAATAAGGTCCAATACTTGGGCTACATTGTTGATGAGCATGGGGTACATGTTGATCCCGCTAATATCCAAGTCATCCTTGACTGGCCAGCACCGACCACACTAATCGAGCTTCGAAGCTTCTTGGGACTGGCCAACTTCTACTGACGGTTCGTGTTGGGATTATCCCATATTGCATGGGCCCTCAGCCACGTGACCAAGGGCAATGACAGAGAAAATTTTGTGTGGGGGAAGGAACAAAAACGAGCATTTGATGATCAGAAGCATCGCTTGTGATCAACTCCAATACTCTCCTTTCCCTATCTACGACAACCATTCGAGATTTAAACTGATGCATCTGACTATGTTGTAGGTGTAGTTCTCACTCAACATGATCATCCAGTGGAATACCATAGTGAGACACTCTCAGATACTCTTCGAAAATACCCCACCTATGACAAGGAAACGTATTCCATTGTACAAGCTTATCGTCAATGGAAACATTACATTCTGGGAAAGGAGACGATCATCCACACTAATCACAAGCCTCTGCAATTCATACAGACATAGGCAAAGATGCAAAATGACCGCCATCAAAAGTGGTCCACCTACCTGCAACAATTCCATATCAACATCAAGTATAATAAAAGGAGCACAAATCATGTTGTTGACTGCCTTAGTTGACCTCGCATGGCTGCACTCACCACTGCACTTCATTCTTGTGGACATGAGGCATTTGAGTGGCCCCAACTTTATTAGCAAGATCTTAACTTCTCCACCACCTATCAGCTCTTAGGTGCAAGCGCAACTATCATTGATTTTCACATCCAAGACAAGATGTTATTCCATCTGGGCCATCTCTATGTTTCGACAAGCGAGCGTGCAAAGATGATTTTGGAAGCCCACTACAATCGGATGGTAGAACATTTTGGCGTGGAGAAAACTGTGGTTGTTCTCCATAAACGTTTTTATTGGCCAAAATTTCAACAGGACATCATCAAGTATATTAGATCTTGCGCTGCATGTTCCATTTCCAATCCAACCATCAAGAAGAAAGGCTTATACACCCCTCTTCCTACACCCGAGAATCCTTGGGAATCCATATCAATGGATTACATGTCTGGCCTTCCATCCTCCAAGCAAGGCAATGATTGTGTATTTGTGGTCGTTGATCGGTTTTTGAAGATGGCCATCCTCACAGCCCACAAGAAGAACATCAAAATGACAAATACTACCAATCTCTTCTTCGAACGAATGTGGGTCCATTTTGGGATACCATAGACCATCATCTTCGACCGGTACAACAGGTTACTTAACACATTTTGGTTGAGTCTCTGGTCATTGTTGGATACCAAGCTCACTAAATCCACTGCTTTCCACCCCCAAACAGATGGCCAAACAAAGGTCGTCAATCGGATGATTGTGCACATCCTGCGCATGTACAACTCTAAGCATACGTGTACATGGGATGAGAGTCTCCCCTATGTTCAACACAGTTACAACATGGCTCTCCATAGCTCCACTAGCCATAGCCCATTTCAGGTGGGACTAAGATTCCAACCCTTGGGTCCCATTGATGTTTCACTACCTCTGGAAACCATACAAACAAACTCTTCCCATGTTCAATTTGATACCAACAAAGACACCAAATTCATTGAGTGGATTCAACACATCCGCCAACAGGTCTATGAGGTTTTGCAGAAAACCATTGTTGATCAACATAGGGTACCGCACTAGTTTCATGTTGGAGACAAGGTCTAGTTACATTTGCAGAGGGAGCGTCTTACAGAGCTCCATCAGAAGCTCCACCCACTTTGCTATGGGCCTTACACCATCACCTAGGTTGTGGGTAACAATGCTTTTGAGCTAAACACTCCACCCTTCCTTGGCTTGCACCCAGTGTTCAATGTGGACCTCCTTTGGCCATATTTTCAACCATTATTGGACACCTCAGAGATCGTAGAATATTTGACACCAACATAGCTCAACCCTGACTGCATGGAATAGACATCCATTCATAATATAGTGGACAAACAGGTCAAGGGAACTCGCCAGTAGAGGATCCAGCTTTATCAGGTTGTCAAAGCAGGGAAACTCCTCCACCAAGGAAAGTGGCTCACCCTGGGCCAAATTCAACAGAAGTTTCCTCACCTGATGGGGGAAATCTACACAATGGAGACCATTGCTTCCTAAGGGGGAGGACTGATACTTGTGGATATTGGTGGCCACCCACCTATTCCAACTGGCTCCTCTTGACAGTTTTTAGTTCAACACATTCTTCTGTACTTCTTTGTAATTGTGCATTCTACACTTCTGGGGATGTATGAAGCCCTACACATATTCTAGGAGGATATTGGTGGCCTTCCACTTAATCCAACTAGATTATTTTGTATGTTTTCATGTCAACACATCTTGTTGTACTTCCATGGACGTTTTGGGGCCCTAAACAATGTTTTTTTGGCTCACCACAATCAAACTATAAATGGATTCAGATTTTGATGATGTAATGTGTAATTCTCAAAAAGACCTTTCCAACGGGCTATCACGCACCTAAAACAGAGGTTGTATGCAAAAGTTACGACCCCGGGAAGTTGAGATACCAACTTACCCATAGGGGCCCACGTAACTTTTGGTGTTTCATCTCTTAGGGTTAGGTTTTTGGATGTCTAGGGTTTTGGCATTCATGAGTAATATTAAAAATGCCTCTGGAGCCTCATTGTAATCATTCTTTTCAGACGGATGTGTGTATCAACCACATCTCTTCTAAGAGATAGCTACCACCATTCGAGCAAGTGTTTTAGTTTTGCAGTTTTACAGTTTCAACCTATTTCATTTATTCAATAGAAGATAATGTTCACTGGATATCTATGTTCTTCTTCATATCTATGTGTTTATTATATTCAGTCTGTTAATTAGTTCGTTCCGCTCCTAAATCCGGATCATAATGAAATAAAAGAATTAGTATTATAAGAAAAATAAGAAGTGATTGAAATGAGAGAGTGAAGGGAAAATAGGTGGAGAATAATAAGGAAAAGATAAAAAGTAAAATAAAATATACAAAAGAGAAAGGAAAGAAGTTGGATGAAGAAGGAAAGAATGATTAGCAAAATGAAGAAATAAAGGATTTTAAAATAAAAAACCATAAGAAAGAATAAAAGACCCTTAAGCAACCTAAGATGATAGTGTAACATGGAAAATTAAGTATATAACATAAAATATCCATGTTCCTTTTATATTTAGTGTATCATAGGATTGATCTAGGAGATGAAGAGTTGATAATTTAGGTGCATACAAGGAAGCTGAACTATTATTGGTCCTTCAAAACATAATAGTGCAATGGTTGTTAACATAATATATGAGATAAAATGAAGTGAGTTGTTGTGGCATGAGTGAATATGAGGAAAGATATTGAGTGTGAGGTCAAAATTAGGGAAAGTATGGAAATGATGACATCGATGATAATCATACTATAGAATAATAAAATGAGAACCACATAACCACCATGGGAACTCCATAGAGCCCACATAATGTCTCATTCAATAGCCAAATAGTAACTCCATATTGTGAGAGAATGAGAACCTGACATAGCCACCATGGAAACTACAAAGAGCCCACTGAGTGTCTCATTCTAAAGTTGGGTAGTGAATCCGATTGGAATCTGGAGCTTACCCATGAATCTCTTCCTTTTACTGAATTTCCCTAGAAAAATGGTTAGTGCTTTGAGTGGCTCTTACTGTGCCACGAAACATTTCCGGTGGATTTCTAACTCTATTAATTCATGCAACTATATGACCTAATATAAATGCATCATACTACATATGAGACCCCACAAAGAGGGTAGTTGACAATTCCTCTTTACTGATCCCCGTACCATGTGTGTTTCCTAAAAAACAGTGCAAACAAATACTTTATGTTCCTTTGACATATGCCAGACAATGACGCCAAAATGACGAGCTAATTTATTACCCTAGAAAGAGAAATAAAAGAGACCGTGCATTAATTGTCAACCCAGGGTTTAGATGATAAGATGAGCAATGATTGAATTGAGTATCCAAACAAGAAAATAATCCAGTGAAAATTGGATCTATGTTACTTACAATAATCTTGGGGATTTCATGTAGCTTTTGAACTGTTTCCATGGATGCTATGACTATTGTACTTGCTTTAAAAGGATGAGAAAGAGAGAAAAAAAGGGCATGATTTTTTAGTCTATCCACTACTACCATGATTCCATTCTTTCCTTCATACATGATATATATAATGGTTGTAGGAGACCCAATGTATTGATTGTCTCTCCCTTATTTTGTTGGCAGCACTAGTTTTAAGACCTTCCTAGAAAAAAACAACATCACATAGCCGAGAAGGGAATGCAAATTGGCTCAAAAGATAGCTCAGAGAAGCAAAAGACGTGATCATTCAACTGCGCGAGGAGCAGAGGACGTCAGAGGAAAGAATCACGAAGCACTTCAAGGAATGTGGTTCGACCATGAAAAAATCATGTGCATCTCTTGCCAGCACTCAAACAAGGCTAAAGGGGAATGCGGTCTTGCGGAGACAAGTAAAGAATCTGAGAAGACGAAATTGGTCTCTCAGGAAAACACTCAAAATATTGAGATTGCAGGTGGGACCAGAGGCATGATTAACATGATCCCATTTTTTGTCTTTTTGAACATGGCTAGAAAAATTTTCTCCTCTTGTGTCGTATCTTCTGCCGAGAAACAAGAAGTATGATGGGCACCCACGCGGTGGATATTCGTCGCAAAGATGTTGTAAACCCACCCATCGAGAAGGACAAGTGTATGAGAAGCACATTTTAGTTTTGAAGGAGATGCATGGCCCCTCATTCGTCATCGCCACCTGGAAAGAATGAGTGACAAACCACAGTCATCTTCCATACCAACTCGCCACATTCATACTATAACCAATGATCGCGCAGCAACCACCAAATCTCGTTACACTGGGTGGCAAATTTCTGACAGTGCGCTCGATCATTCAGGTAACCACTCAAAGGAGAAACGCCAATGCATCACCTCCTAATGATTGAATCTTACTGATGATCGAATGATCATGATTAAGATGTCGATTATGACATGATTGTGTGCAGTTGGGTTTCCATTTTTAGTAAGTTCCATTTGAAAGGTCATCTAGTAGGGAATAACTAGAATTGAAATTCTAGGAGTAGTAGTTCGAGGCATGGTAGCCCAAGGGGCGTAGTTTTTTCTATATATTGTATCTCTTCAATGTAAGTTGGGTTGGTTGGAAAAGTAGTGTAGATAATAGACTATTGATGTAATCTTTGAACCCGATTGAAATATAATGTAGAAGTCCTAAGGCTTTGACGAAAATATTATGATGGTGGTGGTTTGATGTATTGTGATCTTGTCTATGTATGTACTTCCTGTTTTATGTATATTCATGCCTTTCATTTGTTTAGATTGGAACGTTTAATAAGTCTAGAATTCATCGTGCAGTGCTTTAGACTTATCCTTTCAAACTCTGCGTTTTATTCTAAGTAATTTAGAATTCATCCTTAGTGGTGCTTTGAGTTGCTTTATGTACTCTTTCTTTCGCCACACACAACGAATTTTAAACTGAAAGACCATTGCTTGCTTAGCCTTTATCCTCTCAAAGTTTCTCCTACCAAGTCATTGTATTTCCTTCACTTTTAGAAGGTTGAATCCATGGCCCAAGGTTCTGTATTTCGTTGACAGCGAAACCATAAACATTGCACAAACATAACAAATCTAGCCGACAATTCAAAGTCATTACCTGTTAGAGACTGAGTCTTAGAGAGAGCCCTCTCTAGTTTGGAAAGGCTAGTTTCCAATTTTAAATTTGGTCTATAGGTTACCTCTGTCATTTGTTTTCTCAGCCAAACAAATTTACTGAGTGCTAACTTCTTGGCGCCATTGTCAGGGATGAAATTGAATAAAAGTCTCCTTGGAAGAATGACTAAAGCTGTAGTTTTGACCCTTGAGGGTAACAATGGGTTAGACGTCTATATTGGCTGAAAAACTTTTTACCCTGGCGACTCCAATAAATGAGACCAGTAGCATATAGTAGTTAGAATCAGAAATCTTGGCTCCAAATAAATTTTATACCAGAGCCAACCCTGATCCAGAACTGCTAGCGCTCGTGCTTGATCCCAAAAAACTTATGCGCAAAGCAAAGGAACAGGTACTAGACCTGTTCTATTACCTGGATAGAAACCTATCCTTTCCCAAGGAAGGAGTACAAATCATCGATGACCTTGAGTTCGACACATTGTTCGAACAGACCTTGTTCATGTCTAATTCAGAAACCTATTTGGATGAGATAGTCTTCGATGAGAAGAGGTTTCAATATTTGATACAAAATAACCCCCTATGAACTGCCATAATCCCCATTCAAACCATCTGACAAGCTCACAGAATTCCTAGAGTTCTGGCGGCTAGATTCACCCCTCTTCTCTTACCAGCTCAACTACATGATTTGTCCCAGAACTACAATAAGAGAATCAAGCTATATGACACTGAAGGAAATGCTTCCGCCCAAAAGAATTTGGATTGGTTTAATGATTTTGTTGACCTTGAAGAGGTCGATCATGAGGATGTGAAAATGAGATTGTTCATGCAGAGTCTCTCAGGGGAGGTAAGAAAGTGGTTTAAGGCCCTTCAAGAAGCGAGCATCCCTAATTTTGCAGCATTTGAAACATCAATTCTTGCCATATGGGGCGATAAAAAGAATCCCCTGCAATTACTAACTTAGTATAAAAATATAAAAATATCACCAAAGGAAACAGTGCAAGAGTTTTCGGCCAGATTCATGAAGGTTTATAACTCAATTCCCATAGAATTCAAACCACCTCCTAGAGTTGCTCAGCTTCGATACGTTGACTCCTTTGATAGTGATTTCACCTTACTTCTAAGAGAAAGGAGATATAATACTTTAGGCACTATGATGAGCGACGTGATTGAAGTCGAAGTAAAAATGATGGCATCGGGGAAGATCAAACAAAATTTTGATAGAAATTGGAAGAAGCCCCAAGGGGACGCGCAACCCTCAACGTCTCGATCGTCAGACGAAAATTTTGATTTGATGATGAAAACTATGGAGAAGTTAATGGAAAGGATGTCCATGGATAACAAGCCTGCCACTAGGGAGCAAAATGATTTCTAGCCTAGAAATCAAAACTTTAGAAGAGCTCCAGTTTCGCAGATCAGGCAAAGGGACCAGAGAGATCAAGTTGATTAGCAGATAATACCTCCTTTCCAAAACAACTATGCAAATGAAGACTTTGATCAGATGATCCAAGACCAGATGCACTGCTACGACGATACAAATACATATGTGTTCTTAACCATAGGAGAACACGATAAATTCGTGGACGCAAATGATGGTTTTATGTTGGAGACTGATGACACACTGTCTTTGGAAACATAAGAGTTTAGGAAAGGATATCACAACTTGATCATGCAGTTTCAGAAGAAATATAACCTCAGGAGGAAAAAGATGTCTGCAGAGCCTCCGAAGACCAATCCCATAAAGGAACCCCAGACAAATACCCCTTCTTCAAGCCAACCAAAAAAAAAATAATTCAGCAAGGGACATGATGGAGAAGGAAAAATCAAAGGAAGAGTCCCTAAAGAAAGCATCGGAGGCGAGTAAGGAAACGAGCGTCAAAGAGGTAGATAAATCTCCTCCTCCTTTTAATTTTGAGAACGAAATGGCCAAAATCAAAATCTTTGTTCCTTTTAATGAGCTAATCAAGAAGGGAGAATATAGGAACCAAATCATTAAGATGTTGAAGATGGAAGAGGATCATGACACCCTCAACATCGAAGACGACCACCCTCCCATCTTATTTGGTCTGTGCATAGAAGAAACTGGAGATACTGATGACATTCCTCCTTTCTACGTCAGTCTCAAAATTCATGACATGACTTTGCATAACGCCATGTTGGATTCTAGCACGTCGCATAATCTCATGCCAAAGGTGGTCATGGATGATTTAGGATTGGACGTCACTAGACCTTATAAGGATATTTTCTCTTTCGAATCAAGAAAGGTAAAATGTTTGGGTTTGATCAAAGACTTGGTCATGTCATTATCTCAAATTCCATTGAAGAATATGGTCATGGATGTGGTGGTTGTTGACATTCCCCCAAAATTCGACATGTTGTTATCCAGATCTTGGGCTGCTAAATTAAAGGGAACCTTGCAGATTGACATGTCTTATGCTACCATCCTTGTCTTCGTCCAAGAAAGAAGGTTGTACAGCGAGGTGTTGCTCAAGCACATGGTGAGTAGAAAACCCAACCGAACAATCATTCTATCTACTTTGCCGACACCGAAATTGGCTCCTCTATTTTTTGTTTTGAAGAGGGGGAGCCAACAAATGTCATGACTGTCAAAGATGAGGCCACATGTCGAGCAGGGGAATGCGCAAATCAGAGAAATCACATGGAAAATAAAATGTGGAATATGAGCTTCGACGAATCTGTCATCAGGGAAGGAGTCGGAGCCGGTGTGTGGATCAACCCTCCCAAAGTGGTCACAAAACTCTGCTCTTACAAGCTCGCCTTTGATTGTACAAATAACATGGCTGAGTATGAGGCACTAATTTTGGGTTTGAGAACTTTAAAGGAATTGGTCACTAAAAGGATAGCGGTGCATGGAGAATCTGAGCTCATCATAAATCAAGTAAAGGGTATATACTTGTCCAAGCATCCTAGACTAAGAGCATATAGAAATCTAGTGTTGGACCTCCTTGAATATTTTTCAAAGTATAATCTGTCAGTGATCCCAGGGGGAAAAATCAAATTGTAGATGCCCTGACCACCTCAACTTCGGTGTTTAAAATTCCAATTTTCCCTAATCGTAAGTATGAGTCTGAAGTCAAACACAGGCCCGAAGTGCCCAATAACATCAAATATTGGTAAGTGTTTCAAGATGACAAACAGGTGGAGAGGTTCCTCCAAATGAGCGATGAGTTTGATAATGTTAATATTGATGATGAATATTGTTTCAAAGAGGATGAAGACGCAGCTGTGCGCAGTAAGGACGACCCCTTTCAAAACTAGATAGCTGGAAGGGATACAGTGCAACTAAAAAACAACAACATCCCCAAAGGATTGGTTCCATTAGAAAAGTTGTTTGATGAAAATGATGTAGCAAAAAATCCCAAAATCACTGCGATTGATGAAGATATTGAGGATTGGAACATCGAGACTCAAGAGAATCCTAAGATAATCAGATTGTCAAAGACACTTAGTCTGAAGATCAAGCAGAGATATATCAACCTCATGAAAGATTTCCCAGATGTTTTTGCATGGATTATGAAGACTTGAAAGTCTATGACACTAGAGTAATTCAATATGTGATTCCCATCAAGGAAGATCAAAAACGTTTCAAGAAAAAGTTGAGACGGATCAATCACCTGCTGTTGTCGCTGATTGAAAAGGAGGTAAAGAAACTATTTGATGCCAAAATTATTGTTTCTTTGAGATTTTAAAAATGTGTGGCTAACCTTGTGCCTGTAAGGAAGAAGAGCGGTGAAATAAGGTTATCGTTTCTTTGAGATTTTCAAAATGGGTGGCCAACCTTGTGCCTGTAAGGAAGAAGAGCGGCGAAATAAGGTTATGCGTGGATTTTCGGAACCTGAACAGAGTGTCCCTTAAAGACAACTACACGCTTCCCAAGATGGATTACATCCTACAGAAGGTAGTTGGATTCCAGAAAATGTCAATGTTGGATGGTTTTTATGGTTACAATCATATCATGGTGCACCCAGACGACCGGGAGAAGACAACCTTTATGACACCATGGGGTACGTTCATGTATGCAAATATTCCTTTTGGGATTATGAACATCGGAGCAACTTTCCAAAGAGCCATGGATATAGAATTTGCAGAGGATAAATGCAAGTTTATCATGATTTAATTGGATGACATCACGGTGTTTTCTGATTCCGACGAACAACATCTTGAACATCTGAAGAAGGTTTTCTAGAAATGCATAAAGTTTTGCATCTCATTAAATCCAAAAAAATCAAATTTCGGGATGCAAGAAGGAAAGTTGTTGGGACACATAATCTCAAAGGAAGGCATAAAGATAGACCCCAACATGGTGGAAGGGATTCTGAAGATCAACACTCCTAGGAGCAAGAAAGAGGTGCAGTCTTTCCCTGGGAAGGTGAATTTTCTGAGGATGTTCATTCCAAATTTGGTCGAGATTATAAAGCACATCATGAGTATGATCAGGAAAGGTAATGAGATAAAATGGACCCCTTAATCCAGGAAGTCGTTCGAGGACATCAAGGTGGTGCTGACCAAAGATACAGTGTTAGCCAACCCAGATTTCACAAGGGAATTTATCCTATTTTATTTCGCCTCGGAACACACCATCGCTGGCATTTTGTTACAGAAGGATGAGCAAAATTTCAAAGCATATGACTTAGTGAAGACCCTCAAATATTTCAGGACTTATATACTTCATTCCCGCATCATTTCTTATGTGCCTAGAAATTTCGTCAAGGATATCCTGACTCAGCCTGATCCTGAGTGGAGGAGGGGGGAATTGATCACAATCATGCTAGAATATGACCTTGAAATCAAACCTACAAAGATGATTAAGGGTCAGGGGCTTGAAAAATTGATGGCTCAGTCGAACTGTGATGTTTTGGGAATAAATTTCATCGTTGATCTGTCATAGAATACACGAGAAGAAACAATCCCGCGGGTATCTCAGAAATTCATCGATTTTCTTTAGTACACTGACATTATTTACGTGTTGAGAAATTTCCAAGCTCCTCCAGGGTTGAGAAAATTTAAGGCTAGATTTTTGAAATTGAAGGTGGCTAAGTTTTGCATCCTGGACAACTCCCTGTATTGGAAGGACCCATAAGGGATCTTGTTGAATTGTTTGCTGGAAGAAGACACTGAACGAGCTATCAAGGAGTTCCACAAAGGAGACTGTGGAGGGCATCATTATTGGAAGACCATCGCGGAAAAAATATTGAGGGAGGGATTTTATTAGCCCAATATTTTTGTGGACATATACAAAGAAGTTTCCAATTGCCACAAATGCCATACATTCGAATGGGAAAATAAATCTGCAACCCCTGCCTTTAAAACATATCTCTGTCGAAGCACTGTGTATGTAATGGGGCTTGGATTTTATAGGAGATATTCATCCACCATCTTCAGCCCAACATAGATAGATACTAACGGCCATAGACTACTTCACCAAATGGATCGAAGCTGTCTCCACTAGGAAAGTTACCGACACGGTCATCATTCAGTTTTTGGAGACCAACATCCTGTCTAGATTTGGCTGCTCGGTCAAGATCATCACGGAAAATGCAACGACGTTCAAGTCCAGGAGGATAGAGAAGTTTTGTAACGATTCCAACATAACCCTAGGACATTATACAGCTTATTACCCACAAGGTAATGGATTGGCAGAATCATCCAACAAAAGTTTAATCATGATTATTAAGAAACTCCTATGGGACAACAAGAAGGCTTGGCATAAGAAGCTTATCTACGCGCTATGGGATGACATAATCACTACCAAAAATTCCATCTCCACATCGCCTTTCCAAATTGTATATGATGCAAAGGCAGTTTTCCCCACCTCGTTGGGATTGCCAGTCAGGAGATTGCTGCAAGAGAAAGAAGCCGAACCAAATGATGCTCAAAGGAGGATAAACCAATTGGTTCAAGCACAGCAAATGAGGGAACAAATTTTCAACCAATCACAACTTCACCAAGACAGAATGAAGAAGATTTCAAAAAGCACACTAAGCAGGAAGATTTCAAGGTAAATGATCTGGTGTTAAAGTGGGACATGAGGAATGAAGACAAAGGGAAACATGGAAAGTTTGATCATCTTTGGATGGGGCCATTCAGGATTGTCGCGTATCATAGGAACAACGCATATTTGCTACAAGAGCTTAATGGACAGCTCATTGGTGGGGGACTTGTGAATGACAGGTTCCTTAAACATTAACTAGTTTAGTATGTTCTTTTTCATTATTTCATGTCATTGTAAATAGCCATGTTTTATGTTTTCAAAGAAGACATTTCGATATAGTAGTCTGCAGAAAATTGAAGCCCAAAGTGAAGGCCATAAGTTTATGCTGATTCTGGTCGTAGCTGTGTCAAGAAGGTCTAGGATGAGTCTTTTTCGTTGTTTTAGAGTCTACATATCAAATAAAGCCCAATGGTCAGGCACCTGGTCTGTTGTTCTTTTCCACCTCACCGGAAGGATAACATCCCCATTGAAGCCAATTGTTAGCATCGTAATTTTTTCAGTTAGAGTCAGTCCTAAATGAGTCATGGTTCATGTGTCGAAGCATGTGAGGTCAAGTATTGAACAACGAATGGGTCGAAGTCACCAAGTGGTGGGTCTGGCCCGTGGAGTTGGGAAAGGGCGTCATAATTAGCCATGTGCGAATTGTAAAGGTCCTTTTCCCAAAGGGTCGAGATCTGTCAGAAAGAGGGAATTTATGTGCCAGAGGTCGAGGCAAGTTGTTAGAGTAAAGTTCACGTCGACAGATATAACGACCATCATCACCTCATTATGAATTCAGAAAGGTTAAGAAATCATGACACTCATATCACGTATACTCTGCAGCTCTTATCATCTATACTTTGCACACTTCGAAGTGTACCTGTCATGTGAGTGTGGTGCGCCAATCTTCAGCCTGCTTCAAAACTTCTCGTCACCGTGGATTCAACGTCTTCTATCATGATTCCATCCCTCGCCCATTCAATTATAAATACCAATCACCCTGCGTGTTTCTCTTTTACCATCCGAGTCTATGCACTGTCTGTGATCTTTCCTACAAGTCCTGGGTATTTTCGTTGTGGGAAGGTCGATTTCCATCAACTATGTTTTGAACTTGTTCAATCAATATTGTTGCGTCTCCTTCGTCTTCAGTCATGGTTTAAAGCCTGTTGGAACTTTTCACAAGCTAGTATGTTGGGTGATAATTCCTCGCGCAATCAACCTTTTCTTCTTCAACGTCCTTTCTTGTCGCGCCAAATTGTTTTTTGCGTCTGATTTCCCTGGCTCGCCACCATTGTCACAGTGCCTTGCCTCCACGCCTAAATTTTCTATCATGCTTCCCTACTGCGACGAGCCTATTATTGTCATTTATCGCAGCGTCGACCTGCTTCTACGCCTAGAGTCTTCATAGCGCCCGACGACCATGCAGTAAAATCCCAGAGCTATTTTTACTCGTCGCACAAAGCTTCTGCCACTCCGGCAAGTCTCTGCAAAGTACATCATTCTCCATTCTCTGCATGAAGAGGGTGTCATCTTTCATTACCTTGTGCATGAAACAAATACACGTTTTCATCATGAAAACATCCCAAGACATAAGGAAGAAGGCGTGAAGTGGCAGAGATGTGAGGCTCGAACCTCAAGACTTGGTGTTAATCAATGAATATCCAAATGTTAGGGCATATTTAGAACAAGTCAGGTGTATGCGCTATTGTGAGAAAATCCGAGGATACAACGTGAAACTGGCTGAACAATTCACTCTCAAATTTAATTGGTTCCACGCGATAATTGTGGGAATCACATTTCGGGTGACAGAGGAAACTCTGTCAACCACGACGGAGATCCCTCCGCACAATGAAAGGTGGTCTAAGGGTATGCCTTTAGATGTATTATGCTATGAATAATTTATCAAGCTAAATTGCCTGAACGGGAAAATCGAAGCGAGCGTTTTGAGTCGGTATCTACGAGATCCTTTTTAGAAGCTCCTAAGGTGATTAGAAGGTATTTCACCTGTGAAGGAAGGTTTGAAATAATACACCCACATCACATTAGGATGTTGATGCATTTCACAAGGAAAAGGCCTTTGAACTTACCTTTCTTCTTGCACCAAAGCCTAGGAGGAATGGTGGACAACGTCCAGGCTGAAGCGGACCAGCTGAGGGAGAATTTATTCCATATATCATTAATTAAGTTGTTGATAGTCGAGGAATTGGACGACTGGAAAAAAACTGGGATTCGTTCCTAATTTAAGCCGACATCCCCAGTGAATCCAAAGGAGACTTCCCTCTACCCACGGGGGAAACATCATTTCACAGTGTGGGGGAAAGAATGGAAGAGGTCGCAGGAAAAGGAAAAGCAATAAAAAACTCATCATCCCAACAACCAATACCCCGGAAAAGAGGTAGGCTGAGGTTTATAAAGAATCCAAAGGAGACCCAAGCTCCAAACGAACTATGCACCCAATATGTTGCTGAGAAGTTACTCGTGCACGTTATTTGGCTAGAACCTGTTGAAGGTTCAAGACGGGAAATCAGTGAAAGACGGAGAAGGTATGGCATTGAAAACATGGAAGTTCAGGAGCCGTCGCAACATCTAAAGCAAGCACAAATCGTTGTTGTCGAATTATACCAGGAGAACAAATAATTGAGAAAACAATTAATAGAAAAGACTATCGAAAGAAAAACATCGCAGAGCCAAGAAGGGAATGCAAATTGGCTCAAAATAAATCTTAGAGAAGCGCAAGACGTGATCATTCATTTGCGTGAGGATCAGAGGACGTCAGAGGAAAGAATTGCAAAGCACTTCAAGGAATGTGGTCCGGCCATGAAAAACATCTGCGCGGCTCTTGCCATCACTCAAACAAGGCTAAAGGGGAATGCAGTATTGCAGAGACAAGTAAAGAATCTGAGAAGACGAAATTGGTCTCTCGGAAAAACACTCATAATAATTGCAGCTGGGACCAGGGGCATGATTGACATGATCCCGTTTTTTGTCTTTTTGAATGTGGCACGTAATTTTTTCTCCCCTTGTGTCCTATCTCCTGCCGAGAAACAAGAAGTCTAACGGGCACCCGTGTGATGGATATTCATCGTGCAGATGCTGTAAACCCACCCATCAAGAAGGACAAGTGTAGGCGAAACACATGAAATTTTTTAAGGAGATGTGTGGCCCCTCAACCGTCGTCGCCACCTGGAAAGCACGAGCGACAGCCCATAGTCATCCGCCATACCAACTCGCCACATGCATACTACAACCAATGATTGCACGACAGCCACTAGATCCCGTTACACTGGGTGGAAAAATTCTGACAGTGCGCTCGATCATTCGGGTAACCACTCAAAGGAGAAACGTCGATGCATCAACTCCTAGTGATTGAATCTTACTTATGAATGAATGATCATGATAAAGACGTCGGTTATGATATGATTGTGTGCAGTTGGGTTTCCATTTTTAGTAAGTTCCATTTGAAAGGCCATCTGGTAGGGAATAACCTAAACCAAAATTCTAGGAGAAGTAGTTCGAGGTGTGGTAGCCCAAGGGGGGTAGTTTTTCTATATATTGTATCTCTTCAATGTAAGCCGGGTTCGTTGGCAAAGTAGTGTAGACAATAGACTATTGATGTAATATTTGAACCCGATTGAAATATAATGCAGAAGTCCTGAGGCTTTGACGAAAAGATTCTAATGGTGGTGGTTTGATGTATTGTGATCTCATCTATGCATGTACTTCCTGTTTTCTATATATTCATGCCTTTCATTTGTTTAGATTGGAACGTTTAATAAGTCTATAATTCATCGCGCGGTGCTTTAGACTTCACCATTCAAACTCTATGTTTTCTTCTAAGTAATTTAGAATTCATCCTCAGTGGTTCTCTAAGTTGCTTTATGTTCTCTTTATTTCGCCACACACGACGACCTTTAAACTGAAAGACCATTGTTTTCTTATCCTTTATACTCTCAAAGTTTCTCCTACCAAGTCATTGTATTTCCCTCGCTTTTATAAGGTTGACTCCATGGCCCAAGGTTTTTTATTTCCTTTTCAGTGAAACCATAAACATTGCACAAACACAACAAATCTAGTCGACAGTTCAAATTCATTACATGTCAGAGACTGAGTCTCAGAGAGAGCCCTCTCTAGGTTGGAAAGGCTAGTTTCCAATCTTAAAGTTGGTCTATAGGTTACCTCTCTCGTTTGTTTTCTCAGCCAAACAAATTTACAGAGTGCTAACAGACTTGATAGACTCTCCATATCTTTCTTCATATATTTTTGGTATTTAATTAAGAATGTCTTGAAACAAATGCTTCAATATGTCCATAAATATTTCAAAATTGGGGGTCATATGAAATTATTCTTTCTTGTATTTGATCCCAAATGTGGAAGTTAATCACAACAATAATCTCCATTATTCGATCAATAAAACTTAGATCTTAGTCCATGGAAAATAAATCAATATTTGGACAAAAAACATAATAGGGAAGCAACCGTTAATGGATGGACGGTAAGGACCACATCCACTTGTATGATATTTCAAGGTGATCCAAATCATATATGGAACTCCCCTAATGCAACTCCAACATCTAATCCCATATCTCTTTGAACTCTCAGTGTTTATGTTGATCGAAGGGGTTGGGTAGAACTAGAAGAATACAAAGTTAGAGGTGGGTATTTACATCAACTTTCAGCTCTGCCTCTCTCTCAAAGATATTCAATTTGGAATAGAATTCGACATTCAAATGGCCTTCCAAAATTTAACATTTTCTATTGGACTTTAATCCATGGGAAATTACTAACAATGGACAACCTATAGAAAAGGGGAATACGGGGTCCATCTTGGTGTGTCATGTGCAAGAGAGCCAAAGAATATACTAATGGATGGATGGTAAGGACCACATCCACTTGTATGATATTTCAAGGTGATCCAAATCATATATGGAACTCCCCTAATGCAACTCCAACATCTAATCCCATATCTCTTTGAACTCTCAGTGTTTATGTTGATCGAAGGGGTTGGGTAGAACTAGAAGAATACAAAGTTAGAGGTGGGTATTTACATCAACTTTCAGCTCTGCCTCTCTCTCAAAGATATTCAATTTGGAATAGAATTCGACATTCAAATGGCCTTCCAAAATTTAACATTTTCTATTGGACTTTAATCCATGGGAAATTACTAACAATGGACAACCTATAGAAAAGGGGAATACGGGGTCCATCTTGGTGTGTCCTGTGCAAGAGAGCCAAAGAATATACTAATCGTTGATTCATTGAGTGTAGTTTTAGAAGGGAGGTATGGGGCATGGCCTTCTTTGGTCTTAATCATCAATTTAATTTCGCAACATCATGGAGAGATATGTTCACAGAATGGCACAACAAATATAGAGGAAAACTTAGAAACAAAACTACTATGAAAATATTGTGGAGTGCACTTTCAAAGTATCTATGTTGGAAGGTTTGGTTGGCCCAAAACAAATTTGTATTTAAGAAAAAAATGGTGCAACCAAATGCAATAGCCATTAAAGCCAAAAGACTAATAACATAATATATCAGCCTCAAGTTAAAACTCCAAGTGGAAGAGAGCTCTATGGAAAAGGATGAGGAGGCATGGATTCAAATATTTGGGATTTAGAGCATAAAGATTAGTCACAACTTCCCTAATGTCTAAATCCATCCAAAATAGAAAATCCCCCTGGAAAAACAATCTGTCAAAGAATGGAAATCTCAATAGAAATCATTCATGTTATTTTTTTTATGGGGCCTTGAGGAGAAACCCAGGGGTGGCAAGAGTGGGGGGGATGATATTTGATTTCGTAGGAAAACATGTTGCATCTTATTCTTGGGGTCTAGGTGCATCATCAAACAATTTTGTCGAAGCCTATGAGATATTGAGAAGCCTGATCTTGGAAAATGAATCACATATCTCACCGTTAATCATTTTGGGAGATTCCATGTTTGTTATGAAGGTAATGCTGGGAAATTCCCATCCACTGGATAGTAGGCTAGCCAAATCCTTAGTGTAAGCTTCCAAGGAAAAAAACTATCAATTGTATTTCTTTCTTCCACATTAAGTGTGATTTCAATGAGGAGGTTGATAAGTTGTCCAAAAGAGCCACTCATCTAGCCATGGGAGAATTGGAATTAGGGGGGATATAACTATACTCAACATCCCATAAATGTTTGTATAATGGTATACAAGACATTAAATTATCATAGGTCCTCACCTCAAGTGAATATGGCAATCAAACTCCATTGTTTTGAAACAAGAGTGTGAAGGAAAACTCCCACCATGTCTCACATGCAAACAATAATTCGACTATGGGATATTGAATGCTTCAGAATGAGTTTTCGTAGGTGTGGCGGGATAATGTGGTTAAAGGAATTTGGGAGGAGTAAACAACATGGATGTAACCTCAGGGAGATTACCTTTGGTAAGTATCATGATATGTTTTCGATGGTTTTCTTGGGATCCAAGAATGTTCTCCCTGTCTGGTAGAAAGGATGCCTATTTATCTGAGTTTTGGTCTGTCTGGTGTGATTTATGTGGGTATGAAATTACCTTGTTTCTTCTCTGGGTGGTCTTACTGGGTGAGATCTCCATAACTTGGGTTCTTGATCAAGTTCTTAAGATTGGTCTGCCATTTTTTCTCCATGCAACGGTGGTTCTGTATTGGTTTCGATCTGGCATTTTGTATAGTCTCCTAGCCATTCTTCTCTTTGTTGGGTTGGTGAAAAGGGAGTGAGTATGTGGATTATTTTTCTTGTTCAAAGAATTGTAGTTGGTTGGGTATTTTCTTCCCTCTCAACCAAGATTTTTGTATGGTTCCAAAATGGCATTGGTGGAGGATTTCAAGCTTGTCTAGACTAATTTTGGAACACGGTAAAGTACACAAAATTTCTTATTGTAAACGAGGGGAGGATTTTGTAACTCTATCTCAAGTCTGGATTCATATTGTTATTGTAAGTTTTATTTGGATAGTTATTGGTATTGGTCATATATGTCTAAAATCTAGATCTAGTAACATGGGCACAACCATGGATCAAAGCGAAATGATGGAGATTAAAAAAGTCTTCAGGAAGCATGAGGATTTTATCCATTGCAATATGAATTATTTTCTTTTTGGTTGCCACAAAAGTACATAAAAATGAACATCTTTGTGTTACTTAGCATGCTTATCTTATGAAACTTCTGGCTGATCAAAAGCAAAGGATGGACAACCTTGAGGCAGAGTGTAATATGCTTAGAAATTTGGTGCTAAATATGCACAAAGATGACTTCTCAACAACCTTGAACAACAAACTCCCTCGAGGAGCACAAGAAGAGGAAAATGTGCATCAATTGAAGGACTCGAGGGAAGTCGAGAAGCAATTCTTTCCCTACTGTGAAGTTGGACAGGATGAGGCAACTAGCATCCACATTTTCATAAAATGATGTCATCTATGTTTTTAGTTGTAGAAATTTTGTCTCTAACTAAAATACAAATCTGTAAGGTTTTGTATGTGATGTGTAGTAAAATTCTCTGCATAATCAAAATAGATATATTGGGATCATCTCTAAACATCTTGAATCAACACCATGTACTCTCCTGAAGCACTAGCTTCAACTTTTATATAAATAAAATTTGTTGTTCTAGTTAAAAAAAAAAAATTATGAACAATTGCTCAAGAATGCATTTACTTTTTTTGCATTGACAATAAGAACTGGCTATAATTACCAAATCGAAAGTTTGAAAAAGGATTTGATGAAACACATGGTGCACCTTTTTTGTTAAGTATTAAACCAAAAGGTGGTAGATTCTATGGCAGGGAAGTATTTGAGAGTAGTGCGGGATAACTACCACTCTAATATCCTATGCTACGTTAATTATGAGTGTCCTTCACGAGTTCCAAAAAGTGAGTGGGATGCACTAGTGGAGGATTCTAAGGAGAAAAAGTTGGAGAGTCACAAAGGTAAATATAATATAATATAATATACATTGAACTTACAATTTTGGATTTGACCTTACCAACTAAAGAATATTAAGTTACATGCACTTCAATTTTTTCATAAGCATAAAGACACTTTGAAGACCATGAAGTCTAGATTGGACAAGGTTGGGCAACACAAACCTGGCCCTAGAGGCTATTTTAAAGTAAAAGTGAAATATGTAAGTACTAAAATTTAAAGGCTTTCATCACTAAACTTTTCAGCTATAATTTAAAAGCTTTCATGTCAAATTATGTTATGTTATTATATGTAGTCCACTGAGTATGATATTATGCCCACCCAAGACAATCTAAAAATCACATTGAAAGGGGGATATAAATCCTTGGTCAAAATGAAGAAATGTGGAGCACATAGTACCTCTATTGTAAACAAGGTAACCAAATTAAATATATTTTGAATGGTTAATTATAAGCATGCTTAAGGTTTATGGATTATAAAATAATCATAAATGTTATTATGGGCGCATGAAGATGTTGTTATGGATGGTATGCCTATTACCAAGGCTATTGGTGGTGATCAGTGAGAAGTTGACCCTACCACCGTGTTTATTGCACCTGGTATTATGAATGAGGAGACTTATAAATTATTGTTTTTATGTTCATATAATATGAACGGGGTGACTTACAAATGGTTTTCTTTAATTCTAGATGTGGGTCATACTCAGTCACTTGCATAGAGGTATCTTTTTCATTCACAACGACCACCTCCATCAAGAGAAGAATATCATTAGAAGAAGGCACCCACATCATAATTATGGACCCTATAAAACAAAAACAAAAAAATCTAGGAGAAAATAGTGTAGCGAACATAAATGTGTTATACGATTGACTTGCATTGACATATAATTTGTAGATTTGATTATCATTTATGTTACCTTGATTGTTATATATGATTTTCTTATTTTAATTTTTCCTATTTTCCACTATGATGTGTATGTGCATTGTTTAATAATTAAATTGGGTAGGGGAAATGAGAGTGATGTGAGGGGGTGGGAGGAACCACTTGAGCTTCCATCTTCTTGTCGTTGGCCTCATCAGTAGAGAATAAAACATTCTCAAAGTCAAGAGAAGCTCAAGGTAGTAATGGAACTACTACATCATGAGATAATTAATAAACTAGACCTCTAAATAGTTTATAATTAGGTTTTCATCGAGTTCTTATATTTTCTTCTTTTTTGTCATATGCATATCAAATCATATGGTAATCAATATTTGTGGCTTTCATTGTTGAATGGTCTTTAGACGTGGTCTTAAGATAAAATCATTTTGGTTGGATATAACAATACAAAAAACCTCCAACATGTATTTTGGCAATCTTCTCTGGTGGCTATTATCTCTGCTTCTAGTAAGATTGTTGTTTGTCTTGTATGACACATTTAGACTACAAAAAAATCAATTTTTTTTATCAATATATATTGTAGTGCAAGGTTGAAGGAAATACAAACAATTTTAGTTGTCTTTCTATTTGTTTATCTTGTTTTCCTTGAATTTTGCAAGTTTGACTCATGTAGTTTATCGTGACAAGAATGGGGTGTTCTTTTCCATGATGAAAAGTGTGTGGAGGTTCTTCTTACTCTTTTCCCCATTGGAATTCTTAATGTTCAACTTAAAAAATGTTTCAAGTTTTATCGAATGCATAATAAGTTATGTTTGAGTTATTGGATGCCTAATTTGTTGAGATGTGGTATACCCTTTCAAGCTCATAGGTAAGAATTTGTGTTACTTCATTTAGAGATTTATGTCAAAGTCTATGTCAAGACTTATCTAGATTTCTAGAAAGAAATCAACATTCCAAAAGTTGAGTGGTAGTCAGAGGAATATTGCCTCAACAATAAGCCAACTTTTAAGCTTAGTTTTGGTTTCCATTACAAGGATGTCCAGTAAGAAAGGATTTTTGTGTTATAAGGTGCTTTGAGTTCATAAAACTAACTATCAATCATTAAAAAAGTAAAGTTTCGACCTAAAAGTGATAGATCCTAGTGTTGATAAAATGTTGAAGGATCTTTGCAAGCTTAGTATTGACATTGAGGCTTCTAGAAATAATTTGGCACCTATAGGGGAGAAAATTGTTAATGAATCCAAAGAAGTGGTGGTGTCCATGGAAGGGTTAGGAAAGGATTGGAATATCACCAACAATAAAGAAAAATTCAAGGATCTTATCAAGTTCCTTATTCAAAGCCTTTAGTTGGATAAGAAAAGAAATTAAAAAATTGCATGCTCAATATTATTCCAAGTTAGATAGTGAGAATATTAAAGCTAATTATTTTCCAACACAAAGGGGTTGAAATTATAGTAGTTAAGGAGCTTGTGGAAAATTTAATATAGCCAATATAACATGCATCATAAGTACCACACATGTACTCATCATGACAAGTTACTCAACGTACCCATCCGGTCTGGTTCATGTAGTTTATCGTGACCAAAAATGGGGCGTTCTTGATACATTAGTAATGCATTAATCATTTAGTTTCTACAATATATAGTGGGTCCAATTTATTTGGTGGCTTCTTACTACAGATAGAGTTAAAGGTTTTTTTTTGTATGACATCTAATGGAGGTTCGCAAGAACACCTAATTACCTACCTAATCAAGTCAGGGGTAAGGTGGATGACTGCATTATCCTCCCACACTTGTTTTCTAGGCAGCTCTACAGAATTTGGTTGTATTATGCTCCCTCGATGTGCCACTTTTGATGAATTTGTCAACTGTGGTTCATGGTTGTTGATTGTGCCATGATAGATTTGTTTCCTGGAAACTTACTTTGGTAGAGTATGTGTAGAGCAAAAATTTAGCTCAAGTATCCCATACAATATTTTTTTGTTTGAAAAAAATGTAATGTTGGTTATCTGACAAGTAAGTGATGTTTTTAAAATCCTAAACTCCAGCCATTCAATGTATTTAAAATTGGTTAGACATTGAAACCATAGCACCAACATCTATTTAACACTGATTACACGTCATAACCATAACAAATGTTTATTTAACATCGGTTCACTTACGTTGACATCAACATCACATCACTTAAGCAATGTTATAATATTTTAGATTGCTAATCAAAATGGTTTTTCTAGGTTTGTAGGCATCAATTTGACGTTGATCTATCAATTTAATGTCGAAAAATCAACATCTTCTAAAAAAGCTTTGTTATATCGTCTATCGATGTAACATCATGTATTTGACAAATATACCATCAATAATGAGACATTACTAACTCGGCGTTTAGCATATTCTTCTCCAACATTTATTTGATGTTTTAAATGTTGAAATAACGTCAGGTTTCAACCCCAAATGTAGTAGTGTGTGAAGTCCAAAGACTGTGTTATCCTTCCTAAAATGAGTATTAGAGTGCTCCATCTGTAAATCTTGGATTTAGACTTATTGATGGATCCTCCCAATGCTTATAAATATTGTTGGAGTACAACCTCGAATATTCTAGCAATGCTCATTGAAATCCCCTAAAAAAGTAGAATGTCACTGACAAATTGAGAATGATATAGAGGCTTTATGTCTCTAGCTATTCTACTATATAGGGGTTCCATTACCTAAATCTCTCTAAACCTCAGCTTAGAGCTTCCACTATAATGATGGAGAGATATAGGTAGAGGAGGCAATCTTGCCAAAGACCTCTAGTGGATTGAAAAGACTCAATTGGTCATCCATTTACCATCGGATCTATCCAAGGGTTTATAATAAATCTTTAGCCAAATTTTTGAAGGGAATGGTAAACCCAAAATTTTCCATTACTCCTAGCAAAAATATGGTGTTTAATTTTTTCAAAGAAGTTGGATATATCCAACTTCATGACCATGCATCTCCCCATTAGATTAGTTGTGCAATGCTTCTTGGAACATAATTATAGTTTCCATAAATGTTGGTCGTGCAATGAAACCCCCTTGATGATTGGAAATCAATTATACCATAAACAAGAGGGTCTCATACACCAATTAGATGTCTGGCTTAGCGTGACCTTAAAAATGGATTATTATTATTATTATTATTATTATTATTATTATTATTATTATTATTATTATTATTATTTCAACCTTTTAGCCATTATTAAACCCTTATATTATCCTGTAAAAGGCTTCATATAATAAAATGAGAATGAGCAGACCAGTTTGCTGCAGGAAGCTAGACAAAGAGGACCCTACAGAGGAAGAGGGACTGAGAAACATGAAGATTGATGAAACTACAAGTGAAAGGGAGATTAGAGGGAAATACCCTAGGACTAGTCAACCTTATTTCTAGGAGCCTTTGAATACGCAGAAGCATCCGATGATCAGATCTCAGTCTATCGATTCTATGGCCAGTTCCATCTATAAGAATCTCGAGTTTAAAGCATCTCACGTAATCGGGTTCTAAAATAAAATTGGTTAGCAAATTGAGAGCTTGAAAAATATCCCTTGGACTTGACAAAGTCTCGTCTTTGCATGAGGAAGACGAGAAAACGTGGAAATAATAAAACAAATATCTATTTATGCCACTGAATGGAGAGAAGCTTGATTATGGAGGGATTGTGGAAAATGAGAATGATGAATCAAAAACAAATGCAGACGTGATTTCCATAAGGGAGTTGGGTTTCAAAATGGATTATTTTAGTTTTTAATAAAATTGACGCTATTCCATCTAGTCTCAGATTCTGTCGGCTATTTGTTAAAATGCTAGACAGTCTTGAAGTTGAAAAAACAACTATCTTCCAGGATGAAATATGCAAAACTATGTTGAAGGAATTTTCAGGCGATGAATGTTGTTGGGATTGGTTAGAAAGGCGACATCTTACAAAATTCCAGCAGGGGAAATAGATAGGGAAAGAAAAGGGTGTGGCTGGATTGAATAAAACAATTCAGGTTTATGAAGATGCCCTGAAAACTGTTATGTGTGCAAAAATGTATGGATATTATACCAAGTTTTTGCAAGACCTTATAGACCTTGATAAATCTGAATCTGTGGATGGCCTGTATTTTATTAAGAAGAATCTTCTTATTGAGAAATGGGTTGGTGTCTAATTTTGATTATAGCTGTGTAGATACAAAACTTGAATATTTATGCAGTCATAAAATAAGAGAGTGCAAAGCAAGACTTATACATTAAGAAAAGTTAATTATAGTAAATCTGATCAGTTCAAAATAAAATGGTAGAAACTTTTGATTATAGTTTTGTAAAAATATTCAATTTTTTAAGGATTTTATATAGTTTTTATAAAATTTTGACTATTTGTAAAGTAAAAAAGAATGATTTTTTTAAAAAATAGAAGAAATCCATATTGCAGCCAACAGTATCAACAGTATGAAGAGGAAAGAAAGCAGCATCATAGTCAAGAGAAGGCTGGTCCATGCGTAGCACAAGTCAACTAGGAAGAGTAAAGGAACAACATTCCAGGTATGTGTTTGTTTCGCTATAATATCGAGACAAATGAAGAAATGTTGTGATGGAAGGATCCAGCAAATAAACTATAGTTGGCGATCCACGTGATAGAGAGAAGGTGGCCTGCGTATCAGTGGTAGGTGCTTGAGGTAGGAGTTCCATGGTGGATGATGGAAAATTCAATCAAAGGAAAGTTGAAGCAAAAGGATCCAAAGTCCTTTCTTGTGGTTATATGGTGTTCAATGCATAATGTGCAAGGATGCCAAAATTAAAAAAAAATTGGTCAAAAGTTGAATGAGAGGAGAAGAGTTATGTGTATGTTGGGGCAGCGTTCAAGATTGTAGGTAATAATTTATTATTTTGGATATTGGAATCTCATATTTTTAATGAGTTGAGCATTAATATTTAGGCTTGTATTCTAAAAGGGTGTAAGGTAATTGGGTTTAAAAGTCTTGTGAAAATGTGATTGATCTAGTTGTAAATAAGAGTGCAAGAGGGAGTATCTCTAATAGAGAATAGCTCTTAGTTGCAAAGAAAGGGTCAAAACTGTGAGGTGGTCTATGATGGGAAGTAACATTGAGTTGCCTAATTTAATGTTGCAAGGATTCGTTCATATTTGAATTAGTTACTCCAATATAAAAAAAAATTGGTCAAAAGTTGAATGAGAGGAGAAGAGTTATGTGTATGTGGGGCAGTGTTCAAGATTGGAGGTAATAGTTTATTTTAAAAGGGTGTAAGTTAATTGGGTGTAAAAGTCTTGTGAAAATGTGACGGCTTGTGAAAATTTGATTGGTCACATGGGAAATAGTTAATTGTCGTGATGGTTTAGTGGTGTTTATTTGAGAGAAAGAAAATATTGTAAGGACTGAAATATGTTCAAGGAAGGGATATTATACAATGTCTTCTTATGTGTTTTGACCAAGTTGTAAATGAGAGGAGTGTAAGAGGGAGTACCTCAAATAGAGAATAGCTCTTAGTTGCAAAGAAAGGGTAAAAACTGTGTAGCTCTCGGGAAGTGGTCTATGATGGGAAGTAACATTGAGTCGCCTAACTTAATGTTTCAAGGATTCGTTCATATTGGAATTAGTTACTCCAATATTGGACAAGCTTGATTTGGAGATACAGGTCGTGGATGACAAACAGGAAGACACCAATTGTGTACATGACTTCAAAGGAACACAAGGAAGAATAAATCAGCAAAGGAACACATTATGGTTCTATGGTATTTGGGGCAAGGTTTAAATTTTGTGTAATGTGATTGAGTATATGGTTGTAAGCCCTATATAGGAATGCATACCCACATTTTGGTTATGGTGTATCAGACCCATGGTTCGGTATTCAACAATGGTGATGTGGCCTTAGACTCATGATTGGAGGTTTGATCTTTATTACTTAGTGTCCTTGAAGGGTAGGTTGTTCACCGAGATAAGGAGTTGTTAACACTAGTGTGTTGAGTTAGCACTAGTTGTAGACTTTGGGTAATGTTGGATCAGGTGTGTCATAATCGAATCAAGTAAGATTCAAGGAACAAATGTCAGGAGAGAAAGGTGCATCAGTTGCACTGGTTAGTTCTTGGAAATTGCGAGGGGATTTGTTTGCAAATTCAAGGGGAGTTCATCAAGGAGTTAAATGAACCATGTAGGTGAAGGACTTCCTACTAGACCAACGGTTGAGTACTATGTATTTTGATGGATGGTTGTTCCTTTATATGGACTTTGACAGTTTGGTGGTGGCTATATGCTTATGGTATGGAATTAAAATACTAGGTCGAACCAAATGAAGACTTTACAATGTGGGACCATATTTAGGATCTGAAGAATAATTTGTTATGGTAGACTAGAGAATAATGAAGATCTCAATGGACAAGACAAGTACTCATTAAGGAGGAGTATTAGAATAGCTAACTCATCTTCTATGTTAATATTTAGTCACATGAGTTTGTTATTGTATTGATTATTGTCAAGTAGAAAATGTCTCTATGTGAATAGCCTTCTTGAGTGGTTTTAGGAGGTTGTTGGTTGAGAACTAGATTAGATCCTAGTTTAGTGTGTGGTTGGGTATTCTCTCAAGTAGTTATGATTGTGATAAGGTAGTGTGTCTATCTTTAGGCAAAACCATCATGTATTTATATGTTTACAATTACACTAATATAGAAGAACAATCAATACAATTTTGTCATGCCAACTCTCTGCTCTCTTATTTTCTGATATGTTTTCAATTGAACCAAGTCCAATTCTCTCTCTAGAACTCTGTTATTCCAAGTAAACAATGCACATTGAAGGGCACACTTTGCTAATTAAATGTCCAACCCAACACTCTAGTTATGTTAAGCCATCAATACAACATACTCTGTTTATTTGAAATATCCATGCCAACTCCTTTGTCAACAACAATTATGTCGAGTCATTCTAAATTCAAGTGAATAACAAGATGCAAAGCATTACTTCTCATGAGAATCATCGCAACCATGAAGTATTTAATTGGTATGTCCATACATCCAAAAAATTACTTCTCATGGGAATCACTGCAACCATGAAGCAATTAATTGGTATGTTCATACATCTATGAACCGATGGTTGTAGCAATGCCTTGATACAATAGCTTAGGAAATCAAGGGAGCGTTGTAGGAGGTTAGCAACAAAGGTGTGTGTGTGTGTGTGTGTGTGTGTGTGTGTGTGTGTGTGTGTTCCAACAAACTTTCTTTTAGTATTGTGGGTAGATATGAATTCCCATGGGTTTGTACTAGTTAAAGGGGGATAAAAGAACCATTAGACGATGCTCTCACATATGTGGTTAAAGAAAAGCACCATTCAACACATAGATGAGTTTATGCCCATGCAAAAAACATTGTAGTATATGGTTTACACAACCAAAATCACCAACAAACATAGTTTTCGTGCGAATCGTTGTGATTACTACACAACAAGGAAATCGAAAAACAAATTGGATAATCAAGATTGTTGTCATTGTTGTGATTCAATAATCAGTCAAATTAGCAAATATGAGAAATGCCACCAATGAATCAATGTAGGTAAATAAGGTTGTAGAATGTGGTTTTCACAATGAACCGCCAATATATTAAACCCAACTAGTAATCACAATAATCTTAGGTGCTTTGGGAATTAATTAACTCTAGAACTAAGCATAAATACAAAGAATCACAAGACTAAAGCAATTACATATTCATACAATCAATTATACAACATTAATACATAGATTATCTTGAAAACAACCCATCGACTGTCTTTTTCAATCTTTATTTCTCAGGACTTGTAGAATTACAATGGTGTTTTGGCTCTCAAGATAATTTCATATTACAAACTAAGAAGTTTTCTCAAAAATTACACTCTTCTCTACCAAATAACCCCTTCTCTAATGATGTGCAAAAGTTAATAGGAAAAATTGGCTTGTTGGAAGGCTAAGCATCCCCAAATATTCAACTTCCTAACTCCAACACTCTTCCATTCCTTTGTCCTTTTGTTAACAATGTTCTGGTTCACAATTCCTTGCTTTATTTGTCTTCTTCTTTTTTAATTTGTAATTCCTTAATTATTTGCGCATTCATTGGCAATGCAACATTTTGGAGGCAAGTGGTAGTGGATTGGATAAGCATGGGACCCTTCACACTATCAACCACATATAACCTTTTTTATCAATCTCGTAGCCTTGAGCTTCACTATTTTAGCCAACTTTCTAATTTTGTCAAGTTTTCTTCATTGAACTAAGCCATTAAGTCCATTCAATGCTTGTTTCATATCCATTTTCAATCAATTCATCCCTTGATTTGTATTTTGCCTTCAGCATGGTTAAAACTTTTGAGGTGTGTTTTTATTATGGAGCATGCTTGTCTAAAGAAGTGGGATGAAAATCCATCTAGACCCAAAGATTTATCTAGTTCCATTTCCCATATAGTTGCATCTACCTCCTCCTCTAAAATTGGTTTCATTAATTGTTTATTATTTTACTCTATGATTGTGCAGGAAATGTTGTCCAACATCTTCTAGAGTACCTTAGGGTTGAAAGGAGGTCCTTTAGTATGCAACAACCTGAAGTCAACAAAATATCGATTGAGAAACACTTTGAAGTCTCCCACTTTGGTGCCCTTTGGGAGGGATAGTTCTTTGATGTTGTTTTTTATCCTCTAGCATTAATTGTCCATGAAATATTTTTGTATTTTTTATCTTCTGCTTTTACCAATAATCTTATGGATTTTAGTCTCTATAATTCTTGTTTTGGCCTCAAATTATTTATCATATTATTATTGGTCATTGATTCATCTAAGCTTAATTAAGGGGTGATTCATTCCTCTATGTGCCTCTGAACATACTACAATTTTTCCTCTCTCACTTCTCTTTCCTAGGTGGGTGGTAGGAAGCGCTTCCTATCCTACACCTTTAGTTTGGCCTCAAGTCTTTTAACCTTTTTCTCCCAAATGTAAGAGAGGGAACCTTTGACATTAATTTTCCACGCTAATTGAATTGTTGCTTGAGACTCTAGGAGATAAAACCAAAATGGCTTGGAGCATTAAGTAATAGGAACCAAATTTTGAGCTACAACAACTAAGAATTTGATAGGGTTATGATCGGACATTATATATGGAATAATTTTTTAGGATATGTCCACCCAATATTCCAAGGAGGAGCTCTAAAGGATATGTCCACCCAATATTTCCTAACCCAGTTCTTCATTTTTTGCATGTAAAAGATTTTTTATGGTTTTATATCAATCAAATCCCACTCTAAAATTAGGTCAAATTACTCTGTATTTGGGTCCCCAATGAATACTCCCTCCTTTTTCTCCCAAATGGCGAAAATTGTGTTACATCAATTGCCACAATTCTAGATTATGGGGTCAACTACCTACTCAAAGAAAACCCCAACATTTTTTTTTCAATCTCATTATTCGAGGAATATATGTTGGTGACTTAGAGTTTCTAACCATTCACCATATTCAAAAGAACTACAATGACCTAGTGGGGATCAACTAAGAACAATTCAAGCCAGAGCTAAAGAGGGTACCACATTTTTCATATCCCCCTAATGATTCAACTTGAAGGAAAACTAGAAAACAAACAAGATCTCCAAATAGAATTTTGTTGTCCTCGAGATTAGATTCATGATCTAGCTTTACTACCTAATTTTATTTTTTCTCGCCCAAATTAGCACCCTTGTAAGAGCTCCACTTGTGGTGATAACTAGGTAAGCACACTTGGGAAATGCACCACTGTCACCTCAGTAATTTTCCCCTTCACTTTAGGCTAGTTCCTAGAATCCATGGGGGGTATCCCAATCTAAGTGAATTAAACCTGTCAAATAAGTCGTTGTCCTGCGATAGATCCACTTCAACAAGCAACACCTCGATATACGATTAGATAGACCAATGCCAATAAGTGATAAGATTCGTTAGATAATATCCAATAGAAAACAAGGGCATAAACCACCCCAAATAAAGAGGGTTAGGAGCTAATTATTATGTGCTTAGTCATAAATAAGAGATAGCTTATGCAATAAATAAAAACTAGAATTGATCAATTACAAGCTTAATTTACATGTAATCATGAACTTTTCATAAACTTGTAAAAAGGGATGGTGAGTCCGCTTAGGGTTTCACCAAGAGAATCTCCCAATAAAATATAAATACAATTAGCAACTAGGAGATTAATTTCACAACTAGATATGCTATATGGGCTTGAAAAATAATCTAGAAATGAAGTATAGACTAGGAGAGGGTTAGAATACACCTTTGAAGCACCAAACCCTAGCCTTTAAGGTTTCACCATATATGATTTCTAATGCATAAAATTAATTTCTAGATTTGAAGAACTCAAGTCATCCCATGAGATGTTAGAACAATCCTTAAAGAACAATGAGGGAGGGCCAATTTTCCTTATTAGGGTTATATATTAATAATGAAACATAAACCCTTGTACAAGATGTCTATAAAGTAAGATACAACATTAACCATTCACTAGATAAATGAATATTTTTGTATGGTTTTGAGATTTTTATATCTTTTGAGATTTTTATATTTTATAAAAAAATAAAGAAAATAATTTGATTTTATGATTTTGGTGGTTGGTTGTTGGGATTTAGACGTAGTGCCTTGTCTCCACTTAAAGTTTTATAGGGCCAATAAGTATGCCCCTCTAAGAATTGTTATACAAGGCTTATGGATTTGAATGAGAGACTAGAACCTTAAGGAAAAATAGTCTCTTGTATAATCAAGACAAGTCATGAAAACCAAGTCCCTACAAGAAGGGTTTCCCCAAGGGAAGAGCCTTCACCAACAAGATCAACTATATCTTGAATATAATGCTTAAAACCCTTGCAAAGAAACCAAGAGGAAAAATGAAGCAACTGATTAATTACTTGCTTAAGTTAACAAGAGAAGAAGGAAGGAACAAATCCTAGAACATCTCCTCTCCAAGTAGTTAAGTAAATCCTCAAATGGATTGATCTTGCTAGCTTTGTAGAAGTATTGAACATCACAATAATATCTTTGATGAAGCAAGAAAGAGAGAGTTGCAAGAATTGACACCAAAACCTCCAAGAAATATCTTCTATTAAAAGGATTGTAAAATGATCTCCAACATTTCACAACGATTTGGAATGAGAGGAGAGCCTCTATTTATCGAGGAGGCTTCTACATCCTTCTCATTCTTTATTAATTATTTTTCCTGAAATATAGCCTAGGATAATAATAAACGAGACTTGTCATCCACAAAAATAATGAGACTAAGTCAATACAAAATCAAATGATGCCACAAGTACATAAAACCCTCATGAAAGAAGAACATCCAAACAAAAATGGGGCCAATTTGCTCTCCTAGCACAATATTCCATCAAAAGAGTGATGTGGAGGCCTCAAAACAAGGTTGGGTATCCTACCAAGCAATCAAGGCTCTAGAGTTCCTCTCCTCCATGTGGAACGACCTCATGAAAACATGGAGAATGACCTCAAAAGTGGAAAAACTCCTCATAATGTGCTCAAGGAATCATCAAGAGTAGTCTCCAAGCCATGATCAAGCCTTGAAATCAAGCAAATGCACTCCTCAAGGCAAGGAAGATCAGTCTCCAAGTCAAATCATCACACAAAACACCCACATGGTTGTTATAAACCCCACATGTGTGGGTCGGCCCTCAAATCAAACTAAAAACACCTCAAAAAATGGTGAAAGAAGAGGAGTGTTCTAGGATCTCTAATGTAGCATGTGTAAAGGATGTCCATGTGTGAAAAAGTATCCAAAATGTACCTCGTAGGATGTGACTAGTGCCTCGAAATATGTGTACTACCTTGAGAATTGCACACTCTCTCAGTAGATGTGAAATTGTCTCGGGAGACGTGAAATATGTGACACTATCTCAGGAGACATGAAACTCACTGAACATATGTAAAATCGTCTCTAATAGTAGATGGAAAAAGCATGATGAATACATAAAAAAGGGATCCATGCTTGGGAATACAATAAGTGTGTTATACATAGGTGTGACAACCTTTACAAAGAACAACACTTTTACATCATAAACAAAGGGGAAAGAGACCATGCAACTCTCCTTAGATCATGTCTCTTGGCAGATCCACCACAAGATAGTTTCATACCTAACCTAGATCATAAATGACCAACATGGTGAGAGTTACCAGCATCAGGCGGCAGTCTATTGTAGCCATAAAATCAAAATCCAATCTCAACATGGGGATTAAAATGAAGGGACATTACCGACCACATGGGCTCTAGAGATACCACATAATCCCCCTACCAATACATACAACATCTAAGCATGGTCCAATAAAATACATGAGTAAAAATACAACCACACTTTTGGCTTAACATAGTACAATAAGGAACATAATCTGCTCATACGATGGTCCACAACTAGTGAAAAAATGTAGGGTACACCGAAGTGAATCTGAGGTGTAACAAATGGCTACAACTCATGGACATGTGCTCATCTCGAGAGTACATGAGAAATCCAAAATATAGGAAACATGTAGACCTGAAACATTCTCAACCAATGGATATTAAATATAGGGGAGGGTGAAGACATAAGAGTCTTTCCTCTTCCCTACAAGAGAAATAAAATCCATGCATAAATGAAACATATATACAAGCACATGTTAGTAGCACCACATCTCAGAGAAAGATATGTACATGTAAGCAACATTTAACTTTTATTCTTAAATAAAAAATAAAATGCAGACTATCGAGATTGAATCACCATCATTAGCGGAGACACCAGAGGTGAGAGTAAATTCATATCCAGTTCCGGGGACATCCCTTTCAGGTTCAAACCCATAACCATTTGTCCTACCCTCCATTGAATACGGTGAATCAACGAATTACTTACACTATGGATCAGCAGTAACAATCACGTATATAGAAGAAAGTCGGACTTGGATGAGGTGGAGGGATACCCGCAATTGTTTACCTAGAAAAAGAAGATCCCATTGAAGTTGATCTGCCAGCAACAACATATTTTTCAGTAGTAGATCCAAATCCAGTAGAATAACCAGATGTTGCAGTCGTTCCAGCAGTAGACCCAGTAGCAAGACCAACAACAGTCGATCTAGCTTATCCACCAGCAACTTGCCCAACAACACCACCTGCACCCTCGAGCCTTGCAGTACACCGAGCTTTGTTTGTCATTTCATTTAAGCATCCGGCTTTGTTGCAGCACCTATTATGACCTACAACACTTATTACGTTGGTTACGTGTTGAAATAATGTAACTGCAAAGAGTATTCTTATTATTATTGATATTTTATTCATAGGATCAATCCCCATTGTGGATTGATCATGTCGGATATTGTAATAGGACCAAATCCCCTTTTGTGGATTGGTCAAAAGACAATTGTAATAAGTAGAATAAGAAGTTGGCCCCAACAGTTAATTAAGAGACCCAGAAATATAATAAAGGTGGGTTTACCCACCCAGATTGAGAAATCGGCCCTGCCAATGAAGAGACACTTCACACATGCCAGAACTTGTATAAATAAAGGAGGCTAGTGCCTCATTTGATCACAACTCACTTTCTCAGTTTGAGAGACAAGTTATGATCTGTTACCGACAAAGGAGAGAAAGAGTGGCGCATATCTTGGAGAGGACTTTCTATTTTAGCATAGAGATCTCTTGGCATTGTATTGGCTATCCATATTAAGGAAGTTTTGTTGGGTTTTCTTCCCCTAAAGGGTTTCCCAAGATAAATGTTGTGTCTCTTGTGAATGTGTATTTCTCAGTGATCTTGTTCTTATGTTGCTATTATCTAATGAAATGCAAAGAACTATAATAATGGAAGAAACTTTAACATGGTATCAGAGCCAACCTGAAGGAAGCATATTTCACAAGAGAAAAACGTCACTATTGTCGTACCTGTAAATTAGGGTTTTTCAAAAGGGAATCTTTTCAGCTTCAAAACCACCTAGAAAGTTGTGCCCTCCCCCAAGGATCATTTTGGCACCTTCAACGCACCTTTTCAGTGGTTGGATCTCTCGGAAAGTGAAACCCTAGTTTCACAAAAGTACAAGAAGTACCAAAAGCACCAGTCCAGAAATCCGCAGATCAGATTTGAAGGGGGAAAAGTTGGATTTTCTCAAATCCAAACACACCAGGTAGCTTGCCTCAGCCAAGCGCATCTCCTGGTAAGTTCAAATTTTGATTTTGAGCAATTTCATTTTTCGGCCATTTTCCTAGCTCCAAGTAAAGATGTCTGCAAGCATTAAGCTTGTTGACAAGTTAGAAGGAGTGGAAAACTTTCATGCCTGGAAGTATAGGATTGGCCTCATTCTTGAAGAGAATGACCTAGCAAGATTTGTCAAGGAAGAATTACCGGAACCCGAAGATGCTGCAGAAAAGGCAAAGCATCAAAAGGACACAATAAGGGCCAAAAGAATCATTGCAGATTCAATCAAGGACCATCTAATCCCTTATGTGTCATCCAAGAAGACCCCGAAAGAAATGTTCGATGCCTTGACCAGAGTATATGAAGGAAAGAACATAAACCGGAAGATGAATCTTAGAACTCAACTGAAGAATACAAGGATGCAAAAAGGAGAAATGATTCAGGAATACTTCTCCAAAATCTCGGAATTCAAAGAACAGCTAGAAGTTATTGGAGATACCATAGACGAAGACGAAATCATAATGATGGCACTAAATGGTCTTACAATACCTTGGGATGCTTTCATCCAGACGATATGTGCTAGAAAGGAGAAACTGAAGTTCGACAGCCTATGGGAAGAATGCATCCAAGAAGAAACAAGAGTAGCGAATCGTGAAGCACTACTAGCTAGGGATGATGATCAAGCCCTAGCCACCC
>JZKD02S2006582.1:1266228-1279053 GCA_000966675.3 Picea glauca | reverse complement strand
TTTTTTTTGTAGCAGCTAGAGGCCGAATTTGCCCAAACAAATTACAAATCTGAGTTCCTATCACAATTTCACCCAATTTCAAAAAAAAAATCAGTCGAAACGGAGTACGAGAAGTGAAGTTATGAACATTTTAAATTCAACAGTTTTTTAGGGTTTTCCAGAAAAAACTGTGATTTTCTGTCCTAACTTATTGTTCTATTTTTTGGGTTTTTTCATGACAGCAGCGGGACTGAAGAATTCATAGGGTGCTCAGATGGCTATTTTCTCTCAAACCCTCAAAGAAATTCTACAAATTACTGAAGCATTCAAATCTCAATTGTATGATACATTGGATGCTAGATTGCATGACCTTGCAGATGGCCTCAATGATAGTTTCCGTAGTATTCAAGATTCATTAGATAGAATGCAAGAGAGATTTCTTATGGCAGACATCAGGGATGAATATAATCAAGAAATATATGCTTGGTATGATTTTGAGGTCGATTGTAATGATTGGTATATGGATAGTTATCATTTCTGGGATGACAACCACTTTCATATTTTATTTGATGACTCTAATCCACCTTCTGTAGAGAGAATCAATGTGACAAATCGAGAGCCAATGATTATTACCAGTGTCTATCCTGCATATTCTACAGTGGTATTATTCCTTTCATATTCTGCTATGACCATTTTCCACTATGTGGATGGATCTTCTTATTTGGATCCACATGACAGGTGTAAGTCTTTGGAGCATCATTTTGAGTTGGTTATTGGGTTCCAAAATATTCCACGGGAGTTCACATGAGCACTTGGACATGGGACCCGACCTTACAATGGTGGTTGGACAACTTCATCATGGTGGCTTTCCTTTCTACATGGGACATTGGTTCTCTAGTCTTCTTCAGCATTATGGTCCACAATTATCCATGGGACCCTAGTATATGGTTGTACATCAAGCGTTGAGGACAACGCTTTCATAAGGGGGATGGAATGTTAGGTAGCTAGAGAGGTAATAGTGGGGACCCAGAGGGCCCGTAGTGATAATAGTGGAAGTCATTCAATGTAAGGTGGACTAAGTCCACTATATTATTAAATAAGGCCCACTATGGTAGTTAGATATAATAAATATAAGAGGACTTCTTAGAAAGTTCTACTTCTAGAAGATTTATCCTCTAGAATGTTCTTAGGTGATGGTAGCATTATATAAAGAGGTTCAAGCAATGTAATGGGACATGAAGAGAAGTATTGTATTGCGAATTGAAACTCATTAAGAGGAAGCTCCCTCGAAGAGGCAAGTGAATAGGAGAGGATCCCTTCCATAATAGGATCCATTGTATGGTGTTGCCCTACCTCAAGGGTTTGGTAATAATATAGTGTGGTTTCTTCTATCTTGCTTTGTGGATCTATTGTGTATTCAATATTTCTGGTGATTATATTTGTAGATCTATTCAAGTACTTAACATTCAGCTTTAAGATGCCAACTGAAGCCACCATGTCAAGACACGTCAACAATCTAAGATCTATTATCAAACATATTGCAGAAGTCAAGGTAGTAGTTGATGATGAGAATGTAAAGGCTATTCTCCTGAACATGTTGTCGCCTAAATACAGTAGTGTTATATTTACCTCGAGTCAGCGACCTTCACAAAGTCTGAACTAATTGATTGCAGCATTGCTAGCAGAAGAAAAGAGAACCATTGAAAGTGATAGCCAATCGGAACTTGCATCTATGCAAGAAACAATCGCAATAGAGCAACAAAAGACAAAGAGGAAATAGAATTTCACTACTGCAAGAAGTTGGGTCATACAACTTGGAATTGTAGACAGTGAGCCAATGATGTTCTTAACAGAAAGGCCAAAGATAAACAACATATAGCGAGTGTAGCCATGATTGAAGATCTATCAGATGTTGACAATGGTGAAGAATCTACTGAAGAAAAGGGATTTTGTGTATTTTAGGAAGCTTATGCTTTGAAGACAGGAAGGGATCGGTTAACACCTCAAAATAGATTGTTGCCCAATTAGTTAATAAGTTGTGGATCTATGGAAATATCCCTCATTAGTTGGAGAGACATGCATGTGGATTGTAGTCTACTAGTGAGGTTATGTGACATGCATGTGGATTGTTGTCTAGTAATCGATTTCGAAAGTTTCGTGATTTGGGAGTTCATGGAGGTGGAATCCGAGAACTCGAGAATTCAACTTAGTAGCTACAACTTTACGAGGGTTATGAGGCATCTTGATTGAGCTCAAATTGGTCCAGGAAATATGTAAAAGAAAAGGCTTCTAAAGGATGTTATTGATGTTTAGTGTTCAATTTATGTGTTTTAGATTCAATATATGTAATTGATTTCAATTTGTTTTAGCATATGTATTAGAGATATAAGGCTTACCATGTAATAAAGTCATTTTATGACTTTAGAATATGTTAATGTTTATTTTTTGAGTAAATCAATCTATCTCACATTCATAAGTGGAAATGAATTGTTTAATGAACAATGATATATAAAGAGGTAAACTCCTTTGTAATAGATGCACCAATTATTCATTGATAATATCATATGGTGTTATTGTGAGTATCTTTCTTTGAGCTTAGTTATGTGACTAAACCCTATCTAGGGTTTCCTCATTTAGTGATCTAGCTCATTTTGTAATAGAATTGACACAAAAAAATCCAAGAAAGACCTATTAAAAGGCTTGTAAAATGATCTCTAACAATTCACAACAATTTGGAATGAGAGGATAGCCTCTATTTATAGAGAAGGCTTCTACATCCTTCTCATTATTTATTAATTAGTTTTCCTTAAACTTATCCTAGGATACTAACAAAGGAGACTTGCCATCCACGCAAAGGAGACTAAGTCAGTACAAAATCAAATGACGCCACGTGTACATAAAACCCTTATACAAGAAGAACATCCCACAAAAAATGGGGCTGATTTTCTCTCCTAGCACAATGTTCCAACAAAAGAGTGATGTGGAGGCCTCAAAAAAAGGTAGGGTAGCCTCCCAAGTAAGCAAGGCTTTTCTTCTCCTCCAAGTGCAACGACCTCGTGAAAACATGTAGAATGACCTCAAAAGTGGATGGCCTCCTCACAATGTGCTCAAGGAATCATCAAGAGTAGTCTCCAAGGCATGATCAAGCAAAGGTGCTCCAGAATGCAAGGAAGATCAATCTCCAAGTCAAATCATCACCCAAAACACCCACATGGTTGTCATAAACCCCACATGTTTGGGTCAACCCTCAAATCAAGTGGAAGACACCTCAAAAAATGGTGAGAGGAATGTTCTAGGATCTTCAATGTAGCATGTGTAGAGGATGACCATGTGTGCGAAAGTAGCCCAAATGTGCCTTAGAGGATGTGACCAATGCTTCAGAATGTGTATTTCCTCAAGAATTATGGCATTGCCTTGAGAGACGTGAAACTAAGTGAACATATGCATAATCATCTCTAATAGTGTATGGCCAAAGGGTGATGAATACATAAAAAAGGGATATGTGCTTAGGTATACAATAAGTGTGTTATACATAGGTGTGACAACCTTTACAAAGAGCAACACTTTTACATCATAAACAAAGGGGTAAGGGACCTTGCAGCTCTCTCTAGATCATGTTTCCTAGTAGATCCACCCCAAGATGGTTGCATACCTAACCCATATCATAAATGACCGATATGGTGAGAATTACCAACACTAAGGAGCAACCAACCGTAGCCATAGAAGCAAAATACAATATTGAGATAGGGACTAAAAGGATGGGCCATGACTGACCACGTGGGGTTTGGAGATACCACATAATCCCCCTACCAATACATAGAACATCTAAGCATGGTCAAGTACAATATATGAGTGCAAATACAACCACACGTTGGCTCATCATGGTGCAATAAGGCACACAATCTGCTCATATGATGGTCCACATCTAGTGAAAAAAGTAGGGTACACTTTGGTGAATCTAAGGTGTAATAGGCCCTAGGGACAAAGGTTTATTATAGGTCAATTGGGTTTAGTCTGGGTGGTTGGGAGGAATGATTGTTATCCTCCCCACCCAAGTTCAGTTCCCGCAAGTGACATGTTGAGCTCTTAACGAGTGTATTATTGTTAAGGGTTTTGAACCCTGTTATTGACCAGTTGCGTTCCCTAAATATTTTAGGGTTTACCTTGGGTATCGTCCTCAAAGTGAGGGGAAGTACTTGTGGTTTTCCCTGGGCAGTGAAACCTAGGATAAAAAATTTCTTATAGGACGGATTGCAATACTAATTCTTTGTTCATGTTGCCTCTTCTTCTCTTGATTCCTTGTTGGTTCTCCTTCCCTTTTTATGATTTAGGTTCTTTAATGTCTTCATCTCCCCAATTGATTGAAGCTTTATTTTTGGTAATAGTACTCGATTTTTCTAGCAGAGACGATCCAACTAAGGTTATAACAATGTCTTTGGAAAGGATGTATGAGTAGTCACATGCCACCACCTCCTTCAAGATCTAATTGAGGGGGTTTCCAAGACTATTGGAATCCAATGATTTCCCATTTGGATTCAAATCGGTTGGGGAGACACATGTTTGAGGGATGTGAATTGGGAGCTTTCATTTCACCCTTATTTTCCAAACCTTGTTTTTTTGTGTCTTGAGATTTTGTTGCCTCGAATTTGATTGTTGTGAATTGATAGTACTTACTCTGTCACTTGGGTTTGTTGTTGGTGGTGTTGATTTAGTTAGCATCTCTTGTTCATATTTTGGGGTAGCTATCAATTTGTTGTCTACGGTTAATATTCTTTGCAGTGTCGCACAAAATGGTCATACTTGTAACATTTGTTGCATTTGAACAACAGTGGCTCTTAATCCAATTCCCAAATATGGAACCAATAGTCAAAGGTCAATTGAATAGATTTTGGGAGGTCTTTTTCCAAATCAACCTCATCACAAATGCAAGCACATGTGAATTGGTTCCCTTTTTCTTCAACTTTATCAATGTATCTACCTTCACTGTCACAAGTCGCCACAAGGTTTGGACATCCCAAAAAATCAAGGGAAAGTAGGGGAGCACTACCAATTCAGGGACTACTTTTGGAACACCCCCCTCTATATTAAAATCCAACAACTACTTATTCAAATACATGTCAAAGGGACCATGAAGTACAAAGCACTTCAAAAAATAAAATCCTTGTCCTTTTTTTCAAAGAAAAATGTCATATCCTGGACGATAAAAAAAACAATGTGTTCATTTACACTTTCAAATGAGGGAACTAGTGCCTTTGAAGCCAAGATTCGATGTTTTGGGGCTTATCTAGAAGCTAATAAACTTGCCAAACAAGGTTCTTTATGATAACACATGGGCTTTCTTCCTTGGATTTGTCAACAAAACATTCAATGTTGGGATTGTTCCATCTTGACAAATCTTCCTCCATTCATTGTCATTGAATTGGTCATTTTGATCACTGTTGCAACTAGAGATTTGAAAGTTAAGACATGGATAAAGAAGGATTCAAGGGAAAAGGGAGAAAAGGAGTTTCCTACGCTCCCACCTTCAAGGGAAGGTATGGGAGACAAACTCTAGATCAAATCAAACAATGACCCTTCTCTGCGGTGTTTCTCACTCTTCTTTCTTTTTCATCTCTCTAGTAATCTAGTCTCAACCAAAAGAGGGATTTTTTGCAAACCCAAGGCACAAATGTCATGTTGCACTTACTCCAATTTATAATGTGTTATTGAGATCTATGAATAGTTATTGGGCATGTAATTTTGTCTCTTCAAATTCATGAAATGATATTATGAATATTTTGCTTCTATTTTGGGCATCTCATAGCATTGTTTCTCCTTTAGTAAAATTGGGCCTCTTGTTCTTTATGTTGGAAATGCAAGTGTCTACACTAATGAAAAAATGCCACAACTTTGCTTATGGTTCCACCTCTAATTTGTTTGTGAAACGCCTTCCTCTCATTTTGTTTGAAATGTTAGATATTATGCTTGAAATGTCAAATATTCTACCAAAAATGAAACAAAAATATGTACCTCTAATTCATATATGAAACAATTTCCTCTTCCACTTTTTGAAACATCAAAAACTCGAAATCAAAATATTTTGCTTCAATGTCTACTTTGTTGTTTATGTGCAATCTCGATCTCTGAGAATGGCTATGAGCACTGCAATTTTCAGGTTTGCAACAATATTTTTACAAGCACTCTCCCATTAGCTTATGGTGGCAACGTCTGTCTTTAAGAGCACTGAAGTTCAGTCAATAGTGTCTCGATTGTGTTTTCTATTGCTATGTCATGCCCTTATTCTCTCGCAAACTTTCTAACAAATTTTTGAAACTCAATTCCACACAATCTCATGTCTTTGAACTTGTGATCACAATCCAGAGAATCGATATCGCTCTCATACCACTACTAGTTAGTTGGCATGAGAAATAAAGAGAACTCTGTAGAATATATGAGAGAAAATACCTTTATTAATTGACTTGTATTGTTCATATACATTATCTTATTTTATTGTGGATATCGCTAATAATGATTAAGCCCAATGGGTTAGCTCAACCAATTGTCGCTAATGTTGTTGGGCATTTGGTTAGTTTCACGCAACAAGTACCTGGTTCGAATCCCCTAAGTTTAGGCACTAGTCTACACTAGCAAGTTAACTAGGGATGCCATCAACCAAATCTGGAGAAGCATCCTTTGGGTTTACAACCTGATATTGCTTTGTTTTGAATTATGAAGGTTGGACAATATTCAAACCCAGAAAGTGTTCTCCTTTGGAACAAATCATAAAACAATGTTATAAATTATACCAATATAGCATTGGATGGGCACTACGTTTTAGAAGAGGATGAATGGCTCAAACCCTAGATTAAGATCAACATTGATATCAAGATGTACAATAAGAACATCAACAAGCTTGCTGATGTGTTAACATTGATTCTAATGATTGATATTCGACACATACACTCAACTTGATATAATTACACATCATCAATGTTCATCATGGTGTTGTTGAAACTCTTGAGTAAACAAATGGTTGGATATGAACTTTCAACTTGGAATATTATTATCACTAACATGACAAATGCTATTAGTAGTTGTAATTAAATATCTACTTTGAGCATCTATAAATATTTATTTATTTGTATGTGCATGAGACCAATGATGTCATAACTAGAAAAGAAAATATGTTAGCAGTAAAAGTAATTTGAGTATTAGGGATGATGACTTGGGCTTTGTGACCTACCAATTAGCAACTTGAACTTTGTGACTTCCCAATTAAAAACCAATAGTCACCAATCCAAACTATGGCAACAAAAGCTTGGCCACTTATATCTAATTGTTGTAAAATCAATGGCTTGGAGCCAAGTCATTCTTTTTAGTAGTCGCATTGTAACTTCTTCACACAATTACCTATTGTAATACAATTGATATTGAATGAGTCCAAGGGGTTAGCTCAACCAATGGTTGCCGATGTTGTTGAGCATTTGGCCAGTTAAGTGTCAGTAGGTGCCCAGTTCAAATCCCCCTAGGTGAGGCACACTAGTCTACACTGACAGGTTTAATAGGGATGTCATTCAAACATGTGGAGAAGCATTCCTTCGGTTTTCCTTGAAAAAAAAATGATATTGAATAAAGGGATTTTATAGCCGTAAAAGTTATTCCAAGATGTCACAAGATCCCACAATTTTTCCTAATGAGATGCCATAAACTTAGGTCACAAAGTAATTGATATAAATTACACACTATCAATGAATTCTACAATCAGAATGAATGAATGACTCTCACACTCACTCCCCAGCCTTTCTTTTGCACTAATCTGTCCCTTTTATTATGAATGATATTGAGTCTGTTATATAAATATTCTCATATTCGACCAATGCATTCCTTTTATTCATATTATATGAACGTGTCAGAACACCATTTTTTCACCTCAGGTGAGTACCAGCTTCAGATGATGAAAGGCCAGCATTCAACGATGCCAACTAGACTACATTTGTCATTGACTAAATTCCTCCCCAGCAATATATATTAACTTCCTTAACATTTACAATTCCCTACTAGACTTCCTTTGCAGAGAACCTGTTCTCTCTTATACTTCTTCATATACTCATATGTAACATATTACAGTTAAAAGAATCAACTGAGAAACTGATAATGATATTATCTTCTTATCTATCTGTGATTATTGTATTCTCCTCTGTGCTCCCACAGATTTAGCATTCAATATATTATGACCTTAGAATTCATGGATTCTTTGGTTGTCCTAAGGCCTTGCATAGGCGCTCAGATCATCAATAATATGGATGAGGGCAGATAGGAATATGTGGCAGCTTTGGCATGTATATTGCACCACCCAATAGCAATGTCCGTGTTTGAAGACATTCCTATCTAACAAACACAAATATTGCATCTATGAAAATATTTGCACAAACTATACAATCCACCACTCATGTACCCAGAAAAACCAAGGAAAAACATAAATGCAGGAACTTTGGAAGTCGTGTACTTCCAGCCTTAAATTAAGAATAGAAATAAGTTATTTCTTCGCATCCAAACACAGCTGAAGAAGGAAAAGATGCACTGCTGGAAATAAAATATTATAAATTAGCCCTGAGGCCTGAATGATCAAAGCAAATTTAAGAATAGTTTGAGGCCAAAATTCAATGCGAGTAAGTGGCACCACGTGCCCACATGGCAGCCATGCAAATACAAAGCAAATTTAAGAATAGTTTGAGGCCAAAAATCAATGCGAGTAAGTGGCACCACGTGCCCACATGGCAGCCATGCAAGGCTAGAGAACATAGAATCAAAGACTGCCTTGAAAACATTGGTGCCCATTCATTTTACATGTACATCCTTTTTTTTTTAGTTTAGCTTATGTTTTCCTCTCAAAATACATTTTTTCTTCAAAAATAACCCCTCAAGAAGCAAATATTAAGTTCTCCTTACTAAGCAAAACATGCATGGAAAGGTTTCAGAAAAGAGACTCAAAGAGGATGATCTATCCTCCACACTCTTTTGGAACGTGTTCATTATATTTAAATGCCTTAGTTTATAATTTGAAGAAAAGCTGTGACCAACTCAAGAAAATGGTAGTTTGAAAGAGAATAAATTTACAAAATTACAAACCTGACCATAATCAATTTAACAAGAAAATGTCAGAATATGAATACAATTTGGCATATAATTGCCAAATGTGCAATGCAGAATAACCTGAATTCAGGACAGAGATACAACACACAAGAAAGCTGTTCTCGATTTAACCAATCCAAGATTAGCTTAGAAACGATCTATCCTTTTCTGACTAATACTCACTTAGTAGCAATGCCTGTTGATAGAAAATCGCCACAGCTAACTTTACAAAATCAATCTGTAGCTTGTACACAATCAGGATAATAGTACATTACTAGAACAGGTATCAAACAGATGAAGTAGTTGTCAAACGTACCTTCACACAAAATGCAACTCCTTACCTATATTTGCAAGTTTCAGTTGATTTTCCATCCTCCAATATAAAGATTGTCATTTCTTTAATAATTTACCCCTTGTCAATTCCAGTTTGTTCACCTGTTGTATGTTTGGAAAGGTTCCTAATGTGTTCTTGTAATTTTTCACATAGACTCTGAATTTCATCCTCAGATCCATATGCTTTGGATATTTCAGAAAGAGTTTTACAATGCCATTCTTCCTGAGTTAGGGACAGAGGTGATACTGGCGGCTGGAGGAAAGGATGTTCTAACAACTGAGGAATTCGTAACCGTTCATTTCGATTCCAAGCAAGACATTTTTTCATAATATCTAGAAGCCATGGATTAGAGACAGGGCCATACATGATCTTATGATCTTTATTTGTTATCTCTTTGTATTTTGACCAAAATGTAGTAAAATCTGCAAATGGTGTCTTCCCATATACCATTTGATATAGAATACATCCTAGTGACCAAATATCAGAGGGTCGCCCACATTTAATTATCTTTCCATTTTCATCCTGATCATTGCACATAAAAGCCTCTGGAGACATATAATTTAAAGTCCCAACCTGCAATGTTGCCATTTCATGAGCTTCTTACAAATGCAAGCTTGCATCACCTAGCATTTTCAAACACGATGAAACATTATAATGTTGAATAAAGAAACAGCCTGGAAGAGAATTCTCTATAATACCTGTGAGTCTCGTTGAATATTTGTAGTGTCACTTTGTATTGCCTTAGCAATTCCAAAGTCGATCAGCTTTAGCACACCCTTGACCAAAAGGAAATTTGCAGGCTTCAAGTCTGAATGCACAATACGCTCCTCGTGTATTGTATTAACTGCCTTGAGAACTTGCTGCAAAAAACAAAAATCCATGTCACATGAATGGCAACTTTAGAAACGTTGATTGTGTAAAAAACAAGATTCAATTAAGATTACTAACTTAAGGAAGATTACAAAGGTAACCCAATAATTTAATAAGGCAAAAATAATGAAAATAAAAGAAAAAGATATATGAGTGTTTAAACTTTAGATCCCTTGTAGTTGAGAGCTAATACATGAAAGTGGATACCAGTAGCATCAAAAAAAAGATCAGGGTGTTGAAAGAGTGGTAAACTTTGAAAAAAACATACACTTTCAAACAGTGTTTTCAATCTCAGACCGAGTTGACCACATCCCATATTGACTCGGCCAATGAATCGATTCGGATGGCCGGTTTGGTACCGAACTGGCTGATTCAAAGTATGACTCAGACGTTTTGGTACCAAACCGGCCCTACTCGTCCAAATAGCTGGACCCCACAGTGGTTGACTCAACAAGTAAAATTCAATTCTTTTATAAGACAACAAAAAACCTAACTCCTAAACCCTACCAATGTCTTGCCTTGGAGGACTCTCATTTTGTCTCACAGTTTGACCAAAAATGTTGGCAATTAATGGTAATGTTAAATTCTTAAAGTAATAGTTTTATTACTTAAATTTTTCACATTACCATTAATTGTTTCAGGATGTTTGAGAGTGGTTCCAGCCTCATCGGACTTCATATGGAAAAAGTAGAATTTTATATCCCATTCAAAACTCAGCAGACTTAATAGTTTTTAGGATTTCAGGATTGGTAGGGTTGCAACATTTTCATTGGATTCTATCACGTATGAGGGTATGGGATTGGCACTTAATCAAGAGCACCAAGCCCTTTATGTACCTTGATGTTGGTGGTATTGACTGTTGAACTCCTTTATCATGGCCTTCGCAAAAATGTACCCTTCACTCAGACCAAAATCATTGATTAGGTATGTTAAGCTTTGTCTACCATATTATAAAGCTTGGATTAGGTAGTTTCATGAAAATAGCGTGGTGTTGATCGATGTCCCTAGATGATCAAGGCAAAGGCAAAGGATGATACTAATGATGAGGATCCCAATATAAGCGATGGTGGAACATTGTTTGTCATTTAAATGTTCTTGCTCATTTATTCATAATGCTTTCTTTCAAAATTTCAATAATTTTTTGGAATCGTGGTTTAAAATCTTTAAAATACAACTTTTCATTAAAATTTAAATATTTTATGTATTTCTTAGTAAACCGAGTCATTGAAATCAGATCGGTCTAAGTCAACGAGTCCGAGTCCAAGTCCGAGTTTTAAAACATTGCTTTTAAATTAGCTTAGGCATGCTTCAAAATTCAAAGACCTAATGAGTCAGTTTGCAAGCAATAAGAGAACCCTACCTATACAGCACCATATTTATAGCTAGTTGGCAAAAGTAGATGATGTAAACATTTGTAGACATCAACTATGAACCTTAACTGTAGTGTTCTTAACCCAAAACTTTAGAGCAATCACATGAAATGTAGTGCAAAACCCGAGAACACAAGAGAAAAGAGAGATAAGAATAGAGAGCTATGTTCACTTTCCTCTTCAATGGGGCAACCTCCAAGAAAAATGCTCCAAATACAATAACAATTCTTGAAAAAACAATACATAACCATCTACTCAATATATAGCTATCCATAGAAAATCTTAACAACCTATGGGCCCCTTATAATGAAGGTCAACCAACTAATTTGGGTCTTATTACTAAAAATGACTCTTTATTACAATGAGTGACTATTAACTAACCATTTAATGGGACTTATTCAAGGAAGGTGGCCTCGTACATTAATAAAGTATCTAAGTAAAGGGATTAGGGTAGGACCCTAACTGTAATAACCCTCCTGGTTAAGGACAACTACTTTGTCAACCGGTGCAAAAAAAAATTTTGTTGTAAAAGTGTGTGCGCGCGTGTAGAAGAAACAACCCCCTCGACTCTACGTCACCACTCGAACCAACAAGACGCAAGTAAGACGAACACAATCAAGATGACCCGACATATCGTAGTGAAAACAAGAAATAAACGCCCCCGGATATAGGGCGTGCAACTAGCAGCTGTAAGCAGAGGAGGACACCAGGGGTTAGGTACAGTACTGTCACAGAATGAAAGAATCCAACAGTAGAGTCGCAGTAGTGGAAACTGTGCCTTTAAACAGCCCGAGACTACTGATACGGCTCAGAGTGTGTCGCAAGAGTGGAACTGTGCCTTTGAACAGCCCGGGACTCTTGATACGGCACTGGATTCCTTCCACCGGATTTACACACAGACATAAATACTAAGGCATCTGAAGGTGTCTACATCCCACCTGACACGACTGACCCCATACTCAAAGACTCAGCCAAGTGCACAATGAATAAACGTACAACCGCAACCTCGACGGAAAATGCCGAACACAAGGATTTTACAACGACCAACCATCACGACGACAAGGCATTATCTCCGCCTCCATTAGCATTAAGTACCAACCCATCATTCTCATAAATTTCCATTAGTCGAAGAGTGGCCAATTCTACTCTTAAACAATGTAA
>JZKD02S2006582.1:1252075-1262134 GCA_000966675.3 Picea glauca | reverse complement strand
ATCGTCAGCCTGCATCACCAATAATCATGTCAGAAATGTCAACATCAAATCATCAACCAAATGAAACATCATAATAAACATATCAACCCAAAAGCACACTCCCTGACTCAGTCCGAAGTCCAAGGGGGATCTACCGATGCCTCTGCATCCTCAAGGTCAAAAACCCTGCACACTCAATCAAACTGAGTCAATAGCACCCGTCTACATCAAATAGTAACACATCATGTCATCTGTCAATCACATCGTAATCACTATAATAGGTCTAACACCAAAAAGGGTCCAGATCACTTGCGAGCAAGTGTCCTCAATAATATGTGTTCTCAGTGCGCCAGAGCAGGATGTTACACTAACATGCCCTCCCCCTTTGAAAGCATCGCTGTCCTCAAGGCTGAAGGAGAGGAAATTGTTGTAGAATCGCTACCAATTCTCATGTGGCATCTTCTGGTTGCATATCTTTCCACTAGATCACTACTTCATTGATCGTGCGCTAGCGCAACTAGCGCTCTCTAGTATCCAATACTACTTCTGGTGGAGCCAATGGAACCTTTTGCATCAAGTTCTAGCAGGTTGGTCTGCACTTTACAATTTGATCCCACAACTTTCTTCAAACATGACACACAAAAGACTAGATGAATCTTGGAGTGGGTTGGGAGAGCCAACTTATAGTGGGCCTGACCAATGCATTGTATGATCTGATAGGGACCATAGAACTTTAGTGAGCTTCTAGGGAACTTTATCTTTGAATGATGTCTGTTTATAAGGTTGCAGGCGAAGAAACACTTGATCCCCTTTTTAAAAATAACGCTCAGATCTATGTTGATCAGTTTGTTGTTTCATTCAATTTTGCTCCATAAACAAGTTGTCCTTGAGGATATGGATAATGGCTTCTCTGGTGTGAAGCATTCTATCTACTGCATGAACCTTGGAGGTGCCTGGTATATAGGATGCCACTGACAGGGGTTTTTGGCCATAAACAACTTCATATGGTGTCATTTCAATAGCTCCATGATAAGTGGTGTTGTACCACCATTCAGCAAGGAGAAGCCATTGTGCCCAATGGTGCATCTTTTCGAAAGAAAAACATCTCAAATAGGTTTTTAAACACTTGTTAACCACTTTTATTTGACCGTCAATTTGTAGATGATATGCAATGCTCATATTCAACTGTGTACCTTGAAATTTAAATGGTTCTTGCCAAAATTTGTTGGTGAATGTGGGGTCTTGACCTAAGACAATGGAAGTGGGCATACCATGTAGCTTAAAGATTTGATCCACGAAGGACTGGGCCACTGAGGAAGGAGTGAAAGGATGGGTGAGGGCACAAAAATGAGTAGTTTTTGAAAGACGGTCAACAACCACCATGATGACTAATTTGTTGCTTGCTTTTGGGAGTCCCACAATAAAATCCATTGAAATGTCTATCCAAATCTATGGTGGGATTGGTAATGTTTGCAATGCCCCTGGTATCTTCACTATCTCTCCCTTGTTTCTTTGGAAAGTGTCACAAGATGCTACGAAATCTTGGATATTTGTTTTCATGTCGTCTCAGAAGAATTAACGCTTAGTCGTTTCATAAGTTTTATGAAAGCCAGAGTGACCGACTATTAGTGATGAATGTAGCTCCTTTAAGACTTGTTGTTTTAGGGCCAAATCCTTTGCCAGAACAATGCTCCCTTTATACCACAATGTATCTTGTTGCCATGTATAACTTTTAGGTGGTTTGGGATCTACCTGAAGCCATTGGATGAGTTGCCTTAAAGTATTGTTTGCTAACCATTGCTTGCGAGCCTCCTCGAACCATCCTGGGCTTGGTAATGATAAGGCAAAGAGTGACCCATCCTCCTCGAATTATCTAGATAAAGCATCAACCACAACATTTTATTTACCCTTCCTATATATGATCTCATAATCATACCCCAACATCTCGGTGACCCATTTATGTTACTTTGGTGAAGATAATCATTCTTCAAGCAAGTACTTCAAACTATGATGGTCAGTCTTGATCTGAAAATGCCTCCCTATGAGGTATGGGCACCAAGTCTCCAATGCATGAAGGATAGCCATCAATTTCTTCTCATATGTGGGTTTTCCCAAATTGCGCTCACACAATTTGTTTACTAGTGAATGCCAAGGGGCGTCCTTCTGGCATTAATATTGCTCCAATACCTCTCCCTAAAGCATCACATTCCAAAACCAAAGTCTTATTAAAGTTAGGTACTGCTAATACAAGAGTAGTACACATGGCATTCTTCAAGGCAGCGAAGGCCTGTGCTGCGAACTGACTCCAAACAAAGGCATTCTTTTTAAGGAGTGAAGTTAGGGGAGCTACAATTTTGCTATAATTTTTCACAAATTTCCTGTAGTATCCTATAAGTCCTAAGAATCCCCTCAAACTCTTCAGTGTTTTGGGATGAGGCCAATCTTGCAAAGCTGCCACTTTCTTGGGATCAACTCGTACGCCCTCCTAACTTACGAAGTGACCCAAATATTTAACCTCGTGAGCCCCAAAAGCACATTTGGAGCACTTCACAAATAATTGGTTGTCTCTCAAAGTGGCAAGGAATTATCAACATTCTCTATGTGTGATTCCCATGTTTTACTATAGATCAAGATATCTTCGAAGAATATTAGCAAAAAAATGCGTAGGAAGGGTTTGAAAATCTTGTTCATGAGACTTTGGAACATGGATGGAGCATTGCAAAGGCCAAAAGGCATCACTAGAAACTCGCAATGACCTTTGTGTGTTCTAAAGGCTGTCTTTAGAATGTTTACCGAGATAAGTTCAAGATTCCATCTAACCCGTGGAGATCCAAGCGAAATACCTCTCATGTCTAACGAATGTCTTCTGGAGTAGCAGAAGGTTATTATTCATACGAATCCTAAATGGGAGAAAAAACGGATTGGATTCAGTGTTATTTTCATATTTCGGTGAAAATATTTCTATCTATGTAATAGATGAGAAATGGACACATGGGCCTTCTTTCTTCGTAGGAAATATGAGCCCTTTATCAGACTTGAACCAATGAATTACGCCTTACCATGCCTCTTTCAACCTAATTTGGTGGTAGCCTAAATGTAGATCAAGCTTAGTCAAAAACTTTGCTTCATGAATTTCATCAAGGAAATCATCAATAACAGGGATGAGAAATTTGTCCTTGGTTGTCAACTTATTGAGAGCTCGAAAATCAGGACACATGCGCCAAGTGCCTTACTTCTTTAATACCATCAGTACTGGTGATGAGTAAGGGCTTGTAATGGGACAAGTGAACCCCGCCTCCAATAGCTCATCAATGATCTTTTCTATTTCATTCTTTTGTACAAAAAGGTGGCGATAAGGACGTACATTTGGTGATTGACTTCCTGGAATCAAGGGAATGCCATGGTCATGCTCTCCTCAAGAAAGGGGTAAACCCTTTGTTGTTTCAAAGACCTGATGATGTTTGTCAAGGACTAGCTACAAGTCTGGGTGGATTTCTTGTGCTGGTTTATCCATAACCTGTATGGCATTACATTGGGAAATAATGCTATAGTGGCCCTTCTTTAATAACTTCTCCATACGATGAGAGATGACTATTTCAAGAGAGCCTACCTGAAGCCCTCGAAGGGTGTGTACATGACCCTCTTTGAAATCCATGGTGACTGGTCCCAATGTACGTAGCCATTCTGCCCCCAATACTATAGCACACCCACCCATATCAATGGAAAATAGATGGATTTTGAGTTGATAGTCTCCCATCTGGAGTCTAACATTTTCACATATTCCCCCACATTTCATCATACCTCCATTGGCGATCATGATTTAAAAGTTGGGCACCGAGTGTGCATAACAATGGGTTTCTTCCATAGTTTTAAAAGTCGGAACCGGTCAAGGGTCCAACCGGAACTGGTCAAACCAGTTTCAATGAACCAGTTTTTTAAAAAATACATAAAATATTTAAATTTTAACGAAAAAAATTAAGATTTTAAATCATGTTTCCAAAGCATTAGAGACAATTAGAGACAACATATCCAAAGTACGCTCATGAATATATCAAAATAGCACCAAGTGCAATACATATCTAGCGATCGGAACATAAATACATAATCAAGGAGGCTCTAAATGGCCTCTACAACAACAAATAACATACTAACAAGAGTCAAGACTACAAGTCACTATCTCATTGATCAACATGATCAACGATCAATCATCACTACTGCTAGAAGTAGAAATGGCATGAGCATCCTCACCCTCGGCATCATCATCTGTCTTTGATTTGGACTCGAACTCAGCCTCAGACTCATCATCATCAGGGACATTTGTGACTATAGGCACTGAAGTTACACTAGTTGTAGTGGTACGAGTACGACGAGATATATGGCTACGCCTACCTGCAGTTCCACTAGGGCCAGCCATATCTGACTCTAGAATCGGACCGCGGGGCCCTAATAGTGGATTTGCATCTAAACCTGCCCTGCCTCATCCACCTCCAAATCATAGTCAACATCAAACTCTGGTGGGTGACTCTCCACTACCCAATCTGAAGTTGGATCAACATCATCCAACACAATGGGATCTGAATCAGGTCTTTTGTTCAACAATTGGTTGCGCCTTAGCTGGAGGTTGTACTGCACGAAGACTAGATCATTTAACCGTTTTTGTTCAAAACGGTTTCTCTTCTTCGTGTGAGTCCTCTCAAAGACTGACCAATTGCGCTCACACCTAGAAGCACTATAAGTTTGACTCAACACTCTAATTGCAAACTTTGCAATTGAGGACATTGGCTGCCAAATGACTACCACCAGTTTGCTACAAAAAACATAGTTTGTCGAGTTAGTTCCTTGAAGTAATAAATTATAAAGTATATAAAATTTAAAGCTTTAAACTTTGGAATTGTTACCTGCCTCATCCACATCCCTTGCAATCTTTGCTAGGTTCTTGCCGAAGGTACCTATGGCTCTAGTGAAAGAAGTGATATGTCGGTGTATCTCCAACTGCTCACTCTTAGAAGGGACCATGCGCTTAAGGCACTCATACAAGCCATCGTTAACCTCCCCAGTCAAATCTTCTCCAAGCTGAGCTCTACAATGATACCTTGGGTTCAGGAAATACCCAGCTGCATGTATAGGGCGATGGAGTTGATTGTTCCATCTACGATCAATGATCTCCCAACTAGGCCCATACTTGGTCACTCTATCCTTGTATGTTGCCCTTATTTGCTCCTTTGCCTGATCCATAGCCTCATAAATGTAACCCATGGCCAATTTTTCGACATCCACTAGCCACAACACCTTAACAAGTGGCTCGACAATTTTCACAATTTTTGTTGCTTTTTTCCAAAATGTGGGATCATTAAATTTCTTTTTGGTGTCTTTTCCATCTTGCTTGCGGGCCCACTGAGATGCATTCCATTCGTCAGATGCAAACATCTTTTGCAAGTTCTTTGATTGGGAAACAATAGATTGCAATGTCAAAAAGTGAGTTGCAAACCTAGTGATGGCAGGCCTAAGAAGTTCCCTGCTCTCTTTGTTTTTCCTCATCAGGTTCAAAATCCATGAGTGGCCGTAGATATACTTTGTGATGCTTTTGGCATGCTCTATAGTGTTTTTGATCCATTCTTGTTTGCCAATGTCCTCAAGCATGAGGTCTATGCAATGTGCAACACATGGGGTCCAAAATATCGGTTTGTGTTTCTCCTCTAACATCTTCCCAGCAAGAACATAGTTGGAGGCATTATCTGTGATGACCTGAACAACATTGGCCACCCCCACCTCCATAACAACCTCATCTAAGAGCTCAAATAGCAAGTTTGCATCTTTGACCCTATCAAATGCATCAGCTGATCTCAAAAACATGGTTCCTTGTGGGCAAGAGATAAGGAAATTTATGATAGTACGGTTCATTCCATCACTCCATCCATCTGACATGATGGTACATCCTGTTTTGGCCCATGATACTTTGAAATCTGTCAAGTATTCTTCAATGGATGCGACCTCTTTGTGCAAAAGAGATCCCCTCAAATCATGCATACTAGGGCCTTTGAAGACCCTACCACAAGAAATAATGGCATCCCACATAGGTTGGTAATATGGTGAGCGGGCAGCATTGAAGGGGATATCAGCATGATACCACCATCTAGTTGTGTACTCATAAGCAATCTCTCTATATTGTTTCTTCCAATGGTCATCTAAGGTGGGCTGAAATTGAGTGGGTTGAACTTGAGAAACATTGGCATTGACGGAGCCAAAAGTGCGGGGAGGTGTGAAATACCTTTGGATGGTATTCCTCTTTTTACTTTTAGGCTGATGCATAGTATTTTCACTTTCAAGGGGAGGAGGACCATAATAAAAGGGGTCTCTAACACCGTAGAATGAATAGATGGAGAGCCCTCATAATCAAAAGTCTTCCTCGCTATTTCAGCATGTATAGCTTTTTCCGTAGCCTTTTCTTGTTGGTAGTCATTAAGTATTTTTTGCATCTCTTCTCTAATAGGCCCAATAACATTTAATGGTGCCTCACATGATTTAACTTGGCCTCTAACACCAACCAAGTGTTCTTTCAACCTATGAATGCCCCCGCACAACCCCCCGCATGGAGGGGTGTACAGTCTTCATGGTGTATAAACACGGCTGAAAAAAGACCTCTTGTTAGAATTTAAGGGCAAAAATAGTAGCTAGCTAGAACAGAAATATTTTTATTTTTATTTCCAAACATTAGCTACTGTAATTTAGGATCAGCAAGACATTAAAATTTCTGATGCATAATCTAATAGCATAAATCAGTAAGTAGCATAACATAGACCTGAATATTACCTTGACTGAAACAAAGAACAAAATTACATGATATGTTGTTGTTACCTTCCTCAATGTATGCTCAGAAAAAGCTTAATGGATCATGTATCAAACCCTTAGGGTAGATCTCATCATGATCATGTGGACAATGCCAAGAAGAACTTTTAGGATAGTAAACCAGAAAACAAATAAGCAGGCTAAGAATCTAAGGATCATGCCAATGTCAAGTAATAGGGCCGAAAGCAAAACAACTATTTTCAACCTAGAGCTGAAAAGAATAAAAACCCCAAACAGCCCTAACACTTTCATCCTACATAAATCTGCTTCAAAATACCAGTAGTTTCAGAACAACCCCAACAATAATGGTATTAGGGTTGCTAGCAGACAGGGTGAGGCAGCATACAAGGGCGGCACCAGCAGATGGTTAAGGCGGCACCATTAAGGCAGCAAGGCGGCACAATTAAGGCAGCAAGGCGGCACAATAAGAAGGTACCAGAACAACAATAACAAAACCCTTTACGGCGGGTTGGAAAAGACTTTTTCAGGTCAGCGGCAAGCTAAACAAAACATAGTTGATAGTGATAAACCCACAGTAGCTAGAGCAAACCAGAAACACACAAAGGAGGAGCTGAGAGACCTGTCCAAAAGAGCTGCAGCCACTTAGTAACCAAATCCAGAAGAGCCACAGCCACTTAGTAACCTAATCCAGAAAAGTCGCAGCAATACCTAAGTCTAAAACTCGGCTAAGAGAGAGTGAGTGTGTCAAATAAGGAATAGACCACTCCTTATATAGTTTTTGGTAGGTAGGGTTAGGGCTAACATGTTAGCCTATTTGGCATAACTTTAGGGTTAGGTTTACAACCTAACAAATAAATAAATAATATTTTACAATTTAAAATATTTAAATGGCAAATCAAAAATCAACAAGGAAATAAGACAAATCGATGAGAGGGGTCTCAAGATAAAAGCGGCCAGCTTTTCTTTAGGAAGAAGTAAAGAATCGAACCAACACATCATCAACAAATAGGGGGGGCATAACTCAAGCAAGGGGGTTTCATTAATAAACAATAAGACAAAGTCAAAATTAAATCCTTCTTTAATGGCAGATTTGTCCACATGAGTCTCGTGATATAACTTATAAGCGTTTATCATCCCAGCATACGAGGAGGGTCAATGATGTGATCATGCCCTTCTTCTTAACTGCTCCTAGGTCACATGGACCATCCCGGGAGAGAAGAAGGTCACACATCATCTCGGCTTGGTGCTTAACCAAGAAATTGCCTGGTCCCAGACCAGGATACCCCAAAACACATCTGGGGGCCCTAGATCACAACTAGGGTCTTAACCACCAAGGTACACAACCAAGGATCAATCCAAGCACCGAGCAAGTATTCCCTGGAACACATCCAAGGGCCCTAGAACACATCTAGGGACTTATGCCATCAAACTAGTTGGTCCCTGACCAAGAAGCCCAGAAATACACTGGGGGCCCAGCTAGGGTCTTCTGCCATGGCTCTAACTACTTGGTCCCGGACCAAGAACCCCAGGAGTGTACTGGGGGCCCTAGATCACAACTAGGATCTTTGCCATTCTCCCGAAGAATGGCTCTTGCAGCTGCATTAATTTTAACACCTCTGAATCAGGAAGATAATCAGGCTCCACAACCAACAGGCCCTTCCTAACACTATTTAATGAGGTCCCCACCCTCCATTTCACTCACACAATTCATTTGAGCAATTTGGAATTTTTTAGATGAGTTTCTTGAGTTGATTGAAGGGTTGATTTGAAGAATTTATTGGGATGATTTGGAGATGTTGATTCAAGGGTTTATTTTCAAAATTTCTTGAACTAGTTTGGAGTTGATTCAAGGGTTGATTTTCATAGGCTTAATTTTGGACGTTAAAGACCATTTAGAGCCTCTTTGTTGATGTATTTTGGCTCAAGTATGGATTTCACTCAATGTTATTTTGGTTACATGCACCCTTGCTATGTACATCAAAAACTTTGCATATTTGTGTATTATGGTTTGGATTCACATGGATGCACGTGATTTTTTTTTCAAATTTGAGTATTTTATGTATTTTTTGGTTGACTGGTTTTGTTTCCAGTTTTTGTCCAATTCCAGTCTAGTTCTAGTTTCTAGGGTCAACCAGTCCGGTTCTGATAACATTGTTTGAAAGACATCAATGACCTTCAATGCTTGGGCATGAAAGACAATAGTATTTTGCCCCATCGACTTCTTCCCTTTTAGTTTTGCCCTAAAAAGTCGTAACCATTTAATTTGCTTATCATAGCTCCCATGATGTGGAAATGCAGAGTTGTCTTCAAAGCTTGGTAAGCCTTATAGGTTTTGAGCTTTGTTTTGTTTGTTATGCTCAAGGCGAGCAATAACCCATTCCAGGAATTTTGTAATATCATCAACAATTAGCAAGTCTCCCACATGCTCTTACTCTGATTTTGCATGTACCTTGGAGGATTATTCCGTATGTCTTCATTACCAAACCTTTTCCTTTTCAACACAACAATAATAGTATGTTATATCCCTCATTTCAAACTTCTCGGGGTCTTCATCCCCATTTCCAATACCACCTGCTTTAATAGAATTATTTTTTGGTGCTACCTCCACGTGACGTGGCAACATTTTCTTGAACTAAAAAGGTACCCTTAGAGTTGCTTGCAGAAGCCCCCTTTTTCGAGCTAGTGCCTATTTTTCCACATTGTACTCCTCTAGGGAGTTGCTTAGTAGTATCCCTTTGCTTCTTAGGGTATTGCGAAGCTTTGATTTTCTTCCCATTTTGCTTTTGTTTGACATTTGAGCTTATCAGAGTATGAGTGTCTTCTTGCCACTTGGCTATCATTTCTTCACCATGCTGGCAGAAATGGAACTACAAGCACGGGCCTCATCAGCAAGTTTGTCTATAATATGGGCCTCTTCAATGTCACCAGCAGCTAAACAGCTAGCAAACTGGATAGAAATCATACGATCTTTAAACACACCTTCAAGGTAATACCCAAGAAAATCCTTAGCTTCCTTGAGATTGAAGGAGTCCAAACCCTCAACCAATTCTTCTAAGCAGAAAAAGCTTTTTACAGTGATTCCAACATATGTAAATAAAAAATCCAAAAACTGTTTCTTCTTACCGTGGATAAAACTACACCATCCCAACCACTGTCTATAAAAATCACTGCTGTAAATGTCGGCGATATATCGAATATGTCGCGACATTTCGCGAAATTTTATGGGTGCCGAAATTTTCGGTGCAATATATCGCGACATGGCCGACACTTTCA
>JZKD02S2006582.1:1232672-1249928 GCA_000966675.3 Picea glauca | reverse complement strand
GTATCTACTATCATCCTATGAGGAACATGTTTCAGAATTTTCAGTTTAGTAACGATATGTGACCACTTGACATCTTATGCATCTTATTTATTGGTTGTATTTTCATATTGATGTAAAAAAATGTTTATTTGATGTTGTTGTTGCTTTACAAGTTTAAAAAAATTAAAAAAATTGAAAAAAATGATTGTTTTTGTATTTTTTTGAGGTCTTGCCGACACATTCCGACATATTCCGACATTTTCCGCCGATGTCGCCGACATGATCTCTACCCCACCCTTGCCGACACTTACCCCGACACGACATTTACAGCATTGATAAAAATTCTGCTAGAAAGAACTGTCGCAAAAAAACATAGGGTTTACCTTCAAACCATACACCTCAAAGTAGGTGTATTGTTCTTCATAAAAATATTCACCTTTTTCCGTCTAAGAAATCCCTCGCCTCTCAAGTTAGGTGCTCTGGCTCTTCTCAGTCGACATTTTTCTGAATCTTCCCACAAATGCATCCTGCACTTTATAGAAATGGAAATGAGCCTTATACCTCCATAACCCCAGGTATCATAACTGCACTGAATCTTGATCATGACTGACATTAACATTTGGTGGCAGCTTCTCAAAAGTGTTACAAAAAAACAAAACAAAAGCTAAATATGAAGACATGAAGAATCTGTTGGTTCTTTTGAATTCCGTCAGTTGATGTGCTATTGCATCTAAAATATTGACCCCCAATCAAAGATTCACCCCTATATATGATGTGGTAGATAACATACACAACATACCTTGGCATTTCAGTTGTGGACTCCTGTCCAACAAGTCTACCAAATAACCATGACATTTCCTTGTAGGGGTCAGCAAATTCAAAGATATTTACCTGATATATACCTGTGGTATCTACATTTTCAAGTTTGTATGCCACTTGTTAAGGTTGCCAAATCCTCCAACATTTGCTTCAAGAAAAGAATCTGCCTTCGACACCCAAAATGCTTTGGTAGGCTCTAGCAACTTCAACATTTCTTTGAAAGTAACTTTGTATCAAAGGAACTTGCACCTTCCCTACTCCATCAAATCCCACCATACAGAGCTTTGGGTCCCAATGTTTTGCAAACCAACACACCACTCCCCAAAAGTTAAAAACTTCAACCACACTCTGATAGTTATCTGTACCATTTGTACGCAGTAGACTAGTGGGCAGCTCTATCAACTTGAGACAAGGAGTTTGTAGTGTCACCAACAAGAAGTTCACTCTTCTTCTTGGGAGACATCTTTTTTCTACTACAACTTCCTACAACGTCCACAGGATTTTGAGCACTTAAACAATCCCTATTGCAACTCTTATGGAACGATAACACAAGCCAAATCTCTAAGTAACCAAGCACAAGGTATGAATATGCTATTAATTGTGCTTTCATTAATGCCTTGATTCATATCGTACTTGTCCACCAACATTGAACCGTCTTCGGATCTTTGGTTTAGTTGAGCACCTTTAAGTATTGCATGTGTATAGGAGGCAGGTAGGTGCAAAACATGTTACGCATGAGTGGATTCTGCACTCCGCATGCCAAAAGCAACGTGGAATGCGGACTATAGAGCTATGGAGATATAGGATGGTGAGACCTTCCTCTCACTCTCCGCACTATAGATACCAATCAGCATTGCAAACTGCAAAGGAGGGGACAGGGAGGGGAAAGAAAGAAGTGGGATGGGCTCCATCCTTCATAAAGTTATTTCAAGCTGCAGGGCTACGAGATTGCAAAGCTACGGGATAAGACATGAAGCCATCTCAAAAATCTGCTCTACGCATTAGCTTTGATGCAGGAAGGTGAACTGTGGAGGGGACCACCAAGTCCTCAAAGCACCTCTACTCTGCATTTTTAACATAAGCATATCAAAGACTTTTCTTCCCATGTCGAGCAAGGGCATTAAAACCATACACTTAAGATTATCACCCATTGCCAATAGGACATCTAAAAGGTCATTGAAAGACGAAAATTTAAAATACATAATGATGGGTTTGAAATATGAGGATCAAGCAAAACACATCAACATGTATATAGATAAATCCATAGAAAAAATAAACAAATTAGGAATTGATGGCATCAAGACAGTCATATGTCAAATTATCAATCACAAGACACATTTACTAGATGAATAGGGAGGTTTTGTATCATGCACTAGATGTCATAATGTCACATTCATTATGGGCAACTTCAAGTGGCATCCTCATTTTTGGCATGCCTACTGGAGTAGCAGAAATAATACTTGAGGTCCTGGAACTTTTATAATGAATAAGCTACAAAAGTTCTTAACAGTCAAGTTAGAAGGGCATGTTATAGACTTCAAGGTATAAAACCTCCTGCGCCTCAAAATCCCTCAAAGAGCATGTGGTCTCATCAAATAGAAAGAATGCATCACATAAGAAAAGCAATTTCAATCCATTGTTAATGGACAGGACTTGAGCAAAAATCCAAATCTTGCCAATGGTAACGAACCCTCCCTCCTAAGGAATGGATAAAATTCAATATTGATGGAGCCTCCAAAGGAAAACCAGAGTTGGTAAGGGAGGGTGTTGGAATTTGTGTAGTAAAGCATAACAGTAATATCTTTTGAATTTCAATGAGTAAAACAACTAGATCTACTGTTCAGACATCAATCTTCACTTACTTAATCAGTGTATAGATAAAGAGTAAGAGTGTAGTGCAGATCTGGACTTCAACTTAAATATAAATATACAGATCTAAACTCAGAAACAATCTGATCACTAAACAATCAATCAAACTGTATAAACAGAAAGGTAAACTCAATATACAATTCAGATCCAATAGTTGTCAATGCTGAAACACAAATCTAGATAGGCCAATTAGTTCTGTAGTCAAAACATAGTTCAGATCTGAAGGAGATAAGTAGGTAGCTTACCTTGTCTTGAAATCTTACCTCAGAAGAGATCACAGCCACCATGAGAGATAAAGAACCATTTGTAATTATGCTCAAGCAAAGTCCAGGTCATAGATCCAGCATATAGGTTGGATCTCTTGCCAAGAGATGAAGAAACTTTCTTGCCACCAAAGGGATAGGGCCACAAAGACTTCCCATTTTCAAACCCTCACACAAAGAATAGGTAAGGAACACAAACCCTCACACGAAGGATAGGTAAAGAACACAAACCCTCACATGGCATTTTCTGTGGACAAAACCCTCACTGAAGAAAACCAAAAGCAAGGGAAGAGGTCACAGTTTGGATGGGACAGCAAACACCTCACAGTAGCATCACTCGAGGTCACATCACAACAGTAATGGAAAGGGGGCTGCATCACAGTTGCCTCACACAGTAGCAGATAGGAGAGGGGCCGCACCCCACACAGCATAAGAGGGCTGCACCATAGTCAGCCTGCACAGCAGCGACAAGGAGGGACCGCACCCCACACAGTAAATATAATAAGGCTGCGCCACAGTCTGCCTCAGTCTGCCTATACAGCAGCAACAAGGAGGGGCCGCAAGTCATACACCCCACACAACAGCAGATACAAAGGGACTGCACCTCAGTCTGACTATACAGCAGCAACAAGGAGGGGCCGCAAGTCATACACCCCACACAACAGCAGATACAAAGGGGCCGCACCTCAGCACAATCCTCAAAGGGAGCTGCGGCTACATCAACAGCAAACAATTAGGCCGCAAGGACACTCCAGCAGTAGACAACAAAGAGGCCGCAGCAACCTTAGACAACCTCCAACAGATAAGTAGGCTGCAGCAAGGGAGAGATGATCTGCTCACACTAAAGGCAAATAATACAATGTATGTTTGAAAGAGTAGGGTGAGGGTTTTATTTATAGTTTAGGCTTAGGGTAAAATTAAATTAAATTAAAATACTTTTTATTAAAAATATCATGTTTAAATTAAATAATTTAAACATGATATAATTAACATTTTAATTTAATCTTTATTCAACCCTTGAGACAACATAAAACCCCCAAAACATACAAACAAGGGTAAGAGAGGGTTAGGGAGGGTTTACAAGGTGGCAATACTCGTTCATTCATTTTCATGGTGATCTTATTACTTTATCATCATTGCATATAGGACTTATCCCTCATGTGGTCATGTCCTTCAAGGAAGGTCATACACCAACAAAAATACTTGATCGGGGATCAAGTAGCCCCAGAACCTTTTCTGGGGTCTTATCCACCAAGGTCAGAGACCAAGGATCAACCCATGCCACAGGCATGGGTACCCTGAACATTTCCAGGGGCCCTAGGCTTATCTAGGGGCTTGAACTGCTTGGTCCTAGACCAAGAACCCCAGTCGTATATTGGGGGCCCACTCAGGGATCTTTACTGCTTGGTTCTAGACCAAGAACCCCAGTAGTATACTGGGGGCCCTAACAAGGGTCTTAACCACCAAGGTACAAGACCAAGGATCAACCCATGCCCTAGGCATGGGTACCCTGGACATTTCCAGGGGCCCTAGACATATCTAGGGGCTTTAGCTGCTTGGTCTTAGACCAAGAACCCCAGTCATATACTGGGGGCCCTAAGAAGGGTCTTTTGCCATGGCACTGACTGTTTGGTCCCAGACCAAATACCCTAGGAGTGCACTGGCGGCCCTAGATCTCAGCTAGGGTCTTTGCCATCCTCCCGGAGAATGGCTCTTGCAGCTGCTATAAATTTAACAGAGGGCAATGATTCAAAAAGCCAGGAAGGGCGTATTGTAGGAGTCACATTCAAATTCTTCATTTTCAAAACATATAATCAAGGAGAGATGGCTACCATGATCCATGGTATTGATGAAGCCTTGAGTTTTGGTTTTAAATGAATTATTTTTGAAGGGGATTCCAAACTGATTTGATCGCCTCAATGGGCTAGACTGAAACACCTCCTAGGAAGTAGCCAACAAAAACTCAAGGATCAAATCTGCCTTTGAAACATTGAGGACTATAAGATTGTTCACAAAAGAAGATCTGCTAACCAGCTAGCAAATTGGCTGGCAAACAAGGCTATTTCTTGCAAAATGGACGAGATCATGTAATTTAATGTGCCCACCCCCGTGGAAAAGCTCAATTGGAAGATTCTTCCGACAACATCACATCCACTAGCATAGATCCATCTTAACCCCAGATCTATTAAGCACCAAGAGGGATAAAGAAAGACCCAAGTGCAAGCCTCGTGAGGCTTAAAATATTTGGGGTTAAGATGGCTCTATTCCAGTTTTTTTTTGGTCATCTTTTTTAATATGTTTTTTAAGATCAGCTTTTTTTGACATAGAGGCCAAATGTCCATTTTTTTCCATTTTAGTTTATGCAAGTGACACATCTCTTCCACCCCGGGGAGTAGAGTGCTCCTCGCTTTTCTCAATGCAACTAAGGACTAAGGTTACACTTTTCCAATGTTTGAGGACCCGCAGATTGGTGATCTTTATGAGCAATACCTCTCTCCCTTTTATTCTTAAACTCAACTCCAGTCCCAAATCATTCCATCACATGGGTACAGATTTAGGCAGGGCATTCTCCTGCAAGTCGACAGTACAGATGAACTGGAATTCCCTCCCAATACTGAGGCGAATTAAATGCTCCACCACCTTCTTAATGATGAGAGAGACTTCAGTTTGCTGCCTTTCTTACTTTGTCCCTGCTGCATCATTGTCTCTTGGCAATTGAAGATGGAGGGAAAGTTTGCCCATACAGGTAGAGGTTGTCCACATACCAAGGCACAAGAGCAGAGGCATCACACTCAGCTGCAGAAGACCGCCCAAGTCCCAACTAATCCTTTGAACATCTAAGGGGGTTTAAGAGTGTTATGGAGCAGCATGGTCAGGAAACCAACATTAGCAACCCAAAAAGAAGATCCCATAGCCATGTCTCCAACAAACATATCCTTGACTCCATGTGACAGCAAAAAATCTTTGTCAGGGAAAGGAAGTAGCTCCAGGCCCAGATGCAGATCAGTTTGAAGCAAAAGGTCCTGAATTCTCTTAACCATTTACTGCCAACAGTCAGATGCCTAGATACAAATCATTCTTGGCAAAATGATGAAACTTTTAAGCAGAAGGTTCTACTTCTTATTGATCGGAAACTCTGGTTGAGGACATTTGGAGCCACCAGCCTCTGACCTATATTGAGGAGGAGCCAGCAACAGAACTCCCCAAAGGGCAAGCAATACATCACGGCAATCTGCTTTCTGTACTGAAGTTTTAGTTCTCTCTATGAAGTAACTGTACTGGTAGTAAAGACTGAAGTTGTCTATTTTATTTTTCGATATGGTAACTTGAGTGCATTACTTAGGTAGATCATCAATAAAAACTATGTGTATCTTCAAATTTTTGAACCACTGTGCAAAAGGAAGAATGCACCCTGCCTCCAGGATTGTAGTGAATCTCTCAGTTGAGAGTATTTCCAGATATATATATACATAAAAAGCTTTTTCTTATCAAAAACAAGAAAAGTAAAATACACAAAATGCCAAAATGCATTTTTGCATGTCTTAAAGCAAGTCCAGAATGTATCTAGATTCCTCAAAGTACAATCCACATAATGAAAGATAAACACCAACAATAACAAGTTTTACACTGCTTTAATGTCAAAGCATCTTAAAAAGGGATCTGGGTGATTTGTCATGTAACAAATGGTTAAATAAGTAAGTAGTAAAGTTAATAATAATGCCATCTAAGCATCCAAGGATATGATTCTTCAGTATTCTTCGTATAGATAGAATTTGCATTATTATTCTTGTGTGTGAACAGTATATTTGACACAAATATTTATTTCTATTACCTGATCAGTGTGCTAGCATAATATACATTTCCAAACAAGCTTTGAAAAGTAATAATTCTACATAAAAGCATCTTACGGTAAGCAGAAAAATGACAGGGTTACTGTATCACCAGATATTATCGTCTCATAATATCCTTTAAAATTGTGTTTCTTAAGATCATCTCCATTCAGAAATCAGAAAACTTATTAAGTGTTGTTTCTAATAAGAACAGAAACTAAAACATGAACTACAGTCAGACACCAAATCATGACAATATACTATTAATTGTGTATTTAATTACTTTATCTATGAAAGAAACAATATTCTCTTGATACATGCAAAATTTCAATGTATTTACTATTAACAATGTGTCTCGGAAGTGATGAGACTTGTAAAATAATATATATTGAAAGAAAGAGAGAAACTTGTGTGAGATGACAAACCTGCCAGTAGAAACGCAACCAATTCTCATCTATTTGTTTTCTCCCAGCATCCATTTCCTTCCGTTTTTGCAAAAGCATCTGAGCAAGATCAATTTCTCCATATTCAAGAACCATGTAAATATAAGCATCTTCATTGATTTTGCCATCCTTGAATTTTGAGTCTCCTGTCATCACACCCCTGAATAAACTTTTGTTTGTAATCTGTACAAGTAAAAACGATAAATTAATGTACGTCCACAAATCTAAGCAGAGATGTCAGAATTCATTAAACATTGAAATGACATCAGGAATCAAAAAACATAACTCAAACCGTACATAAGACTTTGCTATCATGTCAACCATTAAATGACACATAAATATTGCATTTGTACACAAGAAACAACTGTTTTGAGTACCTCATAGTCAATAAGCTGTATAATATAGTTCTTTCCACGCAACCTGGTTAGATAATCCATCTCCTGACAGAAACCATATGCAGTAGAATAGTCACGGCCTTTTAGATTGATTTTTTTAAGGGCATAAATGGTGCAGTCCGATGATATAACTTTGTGTACTTCGCTGCTACCACCACTGCCTATCTTGCCTAGTTTTTGATAGATTTTATTATTAACCCGAAAGAATGCATCTGGATCATAGTGCTTTTTGCGACTGGTGGATGTTTCTCTGCCAGTACCAGCCTTCTCAAAGTTACTTTGAGAGGAAGACACTTGGACCAATTTGTCTAATCTACTTGCTACTTCGGGATCTTGACATCTCTCTTCATTTGCTTTGGACACTACATGAGGCTCTTGAGAAATTCTTTCTTCTACTGACTTGGCTTCAACTCGAGGCTCTTGAGAAACTCTTTCTTCTGCTGACTTGGTTTCAACTTGAGGCTCTTGAAGCCTTGCATTGCTTGGTTCCTCCATTAAACGTCTACCACTGTTTTCTTTCGTAGAGGCAATCTGTCCACTGGACATATAGAGGCCTTGATCTAAAGATAATGATGCCAAAGGTCCAGAAGTGCATCGAATTGATGCCGTGCTCTGGCATGCAAATGTTGAAGCTGTGGATGGAAAAACAGATGCACATGGAGCTGAAGAGTTGCAAGCATCAAGATGCAAATTCCTAGAATAATTGCCCAAAACAGAATGAGAATCTGGAAGCTTCAAATTTCCACTTGATGCTTGTAGTGCTCCTCTCTTACCAACTGAACTTGGATCCTCACATAGACCATGATTTTGGACAGAGAATAATGTTGTGGGTGCAGACATGCCCTGGACTGAAGTTGGATTAGTTGCAACCAATGCTGATGCTGTGCGTGATGAAAATGCAGGCACAGACAGAATTGAAGAGTTGTTTGCCTCATTTCCAGACGAAGAACTGGCTCTTGGTTTCAGGTATTGATCCATGGCCATTGTTGTTGTTGCTGTAGCAGTCAGATTTGGTTTGGTAACATATACCTCTTTACAAGTATAAGCCTCGTCTTTTCCTGCACTAGGTAGACCTGCCTGCTTCGAGTTCTGTTGATGAATAGTAAATGATTGCCTTAAATTACTCAAATTTTCGCTTCCTTGATTTTCTGTCAATGCAAGTGAATTCAAATGAGATGACAAGTTCTCCACACCAGTATCAGTGGCCACCTTTTCATTGGCCTCCACAGACACAGAAACAAGAGGAGTAGATGACATATTTGGCATAACTTCAACATCAGAAATGTAACAATCACTCTTTAGTGTATCACTACAACCCAAGGCAAGATCATAACTTACAAATTGGCCCCTTCTAACAAAACTTTCTTTGTTATGTTCACTTATGAGTGAAGGGTATGGCTTACTGTGAACGGAGTCGTCTTTAGAAAAAGAGCTTGAGAATGCCCTTTTGCCATCGGTAGCATGCTTCAACAAGCTTCTTGACTTCAACTGCAGTTGTTGGTCGTCACATGCCGGATAGAGTTGCTTATTTTGTGTGTCTGTAATGCAAGAATTTGGAAGCTCGATACTTTCACCTTTAACTGAGGAGTCGAGGTTCACAAAATGCACCCTTTTTGGCCCATCAGATATCACTGGTTTTAAAGGCTCAGATCTACCAAATGCATCATGAGACTCCTGTTGTTGTTTCAGTTCATATTTTGGAGCTGCTGCTGCTTCAATATTTGAATGCACTGAGTAAGGCTTAACTTCTTCACTGTATACACTATAGCTATTCGTGGATAAATTGTGCTGAGCCATTAACTTCTGGAAGCTCACCCCTGAATCAAATCCACCTGTCCCAAAATAATCACCCCCTTTTTCACCTAACCTTAAATCTCCAACGTTTTGGCTCGGGCTTCCAATACTCTCCATATCGACAGTTAAAGAGATAGATGTATCTTCAGCTAAGGATTTTCTCTTTCGATGTTCTGGGAGTTCGTAGTTTCCTCCAATAACTCTTCCAGATGAACTACTTTGGTCCGAACTCGATGCTGCCTTCTCTTGCTCTGGAAAAAGATTTCCAGCAGGTACAGGGGACTCTGTGCTAGCTTCTACATGGTTCTTTTCACCAAATGATGATAGCTTTGGGACAACATTATTCTCTTGCTCACTGGAATTTGGAAGACAGACATCCGATTCTGTGTTGGATATGAGAACACGCCTGGCAGGCCCTACACAACCAAACCCCACTGTTAACCAAATAAAATCCATAGTCTTAAGAGAATGCAATTTATCGCTCTTTACCAATTGTTCTCATTACACTCTTTTTTTAAATTGGCCAGCCGTATAATTTTGCATCTGTATCTAAGAGAATTGAAATACACAGAAGTGATCCCCACAGCTGGATGTCATAAATTTCATTTGGTTGTCTCTACTTAACTTATGCTTCAAGAAAATTACATATATGATATTATGCATTTGTGTTTTATGTAGGGAACTACAGAGAGATCTACAAAAAATTGCAAGTGCTCGTTATGCTGGAGTTACTTTTAGTCCTTTCTGTGTATTTTCACCGGATGCACTTTAATTCCAAGCATTGTTTTGGACAAGAACACCGCACTTTGATTTTTTCTTTATATCCTTTCTCAAAGTTGGGTTGCCTCCTATCTGATTTTATAAAGCTATTCAAAACAACAGTCAGTTGGGTTCCCTTCTAGCTGATTTTACTAAGCATCAATCTAAGGGTTGGCTTGTTAGCTGTGACACATTGCTCAATGAAAACCAATCAATTCCAATAGTCATCTTTCTATTCTCCGATGATGCATACCATTTTCAAAATATTTAGAAAGAAGGGTTGTTGATAAAAAGGTATACTATGAATAGCTTCAATGTCACAGATTTATGCATCCAGTTAGGTCCCTCCATCCATCTCTCCTTCAGATCAAAAAGAATATGAAATTATTCATTCTCTCTAATCAAAAAGAACAACAATGTTATCCACTGTTTTATCTGAAAATAGATCATGAGTCTTAATTCCTCTCTTAATGTTTGTACATTGTTCCATATCTTGTATTGTTTCATACCCAACAAGATGGCCAAAGCCTGTGAATGTTGGAGGATCCGGATGGTCTGGATCAAATTCAATCACAATAAGTAAACTCTCAAATCCAACGTGCATGACCAAGCAAACCAATGAGTCACAGAGGGATATACCTCCCAAGACTCGTCTATTAGTAACCACTTTAGAACCTCTCTATTTTCCAATTGAAAAGAATAACAAAAATACACAATGCCTTGCATCTAAGAACGAGACTTCCTATTTTGCTGTGTCCCCTCTAACACAACATAAGGGCACATTTATACAATTATACATTCAGTTATTAGGTCAACCAGAATAGGGCCTAAATAGGAAATGTTGGAAAAACTAGTCGTATATAGAGATCATTACACTCTGTAAGACATGCAGTGAAGAGATACAATCAAAAGTTTGTATATTATGGAGAGATGTTTACTCCATATCTTGATGGATTAAGGTTGTTATGCAACCCCTATAATACTTTGGAGCAGTGCTTCCCGACTATCATTCTGTATTTTTTAAGTATTCAGCATATTTAGGGTAACTTGGAACTGTGCAGGGTTTGACTTATCGTCTTAATTTTCTGGCATTGTTCTGTAACTCGTAAATGTGTCATGACCAGGAGAATGGCCAGACCATATAATGCTAGAGAAAGCAGATGGCCTAGGGATAATGACATACAGAGGGACTACCCGTGGCATCATAAGAATTGTATGTAAGTCGATCTGGGTTCCATCATCAGTGTCCCCCATTGTGATTGGAGCCACATATGTTTAGAAGAATGTCTTCTGCCTGCGTCATTTGGGTTGCATATCAATCGGTTTGTGATACTCTAATCTGAAATACATGGGAAAATTTAAGAAACCACATTTTTGTTTCAAGTCTTGCAACTTCCTATACCTATTAAGGTCTCAAATCTGGCCAATAAAGTTGCGGTTCAGTGTTGAAGGCAATGGCTTCTCAAGCTGATCACCAGGGTTCCAATCTCCCTAAAGAGCCAATTCACCCGCGCAAATGATCCGCACCACACGTAATTTTTCCAATCTAGCTTGTGGAAACATCACTTTCAGGAAGAAAAGAATAAGGGTGGGTGTATGACAACAAACTCATTACTGTGTAACCACTGCGTTTAAAAGCTTGTTTTCTGAGGTGCGTTGTATTTTATCTCGGAAAATATCATAAGTCCCCAAAGAAAATGCCCAGTAAACATAACCTAGTTGTAGGAAATCCAGTCTGGAACTCGAGCAATGCAAAATAGACAAATTCAAGGGCATTCCATGCTCAAACCCATGAAACAGAAGCTCAAAATTATGATTGAATGTGATCTTAATAAACAGCTATGGATATAAAATTACCAACCTAAGGTTTTGAGGCGCTTCAGGCTTACAAGAGGATACCGAAATCTCAAGGGCCTCGACTGATTGTCTCTAAGACCTGGCTGTCCTTGAGAATAAGAAGAAGAAGAAGCCGTGGCTGCAAACTGATTCAGATTGTTTTCTGCTTCTTCAACTTGAAGTGGCTGATCAATTTGACTCTCCATCGTGCATGCCCTTTGGCAATCTGCAAGACATTGCCCATGCCCTACAAAGACCTTTCATTGGGTATTAATAGTAATAATAACCAGAGCAATGGAAAGTGGGGTTGATACACGCAGTGAAGTCCATGGCAGAAATTGACTAAACCCTCTTTCTTCTTCGTCGTCTGTGTCTTCTGATAGATCGCACCATCCTCTGCGTCGGCAGTGGCAGCAGAACATAATGAAGAAGAGGGAAAAAATATTTGAATGTCTATTTGTTGGATATTTATCATTTTAATTAAATATAAGTATTTGGAAATTTGACATTGACAAAAATGTTATGATGCCACTGCGGATATTATGTTTTGAATAAACACTTCGTTGCTTTGAAGTCACAAATCTGGGCTTTCCGAGTGGGTAATGAGATTTTTAATTTCACTAGTATTTTCTCAGATTGAGGTAATAAGAAAAATAAAAGTTTATTACTTAACCTCTATATATATCATTAATAATATTTATTGTATTCGGAGTAGTGAGGTGTTTTTAAGTCTAGTATGGAGGAGATGTTGATTCATTATTAGGCTTTTGCCATAAACATAGAGGGACTATAGCAATCCATAAATTGTTGACTACATATGAGTTTGTCCTTTGACCATAAATATTTACATAATATGTATTGTTGGAGCTAGAGAACTAAAAACACAGATTTTTATATAATAAAAAGTACCATATATGTACTGATCTTATTGGATAAGAGATTGGAGGTCTTATTGTCGGCTTCGCTATTCCCAATGTTTTATATGGTAACATATTCAAACTTTTTTATCGTATACAGTCTTTTTGAATCATATATTTTTCTTATGTATTGCTTTAAGGTGGATTAATACTAGCATTAGTTCGAATGTTTGTCTTAACATTTTTTGCTACATGAATATATCCATAAATTTTTATTTGTACTAATCATATTGAAATGTTTAGATATCCAAGCTTTGTAGTCATCGAGAATTCCAAAGTTTATAACATCCTTGCCGCATGTATTTGTATTGAAATGTTTAGATATCCAAGCTTTGTAGTGATCGAGAATTCCAAAGTTTATAACATCCTTGCCGCATGTATTTGTATTGAAATGTATTGACATTTTTTTTAGGTGTTTGAATAGGCCTGACAGCGTAAATGTTTACATGACGCGAGGTCCTCCAACAAGCCTGACAGCTTAAATGTTTGCATACCGCGAGGTCCTTACACAGCCTGACGGCCTTAAATGTTTATTTAAATACGTTTCTCGAAGTACATTTTTCCTCAAAATTTTTCATACAATGTTGCAGTGATTTTGCACAATATTGTTGTCCATCGTCAGTTGAATAGGCATTCTATGTTTCATCATTCTTCTAGCTTTGCAATGCAATTGCGTCGTCGTTGACGCTACATACATTGTTTACTGGTTCGGTGAGTGCTTCTTTTTCGTTGGTTCGTCGGTTGCTGCTTGTTGTTGTTTGGTTCACAATTCGACCTGCACTTCTGTCTTTCATCATTTTGGAGTAAGTTTCCATGCCATAGTTTCATTTTTTGTTCCTTGTTTTTTGTTCAGTGTTTGCAGTTTGGAAGTAAGAATGTTTGGTTATTTCTACTGGCATTGTCATCGTATGTTTCTGGTTCCTTCTGTGCTTCGACTGCAATTTCGTAATCATTGGAAATACATATGTTGTTTACTGATCTGGTGGTGTTGCTTGTTTGTTGGTTCGTTGGTTTGTGGGTTGTTGGTTCTGTTTGTTTGGCTCGGGTTTACGCTTTGGGGCCATGGGGCTGCAGTTGGGCATGTTCGTGCTTTCTCGTTGGTTTGGTGCTTGTTGTTTTCTTTTGTTTGATTCGACTTTGCAGGGTTGGGGTCCTGCGGTGGTGGTTGGAGCTGGGTTTTATTATTATTATTATTATTATTATTATTATTATTATTGTTTTTTGGCCACTTTACGGTGTGCAGCCTTTACACCCACGAGTCGACATGCAATTGTGTTATTTTCCTTGTTTGGCGAGGTTGATATCTGTTCTGCTGTGAGATTTTGTTGGTGCTTCAGTGTTGGCATGAAAGAAAATAGTTGCATGAAAAATACTTGGAGAAGTGCATGTGCAACTGCAATATCCATTATTTTTTTGTTAAAATAAAGCATATGCAGGGTGCATTTATAAACTATGTTTGGTCAAATGTATCCATATGACAATACATGCTCTTTGTCCTTTACACAGACTAGTGTGCCCACGATACAATCTGTCTTGTGCTTGAGATATGATATGTACAACAAAGATTCTGCAAAATTATATTTCCATGTCTAGAAGCATATTTGGTTAGTTTGCCACGGAAAACCAAAATCTTGTATCGTGGGCACAACAGTCTGTGTAGAGGATAAAGAACATGTTTTTTCATCAGTGGAAGCATATCTGGATACTTTGCCATGGAAAACCTTAAATCGTTTAGCTACGACCATGCAATTTCGTAATATTTTGTGGCTTGTAATATATTTGGGGCAGGGAAAAATAAATTACACATTCACAACTATGGATGGAGAAGCGCAAAGGTTCATGTTTCTACCTATCTTTTAGACTGTTCGTTGAGTCTCTTTTACTATGTGCACATATTACTTGTTGTCCAGTGCATACCAGCTTCTATTCATGTTCATTGTATTTTGTGTGTTCCCACATTCAAACAAACAGAATAGCTGGAGAAAACGACGGAGTCTTAACTGCATTGCTTGAAGAGGATATAGAAAGGTGCATGCTTGTACTATTATTTCATATTGCGTTGTTTTGTATTTCATTTATTATTTGTATATGTGTTCACCTAGTTTATTGTATCTTCATTACATGCATTCCTGCATACTAACCTACTTCATGTATGTTGTGTTTTCACTACATTGCTACATTTAAACGAACAGAATGGTTGGAGAGGACAATGAATTTTTTAGCGGGAATGTAGCCGAGGAATTACAGAAGTCAATACATGTGCTCTTATTTCATAATCCAGTGTTCATTTTTTCATTTACTGTTTGTATATTTGTTGTGCTTGTTCTGTTGCTTTGCACCTTCTTCTTTTTTCCCCTTCTTTTCTTCCTTCAAATATAATGTATTATGTTTGTTGTGACATTGGAATAATTAGACATGTTTCTCTTTCTTTTACATGTTGCCTTCATGTCCATTGCATATTCGGCATTGGTACCTTGGAAGAAACAGGTTGGTTGGACAGGAAGATGAATTGTTCTGTGCAACAGCAGAGGATTTTGTGGTACAATCTTCTAAAAGGTATACCAACTGTGTTGGTAAATTAAATATACAAACGGGGTGGGGGCATATAATATTAGACTTGAAAAAGATGGTTTGGCAGCAATGGCCCTTTTTGCCCTCCCTATTTCTACTTTTTCCATTTTCTATTATCCCTTTTGTTTTCTAATTGATCTACTTAGTGGTCTTTCTGAAAATGCCTTGGTGCGTTGGTTGGCGGACCAACGGCTTCACATCTATGGTCGCACTTCTACCTTATTCCTTACTTACCCACTTTGTCAATTGCGGGTGCTGACTCGGTAGGTTCAAGATTGCTCCCCTAGCTTCCGGGGGTCCACGATATACAGATTAGTCGTGGTGCCCCGCCCTCACGCCTTGTTTACTGTTACACATTTTTCTAGTTAAAAAAAATTAGATGCATACAATTTTACGCTTATTTAGTCCTTTTGATGGACAATATATGATGCATATGTTTGTTTAGTCCTGATGTTCATCTGCACATGCTTGCATCAAAAAAAGTTGGACTAGTGACATGGCCATGAGCAGTCAGTCATCCCAGACATCAGCAAACCAACAAGGCCAAAGGTAAAGATGCATACGCTATGCTCTTAGTATGTTTACCAAACAAATATTCTCGGTTATTTATTCATCTATGGCATGGTGAATATGCTGATGTCATCTGCAATGCATGGTTTGCAGTTCACAAGAAGTATCAACAAGTACAAGCGAGACGTCGAACATAGTGCATGTTCTACAGACTAAGAGGTGTGGTTGCAAAACTCTGGCTCCATTATTCATCGAAGCTATGTGTGTACTTGTAAATTTATGCCAATGAAAAAAGAATACAAAAAAAAATTGCACACTACCATTCACTTTAGTTTTCCTGTTCAAAAATTGTCACTGGGTCTAGAGTTGTAACACCCAAAGTACTATCAATAGAGGGCTTGAACAACTGTCGAACTGGACAAGTATTCGTCGGGGACATAATGGTCATCTATAGCACCTACTTGGACAAGGCAAACAAAACTAGATCCATTATGTGTACTAACATGATAGACAAGGAGGCCATGATGACACACTGAGTATTCTTACACAGCTTGTCCAGAAACATGCAGAAAAGATATTGCCGGGTAATGGGATATCCATTACAAATTTTAATATATTGCCCAAAACAGCATATGACCGTGGTGATTGTGATCGGATTATTTCGCTCAACGAAACAAGTATTGTGGAAAAAATTCTCGTTGTTTGTTTAGAATATCGTTTCGTCCCGGATGCGACTATCAGCCAGCTTGCACAAAGTAGTGATATTTACACAATTGGAACCATTGGCGCAACTGTCACACTGGCGAGAAAACTTGGCTCGCAATACATTCTCCATATAAAGGATGGAGAGTCGGACAGCGACAAGGCAATGGTACCGCTTTCCATATCCGCTTTTGTCCTTTACTTTCGCATGTGCATGTATCTCGGGTAAGTTACACAAATATTGCATTGTTCCATGTTGCAGTTGCAATTGTTCGATACCTATTCAAATTTGTTTTCGTCAATGGAGTAGCAATTGCATAGAGGGCAGATTCCACTTATGCTCTTCAAAAATATAACAAAGAAAAGGGATGTTAGAGAAAGGATCTTTCAGATAACCCAGGCAACGTTTGTAATAGAGTTGTGAGGAGATATAGTACAGGATCTGAAGAAACTAGCTAGCTCTACAACTGTTGTGCATATACATCCACAAAATCATCCTCACTTTGCTTATACAAATAGCCTTCACCAAATTTTTGCGGCTTGTTTTATTTTATTTTTTATATTTTTAA
>JZKD02S2006582.1:1207233-1232654 GCA_000966675.3 Picea glauca | reverse complement strand
CAGTTGTGTATTATATTGTATTGTTCAATGTATTAATTCCTATGCTTGGGTTCCTAGGTTGAAGGTGTTTTAGTTGCAGCGAATGCCTACTCAACCCCCTTTGAACCTGTATATGTGAAATGAAACTCTCCTGCTTATGCCTCCGCTTTGATAAGTGATGATATGATTGATTGTCTGCGATGCGGTGGAAAATGTCCATATTGTAATGTCCCCCACCTCTTAGAGAGGTGATGAGGAGACTCAGTGGCCTGGGCACCCCCGCTAGGTCATAGTCTCACACTGAGGGGGGAAGTTAACTAAGCTAAAGTTATAATTTTAAGTTGACTTGAGAAAGAAAAGGGATAAAAGGAGTAAAAGATAACTCAACAGAAGAATAGAAGTTAACCCTGGGAGTTAACCTAACTCAATAGAGAATTAGAAGGAAAAGTATAAGTAAGAGGCTAGGGCGCACCTATTATTCATTATGAAATTGGTGTATTGCTTGTTATTGCTCTTGAGCATTCAGTTTGGGGGTTTTGCTGTACAAACCCTTGCGAACAACTCAGTGGTGAAATATCCACTCACCTTGTTCCACAGCTTGGTCTCGGGGATGAAAGATTCCTCCACACCATTATATTCTCAGCATATCTCCTTCTAGAGCTTCAGAAGATAGCAGGGTCGTACTGTTTGGGAAGTTTCCAGCAAGGGCGCACCATACCATTGAGAAGGGTTCGATCTAGCCAATCAGGAGGAGCATTGAGCATTCCATCAGTTGGGTTTTACTTGCAGGTGCTCCACCATCATTTTGAGGGTTTCTTTGAGGAGTTATCATCACTCAATCTTCAGCAACAGTTTGGGAATATTTGGAGGTTAGGAGGACGTCCCACTTTTCTGTATTTCTCGGATCTAGAGAGATCTGCTTGAGATCTGGATCTGAAACTTCTCCCACGGAATTCTCTTAGCCCGATCTACATTCTTGGAGAGTTTCACATCATTTGGAGGTATATTTCTTCAAGGACGAGTTGCCTAGGGTTTCTGCCATTCAGGAGGGCGCAACTCCCTTGGAAGATTCAACATTTAGAGAGGTTGGCCTTGGACGTTGGGCTTGAGACTTCGGGAGGAGGATCCTGCTACCCCGATCTATCATCTGACCAAGTTTGGGCTCATTTGGAGTCATCTACCATCAGGTTTGAATTGTTGAAGGCTTCAGTCTTCTCTTGGAGCTTGGCTTCTTCAGCTGGAGGGTTTGTATTCAGATTTGCTTGGTATTGGTCTTCATTTCTTACCCAGCCTTTGGAGGCTTCTTTGTATTGACGGGAGCATTTTGTAGCAGCTCATACATGATTGTTTACTAGAGCCATCTGAAGATTATTCCAGATCTGCTCTTTCTATTGTATCTGATTTATGCTTCTATAATAAAGGTCAGATCTTTGCTTGTGTTCTATATCTTGAGTATACTGTGATCTTTATGTGTTGAATGAATCTTGTATGAACATACTTAATATATGGAAACTTCAATAAAACACCTGCACATCATAGACAATCGAGATAGTTAGTGATCTCAAGCGAAAAATTTGGCTTGGGATCATTACACATATATATATGGGCATTACCTCAATGTTGCCATCCGAACCGTGGGAAACACAACCGTGCATTGTATGGTTAGGCAGCCTCTGTTATAAAATGTGCTTCCTAAGTTGGCAGAATTGTCGTATGGAACATATCTACAGAAAAAGGCAAGTAGTGTCTACATGCTGTGCGATTTTCGGATACATAGCAAGTTTACCTTAAATGAGGACAATGCAATTTTGCATATCGGCTGGAGAAGGGAAAAAAAAATATCAAACTTTAGCAGGAAACGAAAATACCTCATGTGTCTCTGTAATATTTCTTCAACATTGAGATCAATGTTCATCAGACTCAACTACTTGGGATTGCATGTGCATAAGATTGTTCGGTCCAAAAATGGGAAGCATGACAGCAAACCCCATATATCCCATGGCCTTGGTTATTTTCTACTGGGTACATATACCATATGTAAGAGAAAATGAATACCACGACGTCTTTTCTTTGTATATCAAATTGTTTGATGCAAAGGTCGATGTGTCCTGCTCTATGGAACCTTGTGAGAACTTGCTTGCGGCCTGTTTGGAGTTTAATTGGTTTTTGGTTGTATGCTTCGTCTGTCAATTTGTATATCGTGGGACTCCGAGTGTTGTTTGGAGGACACAGAACAATAGAATTGCAATTTTTTAGCCAACTAGCTCGCAAATCCACCTGATAATTTCTATGGCGCTATGACACAAATGTAGTATGTGACTTGTTTTAGCAATTTTCCTTGATCGATGAACTTGGTAAAATTAATCTCCTAGAATAATTTGAAATCAACGAATGTACACTGTGTGAAGTCCAATTGTGCTATCATATCAACAAGAGGCCCTTAAAATTCAAATTGGTCGTTGTTATGCTTGCGGTGATAGAATTTTAAAAAACTTTGTTTTTTTTCCTTCATTTCTTTTAAAATACATGGCCTTGGTTATTTTCTACTGGGTACATATACCAGATGTAAGAGAAAATGAATGCCACGATGTCTTTTCTTTGTATATCAAATTGTCTGATGTAAAGGTCGATGCATCCTGCTCTATGGAATCTTGTGGGAACTTGCTTGCTGTCTGTTTGGAGTTTAATTGGTTCTTGGTTGTATGCTTCGTCTGTCAATTTGTATATCGCAGGACTCTGAGTGTTGTTTAGAGGACACAGAACAATAGAATTGCAATTTTTTAGCTAGCTAGCCCACAAATCCACTTGCTAATTTATATGGTGTTGTGGCACAAATGTAGTATGTGGCTTGTTTTAACATTTTTCCTTGATCGATGAACTTAGTAAAATTAATCTCCTGGAATAATTTGAAATCAACGAATGTATATTGTGTGAAGTCCAATTGTGCTATCATATCAACAAGAGGCCCTTAAAACTCAAATTGGTCGTTGTTATGCTTGCGGTGATAGAATTTAAAAAAAAACTTTGTTTTTTTTTCCTTCATTTCTTTTAAAATAAGCGATTTAACATCCTTTGGTAAATTTATGTAGTTAAATTGTACAATATCAATATTTAATATTAATAATTTAGTATTTGAAAAGAATGTTTTTAGATAATGCTAGATAGGATGACCATCCATAAACAATCGCAATCTTGAGTCCTCCAGTCCTGGAATCCGTATGTCAATTTGTATGTCGCGGAACTCTGAGTGTTGTTTGGAGGACACAGGACAATAGAAGTACAATGTTGAGCTAGACAGCCCGCAATTTCACCTGTCAATTTGTATATCGCGGAACTCTAGGTGCTATTTGTAGGACACAGAAAAATAGAGGCTGAATTTTGAGCCCGCCAGCCCGAGAACCCGTGATCCAAAAAGTGACTAAGTATGGAATGAAGGATCCGTACATGCTCTATAAAATTTCATGTCCATACTTTATAAAAGTACTTATTTGGTATGTATTGTTTGTTTCTCGGAAAATTTCTAGGCGTGGAAGTTGGCGGATGCATGTGTTCAAATTTCCACTTACTTTTATATCACTAGCCCAATCGACTGCTTCCCCGTTTCAAATTGTACAAAACTTTTTTGCCTAATTAAATTGTACAACATCAATATTTAATATTAATAATTTAGTATTGAAAATAATGTTTTTAGATAATGTTAGATAGTTGATAGGAATTACTATCCGTAAACAATGGCAATCTTGAGCTTGCCAGCCCTGGAGTCCGTCCGTCAATTTGTATATCGCAGAACTCCGAGTGTTGTTTAGAGGACACAGAACAATAAAAGTGCAATGTTGAGCCAGCCAGCGCGCAGGTCCGCTTGTCAATTTGTATATCGCGAAATTATGGGTGCTATTTGTAGGGCACAGAATAGTAACGGCCCAATTTTGAGCCTGACAACCACGATTCAAAAAGTGGCTAGGTATGGAATGCGGGATCCGTACATGCTCTACTAAATCTCATGTCCATACTTTATAGTACATATTTAGTATGTATTACTCATTTTTCGGAAAATTCCTTGGTACGGAAATTGGTGGATTCACATCTTCAGATTTCACTTACTTTTATATCACCACCCCGACCGACCGCTTCCCTGTTTCATATTGTACAAACTTTTTGGCTCGCGGTTTTTCCGAATAGGCAAGTTACCGGATCAACAGAGTCAATATTGATAATTTATGTAATTAAATTGTGCGACATCAATATTTAATATTAATAATCTAGTATTTGAAAATCATGTTTTTTGATAATGTTAGATAGTTGATAGGGATGCCCATCCGTAAACAATGGCAATCTTGAGCTTGCCAGTCCCGGGGTCTATCTGTCAATTTGTCTATCGCAGAAGTCTGACTGTTGCTTGGAGGACACGGAACAATAGAAGTGCAATGTTGACCCAGACAACTTGCAAGTCCGCTTGTCAATTTGTATATCACAGTACTCTGGGTGTTGTTTGTAGGACACGAAACAATAGAGGCCCAATTTTGAGCCGGCCAGCCTAAGAACCCATGATCCAAAAAATGGCTAAATATGGAACGAGGGATCCATACATGCTCTATAAAATCTCATGTCCAGGGAAGTATGTATTGCTCGTTTCCTCCGAGTGTTATTTGGAAGACACGGAACAATAGAAGTGAAATGTTGAGCCAACCAGTCTGCAAGTTCGCCTGTCAATTTGTATATCGCGGAACTCTGAGTGTTATTTGTAGGATACAGAGCAGTAGAGGCACAAATTTTGAGCCCGCCAGAGAGAGAACCCGCGATCCAAAAAGTGGCCAAGTATGGAGTGCGGGATACGTACATGCTCTATAAAAATCTCATGTCCATACTTTATAAGAGTACATACTTAGTATCTATTACTCGTTTTTCGAAAAATTTCTAGGTGCGGAAGTTGGCGGATTCACGTGTTCAGATTTCACTTACTTTTATATCACGAACCCGACCGACCGCTTCCCCGTTTCATATTGCAATAAATGAATATAAACTAGCCCAAGTCCAATTGTGCTATGAAATCAACACGAGGCCCTTAAAATTGAAATAGCCCGCAAGCCCGCTTGTCAATTTGTATATCGTGGAACTCTAGGTGCTATTTGTAGGGCACGGAATAACAAAGGCCCAATTTTGAGCTCGACAGCCTGAGAACCCGTGTTCCAAAAAGTGGCTAAGTATGGAATGAGGGATCCGTACATGCTCTGTAAAATCTCATGCCCATGCTTTATAAAAGTACATATTTAGTATGTATTACTGGTTTCTTGGGAAAATTTCTAGGTACGGAACTTGATGGATACACATGTTCATATTTCCACCCATTTTTATATCCCCAGCCCAACCGACCTCTTCCCCGTTTCATATTATACAAATATTTTGGAACGCAAGTTTCTAAATAGGTAGGTTTTTCTTTTAAATAACATATTTATCATCCTTTAATAATTTTATGTAATTAAATTGTAGAATATCAATATTTCATATTAATACTTTAGTATTGAAAATAACGTTTTTAGGTAGTGTTAGATAGTTGATAGGGATCACCATCTGTAAACAATCACAATCTTGATCTCGCCAGCCCTAGAGTCCATCTATCAATTTGTATATGGCGTCAGTCCGAGTGGTGTTTGAAGGACACAAAAAAATAGAAATGCAATGTTGAGCCAGCCAGCCCGCAAGTCCACCTGTCAATTTGTATATCGTGGAACTCTTGGGTGTTATTTGTAGGACACATAACAATAAAGGCCCAATTTTGAGCTCGCCAGCCCAAGTACCCGCGATCCAAAAAGTGGCTAAGTATGGAATGTGGGATCAGTACATGCTCTATAAAATCTCATGTTTGTACTTTCTAAAAGTACATATTATGTATTACTCGTTTTTTTCGGAAAAATTCTTGGTGTGGAAGTTGGCGGATTCACTTCTTTAGATTTTACTTACTTTTATATCATCAGCCCGACCAACCACTTCCCCATTTCATATTTTACAAAGCTTTTTGTCTAATTAAATTGTACAATTTAAATATTTAATATTAATAATTTAGTATTTAAAATAATGTTTTTAGATAATGTTAAATAGTTGATAGGGATTACCATCCGTAAACAATCGCAATCTTGAGGCCGCCAGCCCTGGAGTCCGTCTGTCAATTTGTATGTTGTGGAACTCCGAGTGTTGTTTGTATGACACGAAACAATAGGAGTGCAATGTTGACCCAGCTAACCCACAGATCTGCTTGTCAATTTGTATATCGCGGAATTCTGGGTACTATTTGTAGGCCACGGAACAATAGAGGCCCACTTTTGAGCCCGCCATCCTGAGAATCTGCGATCCAAAAAGTGGCTAAGTATGGAATGCGGGCTCCGTACATGCTCTATAAATCTCATGTTCATACTTTATAGTACATATTTAGTGTGTATTACTCATTTTTTGGAAAATTTCTAGGTGCGGAAGTTGGCGGATTCATGTCTTTAGATTTCACTTACTTTTATATCACCAGTCTAACCGACGGCTTCCCTGTTTCATATTGTACAAACTTTTTGGCTCACGGTTTTTTGAATAGGCGAGTTACCCAATAGGCGGGTTCAATATTGCGTTTCCATTGTTCCGCCGCCTGCAAACAACACCTTGACTTCCGCAACCCACAAATTAACAAACAAATTGAAATAAAAGAATATATATTATGCGAAGTCTAATGGAACAATCATATGAATGAGAGGACATTAAAATTCATATTCGTCGTTGTTAGACTTGCGGTGAAGCTAACAATACATAAACTTTACTTAAACATCCAAAAAATGGTTGTCTTGTAACTTTTTGATGCTTCTCTTATACAAACAGATCCTAGAAACTATAGACATCGCTCGATGTACCTATTCCTTGATTGAAGAACCTGTTAACATGTTTAATGCACTCCATAGTTATTGTTAAGACCAATTCTTGCTTCCAAAAATTTCCATCCACTTTCTCTTTTCTCTCTGCTTTCCCTTTCTTTACTTACTCGTTTTTCGGAAAATGTCTAGGTGCGGGATTTTCTTCCCTGGGTATATCTTTTGCCATTTTTTTTTGTAACCCGCCCGACCGCTTTCCATACTTGGGAATTTCTTGGAATCTGTTTCACGAGTTGGCGAGTGCACGAAATGTACAATGCTTCGTGGAAATTTTCCATCACTGCTACCTTCATACTTGTTTCCAAAAATGCAATAATTAAGCTTTAATGCAAGTAGTTCATCCTGCATGAACCATTAAGATTGTCATTAATGTCCAAAAGGTCGCAGAAGATTTGTCATTACTACGAATTAAACCAAGATTTGCGGAGAAGTGTCTTATCCTTTCCAAGTATTCATTTCAAACATGCCTTTAAGAAATCTCTAATTCTTCATCTCTCTTAGTCGTCACCGCGACCTTCACACTTTTTTCAAAATATGCAATTAGTGAGCTTTAATGGTAACAGATCATTCTGCATGAACCCTGGAGATTTCCATTGATCAGCAAAACACTCGAAGAGATATTCCATTGATACGCATCAAACCATAATTTGCGGAGGGTTATATTATCCCTCCCCAATTTTCATTTCAAACATCGTCTGGAGCAAACGAAAATTCTCGTTAAGTTGTGGCAACAGTTCTGTCCAAATACAATAAATACATTTTTTCATAATGGCTAGAGGTTCCACTATTCCAGGGCATATTCTTACTACTCATCTCCCTCCGCCTAGGAGCAAAAAAGGAGATGGTCCCTTGGTACACCGAGAGGTATATTTCAAGCCAAAGAATTCCAAGGCAACCCTGCCTGGTCTGATAACCTGCCCAGTTGCATTGATGGTTGGTGCAGAGGTTGATGTCATGGATTCCAAGCCGGAAGAAGATGATCTGATGGGCGATGATACGACAATGGATGATGGCAACGCAGAGACTATTCCCACTCCTGCGCCCAAATTGAAATAAACCATAATGGGCGGAACTTCCCGGCTCAGTGATGGTGATCCTGACAACACCAAAAGGATTTTCAGAAAAGAAACCGACGCTGAACACAATAGCCACTTTGCAGCTTGAAAGTAGGAATTCTAGAGGTCCAAATTAGTCCATTATGGGTGGAAGAGTTTCACTGTAAAGAAATGATATGTTGATGTTCCCGAAGATATATTTCAAGCCAAAAAATTATTCATTTGTGGGACTACTATGTTGTTCTTGTTGGCTATGTGTTATATTCTTTACATGAGTAGTAGTGTTTGAGCGTCTGCACCGAGTGTGCAGGGGGGTTAGAGGGGGGGCCTCTAGGCCCCCCCTCGGGGGGTGTAGGGGAGTGGAGCCCCCCGTGCTGGGGTTTGGGGGCAGCGCCCCCGAATTTTTTTTTCACACCGGGACGACATATTTTCAGGACCACATGATATTTAGGTGGTTTTTCGACACATGGTTTTTGCTAATAGTTTTCTATTTCCAGTTAAGGAATTAGGGTTTTGGACTAATCCAAGTCATTGGGTTAGGGTTTTGGATGTTGTTGGCTCCTATATGTATGTTGTATTGTAAACAATGTAACACAATGTATGAATATAATATATGTTGGTTTTCCCGGTTTGGGTTTCCAAGTGAAAAATCTCCGTGTAATGTTTGTATTTGCCATTGTATATTTTCTGTTCTTTTCTGAATATCAATTTGCAGTAGATATTGTACAAGGTTAGAATTTACAGTTCTTTGGATATACAATTAACATCTTCGGGAATCAGGTCCAAAACTCTCACTACTGCAAGGCATATTTCTACTAGTCATCTCCTTCCACCCAGAATGGACTAATTTAGGCCTCTGAAATTGCACGTGAAACTTGTGTCCCTGAAGTTTGTTCGACTGTGCAGAGGCGATTTCTAGTTGTGTCCTAACTTTCAATTAAGGGCTATTCCATTTGCCCTGCAACGTTTTTCATCTTCTTCATCACAGGAAGCTTCTGAAAACTATCAATTTTACCACATGATGATTCATCGAGGAGAAAGTTGCAAGGATCCTGCATACTTTGGATCTCGTGCCTGTGTTTGTGGCAAATACGTTCAATGTTTTGGCTCGAAGAATTGGGTCCAATTTATAGGGATAGATGTACAATACTCTGTTGTTTTTTTTTTTTAAATGGATTTGCTATTAATTTTTTTTGCCTTGGAGTCTTCGTTGTTGCGTCTTTTCTAGATTTAATGCATGTTCTCATTGGCATGGTTCGATGGTCTTGTAGTTCTTCGATATTGTGTTTACTTAGGTTATTTTTTCTAGGATGGAACATGTAACAATTATATGACAATGTATTGTTTCAATCCATCGGGCTTTTATGCAAACAAAAAATGGATTACACACAGTTTCAAACCAATGTTCAATTCTATTCGTAATGCGAATACAACATAGCAATACCAATGTAATCGTCATTCTTGTTTCTAGACATACAGTTATTAAGTTTCAATGCTAACAACTTATAATGCAAGAAGTTTAATACTTAAGTTAATATGTTACAGTCATGGAAGAATGTATCAAAAACACACTTACATCCACACACTCCAATAAAATCTAATCTTCGACAAAGCATTTGCTGACAATTGGTAGAAAATGAAGTTTAATACTTAAGTTAATATGTTACAGTCATGGAAGAATGTATCAAGAACATATTTACATGCACAGGTTGCAATAAAATCTAATCTTCAACAAAGCATTTGCTGACAATTAGTAGAAAATTATGGTTTTGCAACAATGGGGCTTCTTTGAAACCAATTTGCGCTTACGAAAACCGCCCTCTGCCTTTCTATTTTCCCACTCTTTTATCCCCTGTAGTTTCTCTTTCTGGTTGCTTAATCGTTTTTTTTCGAAAATGCCTTACTGGGCGGCTTGGCAGATTCATGCGTTTCCGCCAAACGTTTCTAAATTGGCCCTCTATTGTTCTGTGTCCTACAAGTAGCACCCTGAGTTCTGCGATATACAAATTGACAGGCGGACTTGCGCATTGGTTGGCTCAACATTGCAATTCTATCTTTTTGTGACCTCCAAACAACATTCGGAGCTCCGCGATATACAAATTGACACACGGGCTCCAGGGCTGGTGGGCTCAAGATTGCCATTATTTATGGATGGAAAAGTGTTAAAACAAGCCATACCACATTTGCATCATAGAAGTTATATTAAAGGGAAAAACATTTCCTTTATAGTTTTGTGTCCTACAAACAACACCCAGAGTTCCGCACTATACAAATTGACAGCCGGACTTGCGGGTTCGCTGGCTAAAAAAATGACTTGGAGTTCCGCGATATAGAAATTGACAGACGAAGCATACAACCAAGAACCAAGTAAACTCGCAGATCGTATTCCTAGTCGTTGTTTTCTGTGCCCGCCACCTTCGCACTTCTTTCCAAGTATATATCTTGGCAGGAAAATGGGATATATGTTATGTATGTGAATATATTGGCCCTTCTTTTCTGTCTTCTATACTTAGCCAAATATCTGTTTCTCTTTTCCCTGAACTTTATCTTTCTCGTCACTTATTCATTTTTTCGAAAATGTCTTGTTGCGTGTGTGTGCGGACTTGTGGGTCCTCACGTCTTATGTGGAACTATTGTCACCCCATTTTGAAGCCCCTTTGTCCGCTTTCCATACTCCTCCATCTCTTTGAATTTCTTTCGCGGATTGTCGTTTTGGTCGGTTCAAGAAATATTCAGTTCCTAATCGATGTTTTCTGTGCCCATGCCCTTTTGCAATTAGCAATTAGCAATTATATATAAGATCTTATTTATAGGCATGAAATTAGCAAGCGTTAATTTCAAACATCATGGAATGTCATTTACGCGTCGTCGGGTTGGTCCGTTCATGAAAATTTCAATCCTCGCTTCCGAGAATGAGTTTTCCTAACCATTTCCCTATTCCATACTTAGCCACTTTCCCGAAATTCCGCAAATATACAAACCGGCCGTTGAACTGCCCCATCATGCTCTCTTTCATTTTACACGTTTTGCGGTCAAAAATTTCGATACATAAAATTTGACCGTGGAACACTCACCTCTCCTGAGTATCCCTGTAACCCTTTTTTGAATCTCATTTGACCGCTTTTCAGACCTTGCCATTCTTTCCTTGCTCTTCGTCGTCTCCATGTCCTTTGCACTTGTCTATAATAAAAGATTTTTTTTTTTTTTGTTTATATATATATATATATATATATATATATATATATATATATATATCTTGTTTCTAAATATGCAATTACTGACATTTATTTCTAATAGCTCATCATGCACGAACTGTATAGATTTTCATTGATGGGCGAAAGGCTCGAGGAGATCTCCTATTAATTCGCATTAAACCAATATTTGTGGGGGGTTATATTATCCCTTCCGAGTGTTGATTTCAAAATCATGAAATGTCGTTCACACGTCACCGCCTTGGCACGTTTATGAAACCTCCAATCCTTAATTGCTCTTCACCATACCCACCACCTTCGCATCTCTATACATGCAATAAGTAAGCTTTACTGCTAACAGTTCATCATGCACCACCCATACAGATTATCACTAATCAACGAAAGGCTTAAGGAGCTTTCCCATTCATAAGCATTTAACCAAGATTTAGCGCAGAGTTACATTATCGGCTCTAAGTTTTCATTTCAACCATCGTCTGGAGCAAACCAACGTTCTCATAAACCTATGGCATCAACTCGACAACAATTCTGTGGAGATACAGTGAACATCTTCAAGTGCAAGGACTAGAACTTCCAGTGGTCCAGGGCATATTCTTATTACTCAACCTCCGTCACAGAGAACCAAGTAATTTGGACCTCTAGGATTGCTCATGCAGGCTATGTCCTTAAGGTTTTTTACTGTAAGGACCTAGTCTCTTGGTGCGCCGATAAATTTATTTCAGACAAAAGAATTATTCCACTGCGGGACGACTCTTTTGTTTCTTTGTGACCTCAAGTCTTTTGCCAGATGTTAAGATTGTCGGAGCCAACATTGATGTTCAAAGGAGAAAATTGCAAATAGTTCCTAGCAAAGCATAATAACGGGTTGGACCTCTTGCCCCATTTATTGGAAGACCCCATTCTAGTTTCTGAAGATATCACAAGCTCGCAAGTTAGTTCATTTATAAATCCATTCCATGAAATTCCTTGGCTGTTTACAAGAATAACAGGACAAGAGTCCACAACAACTGTTTCCCGGATGGCTCTTTATATTTTGTATTTCACAATCAACTAACAAGCCATTTTTTATTGGGGCAAGTTAATTTCCCATGAAATCTGTTCCCAGTTGTCAAGCTTCAAAAGGGAAAATAATTTTATATGTCGTCCTACTTAGTTTTTGCGATAGCACATTGCGATCAATTTCCACAACTGTCTCTGTCCAAGAATGTCAACTGGGAATTCGACACAGTAACGTTCTGGTACTAGGCCTTGTGGAAGCACAAGGCTTCCCACTGTTTTTATGAGGTTTTTAATGGCTTCGTGTCTATTTTCAAAGTTTTGTTAGGAGAATATGCTCCCCGCATAACTGAACAGGCAACCAGTTTTTTGGACAGGAAGGGGATGCTTGAACATTTGGATAATTACACTGTGACAAGAATTTTTGGCTCCACGGAAAAACCTGCTCTCCTTCCATGTCACATTACGGACATAATGTTTGTTGCAGAAGTAGCACGACAATAGAACTATTGGCTGCATCTATTGCAAAAGAAGAAGAAAAAAAAATAGTTCATTCCTCTGCCTTGGAAAGTAGGGGAGTTCTTATTGAAAAAAGTCGACAAAATTATAGAATTTGCAATGCATTCTAACATCTTCAACCTGATATATGCTGAAAGCATAAGAAGATTCAACCCCGATAATATTTTTCGACAACATTTACAAACACTTGGCCTCGACGATTGTTTTTTCAAAAAACACCTACTCGAAAACAGAGACATTAGTGGCAATGCTCCTGCTTTTGATGGCAGCGACCTAGACACAGTGCAAAGCTGCCCAAAATTGTATGCGCAACAGGGGAAAGGCCCCAGTGAGAAGAGTGTTCAATAGAAAAATAACACTAAAAAAAGTACGACATCCCGGAGCATCGCTCCAACGGCCCACCATAGCAACAAAGCAACTCATATTTCTTCAAATGGAGGAGGAGATAACGACCCTCCTCACTCTAAAATTGATAGTTCTCACAAGCTTCCAGTAGAGAAGAAGAGAAAAAAAATGCGGGACATGTAGAAGAGCTGAAAATTCAGAGTGAGAACATGGAACTTGACACTGATATGGATAGCATGCTCCGCTGCCTTGATCAACCCGAAGACGCCATCCAACATACCCGTCCAATGGACATATTCGATACCGAAAATTTTGACGAAGATGAATCCTTCATGTTCCAGAGTGTTGTTTTTGACAACCAGTCCAAAAAATTGATAATTGAGAAAAACGATGTAAAAAATAAGAAAGGAAAATCTCGTTCAAAGGTTGGCCTTGCCAACATGCGACCGTCCCAAATCTGTCAACTTCACAACGTGAGCGAAGATGCACTTCATGATTCCATTGGAGGCATCGAGGCCGACAATGCCAAATTGAAGGATCGGGTCAAGGAATTGGAAGAGGCTTTGATTCCTATGCCACTACTTGTCAATCCTTTGGCAATAGCCATGCCTGCCACCCCTACAACCAACTTAAAAGCATCCTGTAGCCTCCTCGCATCCTATAGAGTATATGTGGACAATAATATCAAGAAAAAAATGGAATTGGTTACCGAGGCGTGGAAAACATCACAAACCATAACTTCCCTTGGAACCAGGGCACTTAGTTTGCTCAAACATTTGCAGGCGGAGTTAAAAGATGAAGAAAATTTCTATTTAAAGATGATCCTTCCTTTTGGCACCATTGTCAACAATATGACAGAAACAAAAAGAAGACAACAAGATCTTATTGGCCCTTGACCATGTTTTGCGAGATCCTTGGTCAAGTCGACCTATTTTGGGACTTCGACAACCTATCGAAGGAGGAGCACAAGGCGAAGCAGAGATCGCGGGATCTCAGTCCTTTTTGGGTCCTTTTTGGGATTTGGGATTATGTAACGGGTATGGGGATGTCAACCCATGGGTTTACCCATGTTTACGCCTATTTTGTAAAGTATATATAGAATACTAGGCAATGTAATGAGAAGAGGTCATAAGGAATAACTAAGTGCTAGAGTTGGATCTGTGTGATCAAGATTGTAAAGTGCTCTGTGCATACTGTGTGAGACTTGCAGAGCTAAGTGCAAGTCATTGTAAGAAGGCTTGGTGCTCTACCCTAGCTCGAAGAAGGAGGATCTGGCGAAGTGCGTGCAGATCTCTTGTCTTCTATGGAGTAGGATTTTGATGCTATGTGCCTGTAAGAAGCTTAACAAAGATAATAAAGAAGAAGAGTTGGTGAACGTAGCCCTAGGGTGGGGGTGAACCACGTATATGTTGTGTTGCTCTGCTTTGTGCAATGTGTTGATGTCTTTATGTCCTTACTTGCTAAGTGCTTTGATATAGATAGATAGATATGTTTATGCTTTGTGCTAATAATGTATATGGATGTTAGATCTGACTTATATGAATGCACTAGTGCCTGAATCTGTTAGATCTAACCTACTTCTCTATGATAAGTGCTTAGATACATCAGATCTGAATGAATGATGTGATGCTCTGTTTTATCTGCAGAGTAGATAGTGGTTAAATATTGATGAACTATCAGTGCTAAGTGCTCTGTTAAGTATTACAATCACATATCTGTGTCCCAACTAAGGTTGCAGACACATGAATCCTGCAACCACCCCTGCTTCTACCTCGGGTGAGACTTCATCTGCTTTGCAGGTGTTTTTAAAAAGGATGGTAGTTAGGGTTTTGTTGGTGTGTTGTTGTAGCATTGAACCTTGGGTCTGTCCCTGTGCCAACAAATGGTTCCGTTGCTGGGACTTGAAATTGTGATTGTTGGGAACTAAGGAAGAAGAAGATTTGTGCAAAGATCTGACCTAAAATTGTGAAAGCTCTGTGCGTAGATCTGTTGCTCTATGTGTAGTACTCTACTTAGTTTGAGAAGCTCTGTGCTAAGGAAAATAAGTCTGATCAGAAGAAAAGAGGTAAGATCTGAAAGCTTTGTGCTCTGAGAAAGGTAAAAGTGAGAATTTTTTATTAAAAGAGGTAAGATCTGCAAGCTCTATGCTCTGATAAAGGTAAGAATATTGAAAAGCTCTAGATCTGAAAGCTTTGTGCTCTATAGAAGTAAGATAAGTGGAAATTTTTGTTTCAAAAGTATGGATCTAGGTATGTTTGATAGATTTTGTCCTAGCTTGAAAACTAGAGCATTAATAGATGAAAGAATATTTGATATGAGTAGATCTGATAAGATTAGTGAAAAATATGTTATACCTATGCATAGAAAGAATGTTTGGACTAACCAGTGGATGTAGGATCCTAGAAATAAATGTTTGCATGCTAGCTACTATGATCCTAGTGTGCAATATAGAAAGAGCTGGGAATCATTTAAAAGAAAGAGAGGATTAACCCTCTGTTACAGTTGCAGAAAATCGGGACATCTTGCTAAGGAATGCCCTGGGAGAAGACATAATTGTCTTTGTTGCAAAGCAATGGACCATGAAGTATTGGATTGCCCTAGAATGATTGCTAAGCTTGAAGAAATGAACATGATACAAGAAGACCCTAAGGCAGATCCAAAAACTTTGATTAGGGCAGAACCCCAAAAAGAATCAAAGAAAGTATTGCTACAAATGACAGAAACTCTGAATGACCACCAACATGTCAGTTTATCAGAGGTCTTTAAAGAAAAATAATGCCTTGAAGCAAGAATATGAGACTTCGACATTAAATATGTTCTAGATCAGGAAACACAGGTGAATATCATGACAGAGAGAACTTGGGAATCTATAGGAAGGACTGTTATGATTCCTTCACTAGTAGGAATAAGACTATTCAAATGAAAGCTAATAAACCTATGTGGAAAGCTCACCCATATACCTATGAATGTCAATGGGACTTCGATAGAGGAAGGTTTTGAGATTATTAAATTTATTGAGAACAACACCCCATTTACCATGTGACTAGGAAAACCTTGGATTGAAAGAGATCAGGCCAGAAGGTAAGAAGAAGAATAAGTTTTAGAGTAGAAGAAGGAAGAGTTAAAAGATTTCATGACTAGAAGGATCGCACACTTAATTGAAGAACAAAAGTACAGATCGAAGCTATTTAACACCAGAGACTCGAATATCGAAGTTGCAAGAACACTAGATGATCCACAGAAGATTGAAGTACCTGTTCCAGATAAAGAAGAAGTATCACCCTCGAATCTTAGAAAAGAATCTCAACAGAGTGAAGTAACTATGCCAAAAGAAGACAAGAATCGGAATGGAAAAAGGCATATTGAGACGAAGCTCACTGGAAAGAAAGCTAGAAAGCTAAGTAAGAAGAGAGCTAAGATCGACAAGTTACATAAGGTTCCAGAGGGAACTTCTCAGAAGGAAAATTTGCAAAACTGGAGCTTCGCCGGGATAATAGAACGACATCACATGGCACTTCGCTAGGGCGAAGCAATATAGTCGTTGGGACCAATATAACCGTTCAGTCGACCCCCCTGAACGGGTATAAAGGTGTTTATGGTTCACCACTAGACCGTTGGACCGCGCCATAACGGACAAAACAAAGTTAATGAAGGCTTCTCGACCGTTGCAAGCAATCCATTGCCAAGTTATCTATTTATCCCATTGCGCCATGCACCAAGAACACTTTTGCTAACCGTCAATCTGAGCCCGTAGAATTGTTGATTTTACACAGTGATCATTGTGCTATTGCCCTCTATCCTATTGCAGTGTCTAAGTTACTCCTCAAACTTGAAGATTTCCAACCCCGAGCATGTATGTCGGACGAGTTCAGCGCTGTAGAGAAAGTTGTCGAAGAAGTTCTGATCAACCTCATGACTGAAAGAGTCATGTTGATGTCTACAGGTATACAAGCTTCATCGACGAGAATGGTGCAAGCCTCTCCATCGACTGCTCGCGGATTGAGGCCATCCCGTCCATTAGCAGAAAAGAGAACCAAGCATAAAGATGACCAAGCCAATGCGAAGTTGATTCCAACCATATTGCCCGATTGCATCCTGCCTCTGGCTGGCGTGGTGAATCGTGATAGTGTGCCAAGAGAATTCGAGTACACCATGGTCACTGCGTACCTCTCGAAGGGGATACACGCAGTTCAAGTAGAGCAGGATAAGATCACAACATTGAATTTCAACAACTTCAACCTCAGAGATTGCAAGATCTATGGTATGCTCGACCCATACAAGTACCTAACTAGAACTAAGGGGAAGAATTCAAAGATAATCCCCCAGTCATGGACAATGAACCTTTGCAGACACTTGAGTCCTGGAACCACCCCTGCCTCTACCTCGTGTGAGACTTCATCTGCTTCACAGGTGTTGTCGAAAGGGCTGATAGTTGGGGTTTTGTTGGTGCGTTGTTGTAGCATTGAACCCTGGGTCTGCCCCTGTGCCAACAGATATTCCATCCAAAAATTGGATCGGTTAATTAAATGCATGCTGGAAAGAAAAAGTGAAGAACTTGCATCTAATGGTTTAGTCACATGAACAAGCCATATCAAAGAAAGATAAATTATTCACAAGGCTATCAAGAATAAACTTAGCTGGAAAGACCAACGACTTCCAAGACCCAAACTTAATCGCAAACTCCTTGCCCTTAACTAGGCAAGAGTTTGATAAACAGGTTGATATGTTTAAGGCGTTGTCTCTGCAAAAGTTTTACAACATCCTTGAATATGATCAAGCTCACATTGACGATTGGCTAGTCGACTATTTAGTACAGAATGACGAAATTCATCAGGCTCTTTGTAATCTTTCTATCGACTTCCGAAAATTAGAAAATGATATTTTCAACATAAAAATCCGAAATGAGATCAACGTTGCCCCAATGAGAAGCTACATTGAAGAATGGCTTGAAAGATAATTGAAGCAGCCCGCCGACGAAAGACAACAGGTAGTTGCCAGGATTCTAACAGTCGTCGACGACATCAATGAAATGACAGTCGCAAGAAAATAGCCAAAGGGCTCATATGTACCATCACTGTAAGTCTACTAATCACATCTTGCTTTGTTTATCAACCCGATTATTCCACTTTTTTAAATGGAAATGTCTAGGCAAACACTTAAACCTTTCAATTTATTTTTTTTGCAGGTATTGCACTCTATCTTCTTTCTACATTCTCGTTTCTTGTACATATTTCTCTAATGGTCCACGGGAGCCCCAATCCTAGTCTACATGACAAACGCATTGAAATTTCCATTAATATGTAACGAACTTTTATTTTTTTATATATTTCAAAATTTCCAGTAGTATGTAACAAACTTTTATTTTTTGACATATTTCATAAACACTGTTTTCTTATCTCCTTTTAAATTTGTGTCTTCATACATTTTTATCTTTCACCAGTCTATATGAAAAACAAATTCATATTTTGTTATACACTTTTAAAAAATAAATGGTGCTCTACATGCCAAGCGTCATTTGCTACATGGATAAATTTCCAAATTTTTTCTTCCACTATGAACATATTGTATTTTGTTATATACTTTCAAAAAATAAATGGTTCTCTACATGCCAAGCGTCATTTACTGCATGGATACCACATGTGCTTCATGTTGCTTGCCACATCTTCGCTGCAGTTTCCTATCTCTCCGCGGGGTTGATGTTCCGTGATATACATGTTCAACACAACATTTCCATCGTATACATTTTGCACCGAACACTTCCGTCATTTACAATTCGACCCCATTTTCCACAATTTACCTTGCTCCATAGGGTCGCGCCTCGGTGCTAAAGAAATTTTATGCCCCATGTTCTGTGATATACATGTTGCACACAACATTTTTCGTGATATACCTTTTGCACTGAAAACTTTCGTCATTTACAATTCGTTCCACAATTTACTTTGTAACCTTGTTGCCATGGATTACGCTGCCACACAGCCTTGTGCTATGTTAGATAACACTACGTTTAAAAAACATTAAAGTCATCTCAATAAAAGGTTGACTTAATTAAAAAAACAATTACAAGCACCTTGTAAAATTTGACATGGAATGAAATAATAAAAATATTACACCCTAAGAAATTGGATCCCTCTGGGTGCTTGATAGATCCTGATTTAAGATGAATCTAAGTTGGTTAAATAATTTGAATTCTATTTTTTAATTACATTTTATATTTTGCAATGTTATGTAATGAGAATGTGAAAGCTTAATATACAATGAGTAGATATATAGTTAAAGTTTGGAGAATTAGATAAACTCATGAATGAATTGGTATGATTTACAATGCATATTTAAAATAAGAAATTATTAATGTTGAGATAACATACGTTAATTAAATCCTCGGATGGGGTGCCACCTGGACAAAGTCCGAGGACAGTTGGAACTGGGCATCCAGGGGAGTTATTAACCTTAGCCACCAGCCCACAAACATTAATTCCCCCATGGCTCACACCATGAGGAGAGTAATGGTAGTGTGCATGACTAGACTGGCTCGGTTAATGGTTGCACGAGCAAGCCATACCAGGCGTACTAGGACCAGGTTGGCTATCAACTCGACTTCAATAGTGACAAGGGTTGTCAACTTAGGGACGAGCAACAATAAACGGGCTTTCGCCCTGGTGTACTCCTTCATTCTTCATCTGCCCTGGTGCATTCCTCCTGTCTTGCTCTTTGGCTCTCCCAAGAGTTCTAGCATTGTTGCTCTATGTGTTATTTTCCTGAGCACCAGTGTCATCCTCCCTGGCTCTGATACCCTCCACTCGTCATACACACTCAGTCCCCACAAGCTCCTTCTCAGCACCTCTTCCTTCTCCCGCTCCTCTCAACACCCTCTCTTAGCCTCCATTCTCACAACGCTTCACCTCCATACTCTGCACAACATGGCCAGGGAAAGAGGGAAATCCAAGAGGGGTGCTCATTATGACATCACCCTCTCCCATCGCAATAGTCTCTCCCCCTCCCAACTGGCTCTTATTACACATTTCGCGAGACCTCGGCACACCAACTAGAGGTCACAGGAGGCTCCTCAGTTTGCTCCTTTTTAGCTCCTTGGCATCATCTTGGTAAAGGAGGAAGCGTCCTCCTCTTGTGCACACATCCCTCTCTCCACCCCTCTTCTGCTCCATGTTATGAGCTCAGTTAAAGAGGAGGCACCACCTTCGTGTGCGCACCCTCCTCTGGCCACCAATCTCTTGCCCTCCCCCAATTGTTAATCTAGGTGACTCCTACTACAACGATGGAAGTTGTATGGTGGAGGAGGAAATCCCCCTAAGCTGGAAAGTGGAGGAAAATCAAGCAGAAGCCAACGATATCACCATAGAGGTAGCAAGCAAGGACGACGAGGAGGAGAAGCCTCAACAATTCGCAAACTGCCTCATGGAGGAGCACCTTCAACTCCTCTTCAAAATCAGGCAGAAACAAGACGATCAGATGCACTCTTAGAGCATCCTTGGCCAAAGGATGGACATCTTGTTCAACGCATTAGTGGATGCTCCTGAGCGTGCCAGATGCCCAACATGCGGCCAACAGTTCACCCCGGTCTACACACTTCATGGACAACCAGGCTCAACAATGAAGTGAAGTCTCTAGGTTATGGTTCTTTGTCAATTCATGTTGCAGGATTAATGGCTTAGTTTATCACAACAACATGATAGAAGATCATGCAATTTTTTCATATACTGTTTATGTAGTTTTGTTAATAGCAACGCTGTCAATAGTTGGTTCTAGAGACCATCCGAATACTGTACAAACTTTTTTGTTTACGTAGATAGGTTGTAGAAATTTGTGTAAGCATTTTTGTTCAAACAGTGCTAGTATACAAGATGATGTGTCAATCTCTGAACATCTAAGAGCCACATGTTCTGGTTTCCCATTTGTGGCGAAAAAGGTGGCTCATACTTGTCACTGTACATCTTACATATGTCATTAATATAAGGATCTACTTTTATTTACTAAAAAAAAGCATAGGCTAATTAAATATAATAATTTAAAAAAAATGAAATTAGCGTAATATGTTAATATTGATACAAAGTTTCATGGGTTAATTGGAGTGGTTGAGAATTGTGAATAACGAGAAAGAGGTCTCGGGATCAAATGCTTGGGCTAGCTACCTCTGCCTATGTCGGCGTCACTCAATGTCCATGTTGAGTTAGCATACAATAGTCTATATGGCCCACTTTACAATAGGTATGACTCTCAAAATGAGGGGAAGTGCCCAAGGGTTTCCTGGGAATGTATTTTTCAAGTAAAAAACGTTAATATTAATACAAAAACTAAAAGTATATACATATAGATAGATAGCCCAAATGGTTAGCTCAATCAGGTAAACCATCTGCACAAGGATGTTGTCGACAACAAAGCCATAGGTCACAAGTTCAAATGTGGTCGACCCCCTTGGACTTACTAGTTGTTATTATGACTAGTGGTGGAGTCGCCCTCCATCTAGATGTTCCAGTAAAGAGTAGGGGATCCCATGAGCTTTTACACAATCTGATTTTCCCTCGGTATTGATTTGGAATGGATCATTATATAATTTTTCATCTATCTTGCTACTTTATGGATGGAAAAAATGGAGGAATTAGCTTGCAGGCCCCATTTAGGGGCAAGTTGCAATTTTGTGATTTGGGGTCCATAACCTCTTAGATCCAATTTGAGGCATCAAACAACGCTTTTGGGGGTGAAAACTTTGCAAGCATCACGCCCAACCCCTCGACATTGTTGTACACATAGAAATCTTTCCAATGGTGCAAAAATCACCTCAATTGGAGTTCGTATACAAAAGTTATGCCTCTCGCATGTTGACCTACCTTGTTGACCAGCATGGTACCAAGTGGATGCCACATCAACCCCCATTACTCACACTTGTTGATCTAGATTATGCTGAGAACGAAACGAGACAAAAACAAATATATAGAAGAGAACACAAAAATATAGTGAAACTCGACTTCTATTAATGAACAAGAGAGAAAACATTGTAGAACACAAATTGGTAGAATGGGGTAGTTTATCTTTGAAAAGAAAGAGATGTTGGCTACACTTCATTTGCAACAAGATTTACATCACACTCCGTTGCATGCTTAAAGGGCCTCCTTCACCTCAATTATATATGAGAGAGTGAGAGGAGAATAATTTCCATGATGCATGTGGGATAAATTGATCTAAGTTTATAAAATGCCATAGGCATGTAAAACACTAGGACTTCTCACGCGGTCACCCATGCCAGTACTACTCTAACCCGAGATCGCTTAACTGAAGAGTTCTAATGGGATATGGTGCATTAACGTTATTTTATAGGCATGTACATTAGATCATTACATGATGTTTGTAATTAACAAATGAAGATGGTATTACATTCCATTCCCCATCAAAAGGGTGAATGTAATGGTTTATCAAAACCATAGGCTCGAAATGTTCATTTAGTAGAAAAGGTGGTTAGCCACCGAGATCCACCTGGATCATTCCTACCCCTTAGGAAGCAATGGTCCTCATTGCGTCAAGTTCCCTCGAGAGATGGAGAAAATTTTGTTGAATTTAAACCTTGGTGAGTTGTTTGTCTTGTTGAAGTAGATGTCATGCTTGTACTTTGCCTGTGGAAGTATTTCATGAACCTGTTGGATGTGTTGGATCCATTCAATAGATCTGGATGCATGATCTGCCTTGTTATGAGTGTGGGAGGACTCTGTCGATGAAGATGTAACAAGGAGAGCTATATCAATGGGGGCTAATGGTTGGAATCCCAAGCACACCTGAAACAGGTCATGGCCAATAGAGCTATGATGAACATGTGGAAGACTCACATTCTCTTCATGCTCCTCTACAATCTCATCGACCTGCTTCTATTGGATATAAACATCTTGGGCCTAGGTTGTAGTGGTAGCAGTGACCTCATGTTTACCGTCTGACTGGATCACGAAGAGGGAAACATTTGTAGTCTAAGAGATTACTTTATGGAATTGTTTTTCCGAGATCAATGAAGTGGAAATAGTTGAAGCTACCTCTGGTACCCTATAGAGCTAACCTCCTAGAGTAACATTGACACTGTGGGGCTGAGACTCATAGTTAGCATGGCGTTTCCACATATATGGTTGTCCTAAAAGAACATCATAGACTTCAAGTGGGACAACATCACACACTACCTCATCCTTGAAGGGCTTGATGCCATAGGACAAGCGACACTGTTGGCTAACACAAATGTCTCGTCCTCGGCTCAACCATACGATGGTGTATGGTTGGGGGTGTGGCATCGTTGGCAGCTTCGATCTCTTCACAGCCTAAGATGAGATCGGTTTCTTCTGACTCTTGTTGTCAACAATGAAATGCAACGGGGTCCCTTTTACCCACATCTATGAGTTGAAGAGGCGCTCCTCATCCTCAAGCTCCTTGTATTGTTGTGGCTACGATGGTAGCAGTGGGTTCTACATCGATGATCTGTTTCCATTTATTGTGCTCTGAATCAAAGTCTGAGTCATGTTCTTATTCTTTTTCTTTGAACTTGACCACCAAAGATTGTTTCGAGCGACATTCATCAGTGTTCGGCCAGGGGTCGTTGTGGAACTCACACCACTTTCCGGTGTCTCTTTTAGGCTTCTCATTACCCTTATTTGCCTATGTCTTGGATTGGATCTCTTGACATTGGCCTTCCTTGTTTTTTCCTTCGTTCTGTGATTTAGGGTTTCCTTTGCCATGATTATGTTGTGGCGTATTTTCAAACCCGAACCCCCACTTACTTTGTGGCTTGAATTTCTGCTCAATTTTGACTACATATCGATAAGTAACGCCCACTAAGGAGATGTCAAATGTTGAATTATTGTAAATTCAAAGAATATTCTAAATATATTTGAGTTATTATCTTATAGATCAAATCCCCTTTTGCGGATTGATCATGTCAGGTCTTATATAAGATCAAATCCCCTTTTGTGGATTGGTCAAACCATATTTATATGATGGTATTTGTAAAGTCGACCCCTAGTGTTTATAAAGTGGTTTTAACCACTTCTAGAAGAAGTCGACCCTACTAAGTGAAGAGACATAACCCTAGCGCCTCCTCAAATAGTATTTATATGTGAGGATGGTGCCTCACTTACACACTCTCACACTCACTCATCTAGTGCACATATCTTGACAACAGTTGCAGTTGCAGGAGGAAGGAGAAGAGAGGCACATGCTCAATCTTAGTTTATTCTTGGTGTTTTGGTCTTAGTATTGGCAATATATTATTGCGGAAGTTTTGTTGGGTTTTCTCCCCCACGAGGGTTTCCTAGGATAAAATGTTGCGTACCTTGTGATTGTGTTTCTTTCCGTGATCCTCTTTATGTTGTTGTTTTGGAGATGCATTGAATGCTCAAGTAATTTGGAATTAACCTAATAACAACACTAAACTTAACATGGTATCAGAGTGTGACTGAATAGATCACCTTTCACTGGGTATCTAAAAACGTCATTGTTGTCATATAAAGAAATTAAGGATTTTTATTGAAGAGGAATTTTTGACCAAAAACTATCTTGGGAAGTGTGCCTTTCCCTAGTGCATCTTTTGGCAGCTTGAGCAAACTTTTTCAGTGGCTAGATTCTCCAGAAAGTCAAACCCTAGTTTTGACTGGTACTAGAAAATTAAAAAACCAGGAAACCAGAACCAGTACCAGAAGTACTAGTCCAAAATTGTGCAGGTCAAGTTTCAAGGGGTCAAACTTGGATTTTTCTGAAACAATCAACTCCAACAAACTCGCCTCAGCCCAACGCATCTCCTGGTAAGTTCAGATTGATTTTATGAGCACTTTCATTTTTTGGTCATTTTCCTAGCTCCAAGTCAAGATGTTTGCAAGCACCAAGCTTGTTGATAAGTTAGAAGGTGTGGAAAATTTCCATGCCTGGAAGTATAGAATTGGACTCATTCTTGAAGAGAATGACCTTGCAAGGGATGTGCAAAAGGAAAAAACATAAAGAATCATTTTCCAAAAAGCAACAGTAAAACATAAGGAATCTTGGAACTTGTCCACTCAGATGTCTGCAGTCCAATGACATCAACCTCTCTAAGCGGGTATGTATACTATGTATCCTTTATTGATGATGTTGATTATTTAGGTTGGTTGTCATTGATGTCAACCCTTGAAGAAAGTCTGGTAGCACAAAGGTTTGGGTATTGGACCCATGTTTGTTTGATGGATAATGGTATGAGTTTTGATATATTTGCAGGTAAGACTATTCTAGGTGGATAGTACATGTCATGCCATTTCCGGTGGTATGTGGAACATCACTTAACTCTTCACGGTTAGAGAGTTATGGTCGTGTGAAGTTGGAGAACCCTCATGAGTCATCTAGAAGCCCCAAAAGGTCAAAGTAGTCAAAGTGGTTTAAGAGATTTTAGAAGGTAAATAATA
>JZKD02S2006582.1:1175923-1203049 GCA_000966675.3 Picea glauca | reverse complement strand
GGTTAACCACTTTCCATAAATAGAAAGTTCTCCAATACTTTATCATTTAAATATTCCTTCTTGATTTTGTCACCTTACTTTATCATTTAAATAATCTTTCTTGATTTTGTCACTTATCTTTATTATTTAAATAATCCACCTTGACTTTGTCATTTTACTTTATCATTTAAATAATGATTTCTTCTTTTAGGTCACTTTGACTTCTTTGACCTTGGGGGCTTTAAGCCTTCATATGGGGGTCCTCCAACTTCGTAAGGCCCTAACTCTCAAACCATGAGGAGTTATGTGACATTCCACATGCCACCGGAAATGGCATGAAAAGAACTATCCATCTAGGATAGTTTCACCAACAATTTCATTGATCTTCATCTCATTATTACACATACAAGCATGGGTCCTCCAACCATTCTTCTAGGATAACTCAATCTGCAAAGAGTCTTCCTGTGAGGGCTTTCACCATAAGGGGACCACTTTGGAGTTCATCCATTTGTGCACCTTATCAATCATGATAAGACAATAAATGAGCCATCTATACATTTTTCCAACAATGCATCATATCAATGAAACCATATCGATCCATCTTCATCATGTATCAATGACAACTCATTGATCCATCTTCATCTATGCATTCTCATCAAGGACAATACATATTACATTACATCAATCATTAATCAATCAATCAACATCAATCAATGGCATCAATCAATCAAACCATTGGCATCAATGACAACATGATCCAACAATCTTCCCCTTTGGCATTTGATGCAGGAGCATCACTCCACGTCAGCCAGCTAGCCAGCCAGCCACGTCGAGCGCACACATTCAATGCTGAAGAGAGGCGCAGTCCTCATTTAAAATTTGAATTGAATGTAATTAAATGTTTAAGTTGTTGAGCTGTGAAGCAATGCCTTTGTGTAGGCGTGAGTAGATAGGCCTTTAATGTTTGTAAGGCTGAGATCTAGACCCAGATGCTGGACTAGACAACCCATTCAATGTAATTGAATAGGGTAGGTAGTTTGGAGGGAAGAGCTTAAAGAGCCCCCTCAGGTAAACGAAATAGAGTATCTCATTTTGTAGGAGGTAGTTAGTGTGTGGAGGTAGAGTTAGAATCTGCGAGTAGAGAGCAGAAGAGAAGGAGCCGAGACCTTGTTACAGGCCGTGCTCAGGAACACCTTGTAAATACAGGCGTTTTCCATATTTAATACAAATAACAGTTTTTCCTGCATGATTATGTGTTAAATGGATGTCTGTGAGTGTTTTCATAGGATGTGAATGTATGTTGTAGGTTTGCATTTGCAGGAGTATGTCTGATTTCAGGTGAAGGTCTTTGAGGTTTCATGCCAGGAGGGCGTGACAGAGTACTGCGGTCTCTGAATACTAGTGCACTGAAGCACTTTTGAATACTGCAGGTTCAGACAAAGATGTGTTGCGACACAAGAACTGAAATCAACAACTCAGGAGAAAGACCTCAAGGTTGTTGAATACCTTGGAGGCAAGGTTGTGTAGAGAGGTACACAGTTGCAGACAGAATCTTTGAGGAGTTCTGTGAAGCTCTGTTAGGTGGGCATTGAGCATATGCACAGAGGTGCATTGAAAAGAACTCTGCTGTGAGTTCTTAAGAATTCAGAATCACTGAGGATTCTTGACACTCTGCCAGGTGGGCATTGAGCCAGTGCAAGGAGTGCACAAAAGGAAACTTATGTCTGAGAAGTTCACTGAAGAAACATAATCGCTAAGGATTCTAAGAGCTCTACTAGAAGGGCATTGAGAAGGTGTGTAAGTGAACAGAAAGAGAACATAACTGCTGGACGTTCTGTGAAAAGATACTCTGCCAGGTGGGCATTGATTAAGTGTGCAGACAGACACAGAGAAGGGAAGAGAACTCTTTGAGTTCTAGAATTTAGAGGAAGAATCCACTGAAGGATCTTCACAGGGTTGTTGAACACCCTGCAGACTCAGCAAAAGGTTGCTTGAGGCAGAGGATAGCCAGGAGGGCATCCAAGTATTCTCCATCTGTGGGAGAAGAAAGAAGGATAAAATCCCTTAGGGGTCTGAGCGTTTGAGAAGCTCAGGAGAGACAACACTGTGTGTGCGTGAAGACTCTGCAAAGGCGCAGAAGTCAAAGAATCCCTTGGGGATTCAATAAAATAAGGTCAGGAGGGACAGTGCTTTCGGTGTACAGAGTCGTGGCTGTAAGGAGTGCAGAGGTTGAAGAACTCTTTGGAGGAATTCAGAGTTTATAAAGCTCAGGAGAGACAAGTGTCTTCGTACGCGAAGGCGAGAACTCAAAGTAAAGGAGTTCGCAGAGGAGAAAGAAAGCAAAGGTCGAGGCCTTTGGAAACTTGGAATTCTTCCAAGTGTAGGAAGAAAGCGCCAAAGCTCAGGAGGAGCAACATTGATCGTTGGATCAGCCGATATATATGGACCACTGAAGATTTCACATCCAGGAGAGAGTAGGAGGAGCACGCAGAAGAGGAGATCGTTAGTCGTCGGATCTCACTCAGATACCCGTCAGCCGTTGGATCGGGTGAAGACATGCGGAGTTTAGCCTCTGGATCAAGCACGCAGGGAGAACGGATCTAGACCGTCGGATCTTGGTCCAATTACCCTTTAGCCGTCAGATTGGTTGGGAGATGCACGAGGTTTACCTTCATGAACATGAGGTTGAAAATCTCGACGAGAAGTGTGACTCATCGGGATATCGACATTCGGGATATCAGAGTTCTCGAGGTCGAGAAAGTCGGGACATTTCAAGTCTCGAAATCGCGAGATTGGAATAGGACCGTCCATCTGTTGGGGACACGTGGTGGAGATCCAGACTATCGGGGAAAGTCTTGATAGAATAGTCAAACTGACACATCGGGGTTCGGTGTTTCGCGAATCCAGAGGACAAGACTTCTGGAGCATCAGAAGTCACGAAATCGTGAGAGGCGATCAGGACCGTCCATCTTGAGGGGATGCGTGGCAACGATCGAAGCCTTCGGGAAGGGTCCCGATAGGAGAGTCATGTCGGGAAATCGGGATTCGGAGAATCAAGAATCCTGATGACAAGAGTGCCCATGTATTTCAGCATTGGAAAGCCCGAAACCCCGACGAGAGATAAGACTGTGGTCACGGGGATAGTGGTCACGTGGGCCAGGAGTTAGCCAGGAGGGCTAACACGTAAAGGCGCGTATCGGTGAATTTTCTCATCGGAGTCCAAAGAATCAAGAGGACAGTGGTTCTCGTGACATTGAGGATCCCGAAACCCGAAATCGAGTCGGGGAAGATCACGGTCATGTGCAAAGGACTGTGTGAGTGAGAAGAAGGACCTGTGGATTGGGTTTTCACGGTGATTCTAGTAGGAATCAAATGAGCCGCTTCGGCTCACGAACCAATTGAACGATCCTGTGAGTGGACGTGCTTGCGAGCGCGTGCTGCATCAACATTGATGGCAATACCAACATTGATGTCAACACCAATTACCAATTATTGATGTCAACATGTAGATAAGGCATGTTCTACATCAATAGTCAATGTGACTATCTCTCTCCATCAATAAACATCAATCACATCAACGTGATTAACTCTCCCCCTTTGACATCAATGGCAAAGGGCCATTTTCCTCTTGGGGCTACTCCCCCTGCTTTCCTTTGAATAATCTCTCCCCTTTTGAACAAGGGATATCAATCTGATGAAACTTTCAAAGATACATCGAACATACTCCCCCTGTGACCATCGCTCCTCCTAGAATTATGACTCTGTGCTCTTTTTTCAAATATAGGGCTCTTTTCTAGGTATGCATCTGATAAATATCTCCTCCTAGAATTATGAGAAGAAGAATGACTTCCCCTATGGGTATGTCTCCCCCTATCTTTTCTGCAAGATGAACAATGTGCTACCATATAGCGATCCTTGGACCTGTTCATGCATCAAACCCATCCAATACCAAGCATCATGAAGCAAAATATATGTCAACAATGAAATAAAGAATCATGATCCAAATATCAATCATGTATCAAAATGTGCCCATAATGCACAACATCCATGTACAAAAAGTGTGCTCATCATGCACAACACCTATGTACATCATCCATGTGCATCAACATCATGCAATGTGCCAAAAAATATCATCCATGGAATATATCAATCATATGCCTCTGCCAATATGCCAATCATGTGCGTCTACCAATATGCCAACCATGTGAATCTACCAATATGCCAACCATGTGCATCTACCAACATGCCAAACAATGTATCATATCACTAATGATATGTCTCCATCATGAACCAAGTGCCATGGCCATGTATCGAACAAATATTAATTGTTGTGCTAATCAAGTAATACCATCAACATAGTATCATCAAACATATGCCATATATGAGTGCACCAAAACATGTACACCATCATGCACTGACACCACAAAAATGATGAATACCATACATGTATGTCAAATCCTCCATAAAACACATGCCAATCAAACTACTAGTAGGTGCCTCTACCAATGTACTATAAAAGTACCAATTATGCATCAACTATAGATTAACAATTATGTACAACATGATCATCTCATCAACTTCACCAACTATATGTCTCAATATGTAGCCCAATCACATGCAAAATGTATGCACCATGATATCCATCACGTGCTTCCAATAATATATCATAAGATATATCAATGAAACTCAAATATGTACCAGCCATGTACCCCAACAGATCAACATCAATTCATACTCATGGGTTAGTGCCATGCACCCAAGATTTATCTTTCATAGTCACCTTACATGGTCTAATATAGAACCATGAAAACCTATAACAAACAGTGTCATAATATGCAATAAACCATGTTAGACCTTGCATCACAAAGTTATACCATAACATCAAACTCCAAGCCATGTGCATTGCCTTTTTCCCAAGGATTTAACACAGATACGCGGCCTGCTGCACAATAGATCGTGTATGTACACGACTTATTAGAGATCAACCTGCATATGTACGCGACTGTCACCACTGTCACCTGCGTATACCTCAGTAGATGACACTTTTGAGCTTTCCTTTAGTCTTTCATTCTGTTATGGCTGCCCTGTCTTCTTCACCCACTTCTGTAGGTGTCTATGCTCCTTAGAACTTGAGCTCTGAGCATCCATCTTTTCAAAAATGTCTCATTTATTTACTTCATTCCTTCTTCTAGCCATGCTATATGAAGTCCTCATCATGGACTTTCTTCTTGTGTTCCAACACTCTTGGGATTTGTAGCCAAATCCACTACAGCTGTAGCATCTCATGGTGTTACAGTGAACAACAATATGTCCTACTTGATCACATCTCCAACATCTCATGGTGTTATGGAATCTTCCATTATATCTCCTTTCATAAGATCTACATTCAAAAACTTTGTGACCATATCCATTACATGAATAACAATGCCCATGGAAAACACTTTCATACCTTTGCTTTGGTGTCCTAAGAATGGCTTCTTGATGTCTTCCTTGTTTTGTTCTTTTGAAATTTTCTTTGCCTTGTGTAGATGGTTGCTTTGCAACATTGTCTTCCTTCTTTGATGGACTTACCTCATGCTCCTTTTAGGTGCTTGCTTTAGCATGTGTAGTTTCCTTTTTGTATCCAAGACCTGATTTATCACATGGTGATCTTTGACTTTCCAATATCTCATCCAAGATTCTTGAGCTATTCAAGAATTTGTTTGACTTCTCTACCTTCTTTCTAAGGTCAACAATTTCAGCTTCTAACTTATGACACGACTCTTCCTTTTCATTAATTTGATTCTTCAAAAATTCTTCTACCCTTTTGGCTTCTTCAATTTGGGTCTTGAGATGGACAACAGTTTCAAAACTTTTGCTAATCTCATCCTCTACCTTCATATCTTCTTTTTCATTCTTTAGTATTGTGATCTCTTCTTCCTTTTCTACTAATTGAGTCTTAGAACTCTCTTCTTGTTCTTTGAGCATTCCCTTTAACTTCAAGATATATCTTTGACTCCTCCTAAGAAACTTCTTAGTGTTATCCGAAAGATAGTTATAGTGTGTATAAAAATGATCACTTCTATATCTATATAAATCCTCTTCAATTTCCTTTTGAAGTTCTAATAGATTTTATTCTATTCTTTCCATGGGACAACTATTATCAAACTTTACACAAACTGTTTCTAGATCATCTTCTTCACTTGAGAAAAATTCAACATCATCACATTTTGAATCATTGCAATCAAGAGTCTTTGGAGATTCTTTACCTTCATTTGAAGTATCTTCAATATCTTCCTTCTTTCCGACATCATCACATGATTCTTTTCTTTCATTTGAAATTCCTTCAATATCTTCCTTCTTGCCAACATCATCACATGATTCTTTTCCTTCATTCAAATTCTTTCAAAATCATCACATATGAAATCAAGAGTTAGAGATTCTTTACCTTTGATAATCTTGACGGAATGGTCTTCAAAATCTTCTTTCTTTTCTTGATATATCTCCTCTAGATTTAGCCATAGATCCTTGGCGGAAGTGCATTGTCCCCTACTCTCTTTGATAGGGCTTGAAAGTCCATTAAGAATGGTCTTGAGAGCCAGTGCATCATTCTTCTTTCCTTCCCTTTGAGCTACAAACTTTGATTTGTTCTTCAACGGAACTGATCCACCAATGGCTTCCTTCCAAATATCTTCTCCCATTGTCTTCAAATATACTCTCATCTCTATTCTCCAAGTAGAATAGTTTTCCTCATCAAGGATTGGAACTTCATCATCCATTTGTGTGTCTATGGATCTCCTTCAAGCTTTTTAAGGCTTGTAGTGAAGGCCCGCTTTGGTAGCAATTGTTGGACACACCTACCACACTTAGAGGGGGGGGGGTGAATGAGTGTGGGGCTCTTTTTCCCAAACTTCCCTCTTACACAAAACTCTTTAGTTAGCATTCAACATTTTACTCATTACTCATTGTTTTCATTTATAATCAGTTAGATGTGAGCACATATCAACAACATATATCAGTAATATATCATCAATGAGTCATCACCACAAGGAACATAAAGAACACAAGATGTATGTACAATTTTCTTTTTATTATGGACAACAATATGGGGGTTTATCAACAATAACTGAAAAGAGTACAACTCTACAAGAGCATCGACTCTATGATGCAAGACTCAGCTTACACCCTCAACATCAACTGAGATGAGGAAACAATCCTTGACAGATGTCAATCTGCAACAGGTACGCAACCTGTCAGTAGTGCAACATGCATGTGTACGCGCCCTACCAGTACTACAACTTGCGTATACCTTATGAGCTATTAGGGTTTGTCCTTCAAAATCAACTCAGATCCTTTGCAACCAATTTATCATTGTCTTTTGTTTGTCATTGTCCAAACTAACCACCAATCAATCACAATACATCCAATCTCTCCAATAGCTTACTCATCTTCCACAACCAATCAATATGAATGCTACTGAATCATGCATAAGCAATCAACATACTATAGCCATCATATCAGTACTAAATCATAAGAGTGTTGCTCACTCCATCAACCAACATAAATCACATCATAGCAACCATACCAAGAATTCCCTAGGCATTCACAACACAATAAGCAATGCTATCCATCAAGACAATAATGTAACCATACTAGTGTCTCAGTGATAGATCTGAGCCCATAGAGTGCAGATCTGGAACCTGCTTCAGTCTTCAACAATTTGTCATCATCTCAACCAAAAATCTCCATGATTTTATCCACTGTATGCTCCCTATACACAGACAACCCATGTATACACACTTTGTACACAGACAACCTGCGTATTATATGCACCTTGTACACAAACAACTTGCATATACACACCCTATACACAGATAGCCCACGTACGCACCAAAAATAGGGTTTATGAAGCTCCGAGACTTTTTTCGTCAAGATCTACGATATTCTTGAAACTTTGATGCATCCATGAGATCCTCCTCACACACTCTTTCTCAAAATAGATCTTCAATCATGCTCAAAAGATCCACACCAAAATGCTCTCACAAGAAGCTCTCCATCAATACTTCAAAATATATTCTCACTAGAAGCTCTCCATTGATCCACACACATGATGATATACAAGAGACCATTGCTATCTTATTTATACTTTCATCCTCTAGGTCACTTAACCCATTTCTAGGTCGCTTAGCCTATTTTCCTTATTTTAGGGTTAACCATTTTCCATAAATAGAAAGTTCTCCAATACTTTATCATTTAAATATTCCTTCTTGATTTTGTCACCTTACTTTATCATCTAAATAATCTTTCTTGATTTTGTCACTTCTCTTTATTATTTAAATAATCCACCTTGACTTTGTGATTTTATTTTATCATTTAAATAATTATTTCTTCTTTTAGGTCACTTTGACTTCTTTGGCTTTGGGGGCTTCAAGCCTTCATATGGGGGTCCTCCAACTTCGTAAGGCCATAACTCTCAAACCGTGAGGAGTTATGTGACATTCCACATACCACCGGAAATGACATGACAAGCGCTATCCATCTAGGATAGTTTCACCAACAATTTCATTGATCTTCATCTCACTATTCCACATACAAGCATGGGTCCTCTCACCATAAGGGGACCACTTTGGAGTTCATCCATTTGTGCACCTTATCAATCATGATAAGACAATGAATGAGTCATCTATACATTTTTCCAACAATGCATCATATCAATGAAACCATATCGATCCATCTTCATCATGTATCAATGAAAACTCATTGATCCATATTCATCATATCAATGACAACTCATTGATCCATCTTCATCTATGCATTCTCATCAAGGACAATACATATTAAATTACATCAATCATTAATCAATCAATCACTTGAAATCATTCAATGACATCAATCAATCAAACCATTAGCATCAATGACAACATGATCCAACAACAGGTACATAATTATGATTATTGCAAGTTAGAGTTTTTGAGTAATCCAAAATTAGTCACGTGAGACTAAAGTAAAGTTTAATGAAAATGCTAGTCTCTTGTTGTTAAAGTTAAGAAAGGTTTGCAGGTATGTGATCATATACACTAGGTCTATTACAGAGTTACAAATCAGATTTGGATGATGAAATTGATGAGGGCTTTTGGTTGAGGTACATGTTGGGTACATGGTTGAGACAAGTAGTTGATGAGTTGGCACATACATGAGGTGTATAATTGATGATGTTGGTACATCTTGATGAGTCATATTTTATGTGTATTTGATGCATGATTGATACATATTTGGTGCATGGTTGATGCACTCGTTGATGGTACAGGTTGGTGGATGGTTGATGCACTTTTTTATGGTACAGGATGATTATAGGTTGTTTGGTATAGGTTGATTCATGGTTGATGCACTTGTTTATGGTACAAGTTGATTATAGGTTGATTGGTACAAGTTATTACAGTGGTATATCTCACAGTGATAGCGTGACAGTAGTTCCATCATTCTACTTCTACGTCAGAGCGATTGGACAGGGCAAGGACAAGTGGTTGTAGCTCGAGAACAGAGGGGGTTGTGGCCTCCTTCTAGTTGTAGCTAGAGAATTGGGGAGTTGGAGCTTCCCTCAGGTTGTAGCTTGAGAAACTTTGGGTTTCCACGTAAAAACATTGGTGTATTGTGTATGTGTATGATTGCTCATTTGTTCATTGTTTATTTACTCTGCAATTATTTGATGATAATGCTACATTGATATAACACTTGCATTTTATGGTGAAAAAGGATTAAATTGCTCTATTATTGATTCACCCTCTCTCTCAATAATCCAATAGATGATTACTCTCGTTAGACTTGGGTTTATTTCTTGAATTCAAAAGATGAAGTACTTGGAAAGTTCAAGGAATTCAAAGCCTTGGTAGAAAACCTCTCGGAAAGGAAAATCAAGATACTCAGGTCAGACAATGGAGGAGAGTACACTTCAAATTAATTCAGAAGCTTTTGCAGAGATGTTGGGATTAAGAGGGAGCTCACCACTCCCTATAATCCTCAACAAAATGGTGTAGAAAAAAGAAAGAATAGAACGATTATGAAAGCAGTAAAGACTATGATTCATGATCAAGATCTTCCAATGCACTTATGGGCTAAAGCAACAAGAACAATAGTATATGTCCAAAATAGATTATCCCATAGTGCACTTGGATTTAAAACTCCAAAAGAAATGTTCATCAAAAAGAAGCCAGAAGTAAGCCATCTCAAAATATTTGGTTGTACAATATTTGTACACATTCTAAAAGAAAAGAGAACTAAGTTGGATCCTTCAGGAAAGAAGGAAATATTTGTTGGATACTGTGAGGTCTCTAAGGCCTTCAGAATTTATATACCAGGTTACCATCATATTGAGATCAACATAGATGTAACCTTTGATGAATATGCAACACTCAAAAGATCAAGGAAATGCCAACTTGAAGGAGTATATGAAGAAGAACCTCTAGATCCAGAGTTATAGAACCCGTGAAGGAAGTTACAATTACCCCTTGTGATGAGATTCTAGAAGATCATGATATGATAGAATCTCAAGAACCTCATTGTATGATGATCTCTCACAAGAGAAAGCTAGCTTGGGCAAGAGAACTTATTCAAGATGTAGAGAAGTATGGTGCCCCAGAAGGAACCATGAGACAAAGCAAGAAACCTAAGCCATTATCCAACTATATGGCCTTAATGTGTGATCTCATAGAAAAGGAACCTACTTGCTTTGAAGAATCCGTTCAAAAGAAAGGATGGATGGACGCCATGACAAAAGAAAACTAGACCATTATAAAGAATGATGTATGGGAAGTAGTTCCCATACCAAAGAATAAAGACGTGGTATCTTCCAAGTGGATATACAAAACAAAACACGCATCGGACGAAAGTATTGAAAAACATAAGGCAAGATTTGTGGCTCATGGATTTTCTCAGAAGGAAGGTATTGACTATGAAGAAACATTTTCCCTTGTAGCCAGATACTCTTTTATTAGAACCATCATAGCTCTTGCAACCAAAATGAAGTGGAAGTTACACCAGATGGATGTGAAAACAACCTTCTTAAATGGTGTTATTGAAGAAGAAGTGTATATTGAACAACCATAAGGGTTTGAAGTTGAATATAGAAAGACTCGTGTCTACAAGTTGAATAAAGCTCTGTACAGGTTGAAGTAAGCTCCTAGAGCTTGGTATGGTAGAATTGATAGTTTCTTGACGAGCTTGGGCTTTACCAAAAGTAAAGTTGATCATAACCTTTAATTCAAGGTTATGAATGATGAGCTAGTTATATTGCTACTATATGTGGATGACTTATTATTAACAAGAGAAGAAAAGCTCATCGCATATTGCAAGAAGAAGCTCACTGCAAAGTTTGAGATGAAATACCTAGGCCCAATGCATTATTTATTAGGTCTTGAATTCTGGAAGAGCCGAGAGAAGATCTTTCTTAACCAAGGGAAGTATGCAGTTGAAATACTAAATAGATTTGACATGTTGGAATGTAAATCCATGAACACAACCATGGAAACGAATTTGAAGCTCTTGGTTGATACTTCGTCAGATTTGGTTGATGCTACTTTATACAAACAAATGAGGATCGTTGATGTTTCTGACAAATACTAGGCTAGATATATGATTTGTTGTGAACACCTTGAGTCAATATCTAGTGGAACCCAGACGTTTTCACCTTGTAGTTTCAAAGCATGTGATGAGATACCTTAAGGGTGCATTGGATTATGGTCTCTGTTATACTGGAGATCGTGACTTCAAACTATATGGTTATACTGATTTAGATTGGGCTGGAAGTGCTTTTGACATAAAGAGAACTTCAGGATGTTGTTTTAGTTTGGGTTCAACCATGACTTCATGGAAAAGAAGAAATCAATCAAGTATTTCTTTCAGCACGACAAAAGCATAGTACATTGCATCATGTTCCGCCAGTTGTGAAGCCATATGGCTTCAAAAGTTGTTGACATGTTTGTTTTATATGGAGATAGAATCCACCATGATTTTATGTGATAACCAGAGTTGTATAAAGATGACAGAGAACCCAATCTTCCATGATAAGTCGAAGCACATAGAGATTTGGTATCACTACATTCGTGATATGGTGTAGAGGGGAGCTATAAAACTCCAATATGTTGGCACATATGAGCAGGTAGCAGATGTGTTTACCAAGCCTCTGTCTCGTGTGAATTTTGAGTACTTCTGAGACAAGCTTGGTGTTGTCTGAAAGGACCTCCCTTTAAAGGGGGAGTGATGTTGATGATACTATATCCTTACCAACATCGGGTAGCTCCGTTAGGATTTTATATCCTAGGGAATTGATCATCCCTGGGCAGATCTCGAAGGTTTGGTAAGGACGGTCTATCAGAGTACCTGTGCATGTATATGCCAGTTGTGGTCAATAGTGGTAGCTCCATTACGATTTTATATCTTAAGGAATCTTATGATTCCTAGGCAAATCCTGAAGGTCCGGTAAGGACGGTCTGTCAAAGTACCATGTGGTAGCTTGTTAGGATTTTATATCCTAGGAAATCTTATGATTCCTGGGCAGATCCTGAAGCTCCGGTAAGGACGGTCTGTCATAGTACCACAAATGTTGTTGTTTATGCACCTGCCTCATTCTGTTTCCATATATTGATTGTGTTGTTGTTTCACCCTCATGCTATTGATGATGTTATACCAGCCTTGTGTTGTTGATAATGTTGTATAAGCTTCGTGTTGTTGGTGATGTTGTTGTTATAGCTTCATGCTATTGATGTTGATGTTTCATCTTCATGTTGTTGTTGTTAATGATGATGTTAGTCCATCTCCATGTTGTGAACAATGATGATATTGATGATGATAAAAACTTCCGATGATTTATAGATGTGCTAATCAATGTTCTAGATGTTGATGATGATTTTGCCCTCTCCTTCTCTTGATAATGTTGTATTGGGTCATGTCAGTGGAATACCATTCTTGTTAAGGGGGAGTGTTGAATTATTGTAACTTCGAAGAATATTCTAATTATATTTAAGTTATTATCTTATAGATCAAATCCCCTTTTGGAGATTGATCATGTCAGGTCTTGTATAAGATCAAATTCCCTTTTTTGGATTGGTCAAACCACATTTATATGGTGGTATTTGTAAAGTCGGCCCCTAGTGTTTATAAAGTGGTTTTAACCACTTCTAGAAGAAGTCAGATCTACTAAGTGAAGAGACATAACCCTAGTGCCTCCTCAACTAGTATTTATATGCAAGGATGGTGCCTCACTTATACACTCTCACACCCACTCATCTAGTGCACATATCTTGAAGGCAATTGCAGTTGCAGGAGGAAGGAAAAGAGAGGTGCATGCTTAGTCTTAGTTTATTCTTGGTGTTTTGGTCTTAGTCTTGGCATTGAATTGGCAATCTATTATTGAGGAAATTTTCCTGGGTTCCCCCCCCCCCATGAGGGTTTCCCATGATAAAATGTTGCGTACCTTGTGATTGTGTTTCTTTCAATGATCCTCTTTATGTTGTTGTTTTGGAAATGCATTGAATGCTCAAGTAATTTGGAATTAACCTAATAACAAAACTAAACTTAACATCCAAGAAATCCATCTATGTTTGGATGTACCTATGCAAACCACTACGATACTTCAAAACTAGGTGTCGCTCGGAGTCTTTGATACCCAACTTTTAGCGTAAGGTATGAAATATGTTAGTGTACTCTAGGACCATCTGATCTCTTTTCTGACGCTGAGTCATCCATCTCATGTACTGGTCATCATAGTTTCCAACAAGGTAGAACTCCTCCTTTAGGGAATCTATAAAGGTCATGCAAGTGGGTTCTCTCCTGAATGTTGCAGATTCATCTACGGTGTCCCAGTAACCTTCCCACCAAGCTCTGACATGGGGAAGGGATTCATGGAGTGCGAAGGTGATCTTTTCATTGTGGGATTTTTTTTGGACAAAGTAATAACCTTATAGCAGATTCAACCATTTTTCTAGAGCATTTGCATCTATCTAGCTTTCAAATAAGGGGATATCAAAATTTAATTTTACCTTGAAGGGCATCACACTTGCGAAATGGTTGCTTGTTGAAGATGCCTCAACTGCCACCATCGATAGTCTTCAAAGGATCTAAGTGAAGTTGTGCATCATCTCGTTCATTTGTCGCATGAGGGCTTCCTCGAGAAACATCTTGAAAGGATCTCCTGCTTTGTCATCTCTCTTTTCTTCTACCATGGGAGGTCACTTCGACATGTGAGAGCAGTTGTCCTCAAGCGAAACTAGCTCAAGACCCAACTCTCTATACCTTGACCTTGTTGGGGACCTGCTCCGAGAAACGACAAGGAACAAACTGTTATGATACCATTGATTTGGATTATGTCGAGAATGAAACATGACAAAAGAAAATATAGAACACAAAAATAAAGTGAAACCCGACTTCTATTAATGAATAAGAGAGAAAAACACTTTATAACACAAACTAATAGAATGGGGTAGCTTATTTATGAAAAGAAAGAGATGTTGGCTACACTTCATTCGCAACAAGTTTTACATCACACTCCATTGCATGCTTAAAGGGCCTCCTTCACCTCAATTATATATGAGAGAGTGAGAGGAGAACAAATTCCTAGGATGCATGTGGGATAAATTAATCTAAGTTTGTAAAATGTCATAGGCATGTAAAACATTAGGACTTCTCGGGCGTGTTATAGCAAGATTTGACTCACCATTGCTATCTTGCACAGAGGGCCTTTTTCCATTTCCCTATGCAAACTTGTCAACCCCCTTTTTGATAAATCCAGAGCCAAAATTATATATTTTTCCACATATATGCTCCCTAACTGCTTTGCAAGATGCGTATACGCTTGATACGCCACTACAACTCGTGTATATCAGGATTTGTGCCAGAAAATACAAAATGAGGTCGGGTTTCCGTGTCATGACAAAATATCTATGATCCTTGGCCTTCCATATACTGGAAACGTTCTGACTCGGCCCTTCAATTGCATTTTAGAGGCTATAAGAGCACAATTTTGAGCTATGGAAAAGAGAGAGAAAGCATTCAAATTTGAGAGCAAAGTTACTCTAGAGGAATTACTTCATATTGAGTCTGCATCCCTTTGTCCCTCAAGTCTGAACACAGTGTTCAGGCCCCAAGCTCTTCCCTTATTATCAAGAGAATCTCTTTATCTCTTTGCTATGAGCTTGCCTTTGGTGGAGGATTGAAGCGGTGGAGACCCAGTTGGAAGGAACTTGGTTTCTTGGTTTCGAACCGTGTCGACACAGAAGTCTGTAATGTTGATACTTATGTTGATCAATTATTAATAGCAATACTCCTTTCTCGTCCTATCGATATCTTGCAAATATATGATTATTATCCATGGGCATGTTTGTAATGTTTATTAATGGATTGTGCTATCTGATGTGCTAACTCATTTTATATACTGTCGCTATATAATTGCATCGTTTGTTTGTCGAGAACTTCTTGCAGGTGCAAGGCTTTGTGTCAAAGTGCTCAACGGTGGAATGACATCAAATGATTGGATCGAGGTAGGCTTCTTCCTTGTATTGCACATTAGTTTATATAGCATATGTTGGAATTGATTTGATTTCTGCAGTCATACCTGTCTGTTGTGGTTTACCCTTGGCCATAGAGAGTTTTTCCCTTGTAATAGAATTGGTGACTCCACTGGGGAGAGATCTTCCTTCTAAGGGTTGAAGTATTTTTCCTTCTTACGTTGCTCTATTGCCTTAGTATTTCTTGTCGTATCATAGTTGGACAGAGTCTGTTCACTTTGGGTCTGAGTTTTCAGCCTTTTTAGCTTGCCTAGCCTTGTTTTAAAGGATATACGCCCTTTTTTCCCTGACAGCCGCGTGTATACGCTTGTTGTCCCACTACAAGAAGCGTATATACACCCTTTTATCTTGAACATGAACGTATACCACTTCCCCCTTGCTTGTTTGCTTGGTTTAGTGACTGTTGGGTAGGTTTTGAGGATCACTGAGCCTTCTTGGGTCTCTGTGGTACCTGTTGAGATTATCTGGGATGACAGGAAACCTTTATGGAGTTGAATTTTTGGGCGACATATTTCTCTTTGTTTTCCATTTTTTATTTTTCCTTGGTAGTTAGGTTGTCTTCTTAGCCGCTTGGTAGTCTGCTCGAGTGATTGCTTTTATACACAGTAGAATTTATATATCAAGTCGCTTATCAGTCCATGCATTTTCTTTTTAAATACATTGAAAATACAAAAAAAAATATAGGCATTTTGCATTGGTTGGTATTTTTGTCTTTGAAACTTTATCATTAGCTTAGCACATTTAACGAAAGATTGCATTTTATTTCTGAGTTGCAGAATTAAAATTGAAGATTGCACTATTTTACTTAGCATATCATTTATTGAAAAGTTAAAGTTAGGCTTTGCATTATATCTATTTTTATTCTTATGCAGAGTCATAACACCATGAGTTTCATTTCCATACCTTTTTGAGTAATCACGGCCAATAAAATTTTACGCTTTAAACTAAAATTGATTAGTCACGATTTTATTTTTTAGGGTGCACAAACTAGCCTAGGATTTAGTGCCTTGGAATAGGATTTTGTGAGTAAACTTCTCCAAGGCAATTAAATCAACTTATGTGTCTGAGATAGGGAGTTGATAAATCCATTGTATAGTTGGTAATATCAGGAGGCTCCGCTCACACCGGAGTTAATCACAAGGTCGCGTGAAGTTAGTTGAAGGGATAACCCTTGGATACTCACCTAGAGTCAGAGATATTTCTGTGGATTTATTCGTATTTGGGGATCTTGCTAGTGCCCATACCTCTGTGAGAGGTGGTACTTTCAAGGTTTCAGGCTTTGTTACCCTACCCATATGGTGATCTGGACTTACGACTATTCGCGTGTGCATCGGTTATACAATGGTTTATTAGTTACTTGACTTAGGTTTCTCATAGGTTACTTGTAGGGGTTATTCTGCTTGTATCCCGAGTTAGATAGGGGTCAGACATCACACAGCCTTTATGGAGGATTACCTCTCCGGGGGGGTCTGACCGACTGGTTGTTAAGCCTACAAGGGCCCTTATAATTGATTCTGTTACCTCCGAACTTTAGTAGGGAGTCTCAGGTCCCTCCTGGACGAGACATACCTTCTCTAGCGAGGGAGGCCACTCAACCACTTTAGCCCGTTTGCATGCATATTGGTTGTTTGACTTTTTGGTATGCTCTTTGATTATTAGTTGACCATAGGATTTAGTGCTGGGTTTTTGTTATTATGGATAGTGGAGTTCCATTTGCTCCCTCGTTTACTACTACCCTCCCCATGATGTTCGTGGGAGAAAATCCATCTGTTTCTTATAATGGTATGCAGAACTATATCGCTCAGTCTACACCTTGGGTCTCTAGCCATTTTTCTGTTGATATGCCTTCCCCCATGCAATTCTCTCCTTGGCCCACATATATGAATCCTAGCATTGGACACGGGGGCACCATGGCTCCGATGACTACTTCTTCATTTGATATGAGTCGTGTTCCCATGGGAGGTTGGAACCTTCCTCCCTATGGATCCAATACTAGCTATGCTCTTTCAAGAGACAATACTCATATGGGTGCCTATCCCACTTATTACCCTCCGCCCATGTATCTTTCATCCGCCATGTCAGTTCCTTTGAACACTTTTTCCATGACAAGTCCTCAAGTACCCCCAGGTCTTCCGTACGGGGAGAATCAATTTTATAATTCAGGATACCCTCTTTATGGGACCCCTTCACAAGGGGGCAACATATATCCTCACTTGAATAATCCTTATCCAACCTTGGTCTCTCCACAGACCCAAGTGATGATGCCTGTCCAAACCTCATCAGACAATTTTGACGTGAACCAACACCTTATTGGTGTTGGGTATGTGTTATATTCTTTGCACGAGTAGTAGTGTTTGAGCGCTTGCGCTGGGCGCGCAGGAGGGTGGAGCCCCCTATGCGGGGGTTCGGGGGCAACGCCCCCAATTTTTTTTTTCGGGCCGACATATTTTCGCCGATTTTGGGTCGACATATTTTCGCCGGGCCGACATATTTTCGGGACGACATATTTCCGGGACCACGTGATATTAGGTGGTTTTTCGGCACATGGTTTTTTGCCGATGGTTTTCTATTTCTGGTTAAGGAATTAGGGTTTTGGACTAATCCAGGTCATTGGGTTAGGGTTTTGGATGCCGTTGGATCCTATATGTATATTGTATTGTAAATAGTGTAAAACAATGTATGAATATAATATATGTTGGTTTTCCCGGTTTGGGTTTCCAGGTGAAAAATCTCTGTGTAATGTTTGTATTTGTCATTGTATATTTTCTGAATATTAGTTTGCAGTAGATATTGTACAAGGTTAGAATTTACAATTGGGCTAGGGCAAGGGTTACACCAAGATCCTGCTTGGCTTGCAATTTTTCAGAATCAGTCTTTCCCAGGACTGTGGACTCAAATGCCACCATCAATCATCAGCCTAGTCATTGTCAGTCATATTGGTGCTCCATCTCCAACCTCTGCCAGTCATGTCAGAGATGAGTCGACTTCTTCTACCAACTACGTTGACAACTTGCCCCCAACCTCTACCAATTATGTCGGGGGCACCGTTATTTTTTCCCTGAATCACAGCCATGTCGCGTCTCCCGCTTCTATTCATCATACGGGAGATGACTCTCTGTCCCCTGCTAGTTACATCGAGAAGCCCAGATGCCTCATATGTAAGCCTAAATTCTTTTGTAGGACTTACGAAGGAAGTCACCTTACTCGTTTGTGTCCAATTACTGCTGAGATACACGAAGCATGGGGTTCACCCAAGAGCCCTTCAAATTCTGAGGCATATGTGGTTTCTCTTCACAACACTCCTCCCTTGATCATCTTGGTGGTTCCACTGATAAAATCTTCTCCCAAACTCACCCCCTTTGTTAAAGGTGAAGCGTCTATTGGCCCCACTACTACACATCCTCTTCAACCTATAATTGAAGAAGTGGCCACACCAGTGCAATCTCTAGTCAACCCTACTCTCCCTGAAGAGAATGACACACCTTTCAAACATGTCATCAACATTCCACACTCTCCCCCTTCTGAACAAGAGAGATTTATTCTTCCCCTGAATTCTCTCCCTCCAAGTCCTGACGAGGTTCCTTTTGATTGGGATGACCTGATGGGACATCCCATTACCCCACCTATGTCTTTTCCATTAAGAGACATTATTCAAACGATCACAGAGACTGTATCCTCCGTTAGCACCTTCTCCTCCTTGACTTGGAAAGCCTTGGGTTTTCCCAAGCTATTGTCAGCTATCCGCAGGATACTGACTTTCACCAGAAGGCTGGGACGGGAGCCTTGGCCTCCCCTATTACATGTTGATTAGACTCCCAGATCACGAGTCTTAGTTAAGCTCTTTTTCGACTCGTTACTAAAAATTGAAAAGATCTTCGAGTGATTTGTCCCTTTCAAACTTGTTAAAATTGGATTTGAAAGATCATGAGTCTTAGTTAAACTCTTTTCTGACTTGCTATCAAAAATGGAAAAGATCGCCGAGTGAACTTGTCTTCTTCACACTGGTAAATTAGATTTGAAAAGATGTTTATTTGGCACAAGTTTACCCCTTTTTAACACCAAATAGACTACAAGATATAAAAAGGACATTTTTTGGCGTTAAATTGTGATTGCATCTCATGCCCTTGCTTGCAATATTGAGCCTTTAGCCGGTTCGTGCTTTGTGTTATAAACCATGGCCCAAGCAATTCACATCCTCAACCAAGTAGAGCCTTGTCTATATCCTTATCAATTTGATACCCTATACCTTGGAGGGAACATCACCCCGAGTGTCCATCTCTCGCATGCATTTCCTTGCATTGAGCATAGGTACGTTCCACTGTTGGAACTAGTTTTTCTTACTCGCGACACTCGTTCCCTCCTCTGTATCATAGCATTCAATTGTTATGAAAAAAAAAAGACGGGTGGGAAGGGAGTACTATATTGTAATTGGCAGCACTCGTGTCGCCTTTGAACATAGCACAAAGTTATTGAGTCCTCGCGTCATCATAATTTTGGGTTTAGCATGGCCTTAGGAAGCTGATCTCTTTACATAATTTTCTCTACCGACTGGTTAATCTTCCAGCCACTATAGAGAACATTATGATGCCTCCTGCATCTAATCATCAAATTATTAAGTCTATGCTGCCAGAGTCCACCGTATGTCTCATGCTCTTGTTCAAAGGAAGTCTATCAACTTGTGTCATCCACTCCTCAGAAATCTTGACTTCGCATGTCGGCCATACCCTCAGTTTATCTCAAAATCACATGATACTTTGGTCTTATGATGCACCTTGGCCCTACTTTCATCATTGGTAGGTCACCTTGAATCCAACAATCGACATTTCATCATGGGTTGTTGACTAGGTGGTTTCCCTTGTGTTTGACGGCAAGAGATATATTCACACTTTGGGATTCATGCAATGTCTTGGATGTCATTAGCCTTATTGATGGTTTCCTTGCCTTTTTTAGCAGTTTTCATCATTGGCTACTATTTAGGGGGTCTTTTTCGTGTACCACTTGCATTTGGCACACGCGAAAGACGCACAAGGTCGCTGGTTCATGAACATGTTCTTTGTCCGATCTCCACCAAATCATGAAGCTCCTGCTTTGCTCCTCATGCTGACTGATGAGAGATGCCTTAATGCTCTCCTTTCAATGGGTCTCTTTCCATCGACTTCAGCTCATGTATTATGGATATGAGACTTAGATTTTTTATGAGTACCTTGAGGTTTGCAGTCATTAGTGGCAGGCTCTCTCGCCATTGACAGATGGGAATACATCAATGTCTCCTGATCAATGGATCTTTCAAATGTTCAACATCAACTCCTTCATTCACATTTGTAGAGATGTACTCGGTGCCTTGATACCTACTTTCATCATTGGTAGGCTGTCTCGCATTTGTTAACGGTATACCTCAATGACCGATAATCAAATGATGTCTCATCGTGTTCGACCTCAACTCATTTATTCACATGATGTAGACTTGCGCCATTGGTGGATTTTATTGAAGACTTGAAGACATCACTTTGTAGACACAACTTTCCTGAGCTATTGTTTCCATTTCATCGGACCAATACCTATTTGACTTCAGCAATCATGGGAGATCAGATTGTACTCCTTGGTATACAAATATCTTCAGATTGATTTTGAGACTGGTTTCACTGGGCCTTGTTCATGACTATGACAACTATTGGCATGTAACCACATTTATATTTGCCTACTCATGACCATGAACACTTGTTGGTATATTTTCCACATGGATCTGCATTGTATTCTTGACAGCCATGTATGCAAAGTCAGTACATAATGTAATGAGCAATTGAGTTCATCCAGCTGGTTCTCTACCACTCCACTTCTGGGTTATTTATAATGTATTTCAGCCATCGCAGATACTCCTCTGATCTCACACATTAGGGGGCATCTGTTATAGCAAGATTTGCCTCACCATTGCTATCTTGCACAGAGGGACTTTTTCCATTTCCCTATGCAGACTTGTCAACCCCCTTTTTGATAAATCCAGAGCCAAAATTATATAATTTTCCACATATATGCTCCCTAACTGCTTTGCAAGATGCATATATGCTTGATGCGCCACTACAACATGCATATATCGGGATTTGTGCCAGAAAATACAAAATGAGGTCGGGTTTCCATTTCACGATAGAAGATCTCTGATCTTTGGCCTTCCATATACTGGAAATGTTCCGACTCGGCCCTTCAGTTGCATTCTGGAGGCTATAAAAGCACAATTTCGAGCTATAGAAAAGAGAGAGAAAGCATTCAAATTTGAGAGCAAAGTTACTCTGGAGGAATTACTTCATATTGAGTCTGCATCCCTTTGTCCCTCAAGTTTGAACACAGTGTTCAGCCCCCAAGCTCTTCCCTTATTGTCAAGAGAATCTCTTTATCTCTTTGCTATGAGCTTGCCTTTGGTGGAGGATTGAAGTGGTGGAGACCCAGTTGGAAGGAACTTGGTTTCTTGGTTTCGAACCGTGTTGACACAGAAGTCTGTAATGTTGATACTTTCGTTGATCAATTATTAATAGAAATACTCCTTTCCCATCCTATCAATATCTTGCAAATATATGATTATTATCCATGGGCATGTTTGTAATGTTTATTAATGGATTGTGCTATCTGATGTGCTAACTCATTTTATATATTGTCGCTATATACTTGCATCGCTTGTTTGTCGAGAACTTCTTGCAGGTGCAAGGCTTTGGGTCAAAGTGCTCAATGGTGGAACAACATCAAACAATTGGATCGAGGTAGGCTTCTTCTTAGTATTTCACATTAGTTTATATAGCATATGTTGGAATTGAGTTGATTTCTGCATTCATACCTGTCTGTTGTGGTTTACCCTTGAACATAGAGAGTTTTTCCCTTGTAATAGGGCGGTCACCCATCCCAGTACTAATCTAGCCCAAGAACACTTAACTGTGGAGTTCTAATGGGATTTGATGCATTAACACTATGATGTAGGCATGTACATAAGATCATTACATGATGTTTGTAATTAACAAACGAAGATGGTATCACATTCCATTCCCAATCAAAAAGGTGAATATCACGGTTTATCAAAACAATAGGCTCGAAATGTTTATTTAGTGGAAAAGGTGGTTGGCCACCGAGATCCACCTGGATCACATGTGGGGCTAGTCACGTGTGGAATTTCAAGAAGATTCCAGAGGGTCCAAAACCCTAACACTAATTGAAGGTTGAGTCATGCAAAAACCCTAACCCTAACCTTAGATGGTTATCGAGTTATGTTAAATATTGGGCTACTAGGAAGAGAAGGGGTTCCATTCTTTTAGTATTGTTATTGTTCCATGGTTGAGTAGAGAATCTAGGAGTGGGATATTGAAGCATAAAAAAAGAGGGAGGAGTTTAGGTAACAAGCATTCATGCCACAAATGCCCTTAGCAACTCCATAATGAGTGCCCCTTTATTTTTACTTGCATTTCATAACTAAGAAAAATAGAGCAGAGCATAGGCCCCAGCTTCTATCTGCTTTTTCCCTTGTATTGGGTTTCCCAAGTCACACCTTGTGTTCATTTTTGTGGACGGTGTTTTCAATTTCTTGTTCTTTCATTTCAATTTTAGTTGTTTCTCTAAATTTAAGAACTGAGCTAGTAATAATAATCTCATATATATCATAATAATGTACATAATAAAAGATTTCAGAATATTGTAAGATCTGTTGTGACAAACTATTCCAATGAAATATTCATAGTAGTTTACAGATGAGGTACCATCCTCAAAATGAGAGGAGGTACCTGACAAATTTCCCTGAGTATGCATTTCATGAATATATATATATATATATATATATATATATATATTAGAAGTATTGTGTGACTTCCATATTCCTTTTATAAAATGGGATTATAGATTCTTGGACCCTAAAGAAGGGAGAAGAGTGGGAGACAATGGTAGGAGTAAACACCGACCTTAAGGAAAAGAGTCTTGGACATCCTGGTGGAAAAGCGACTTGGGCATCCTGGTGGAAGAGGAGTTTGTGGGAGCTCATTTGAACAAGTGTGTGAGGAGGATTGAAACATTGTTAACCAAATTTTTGGAAGGCCTGAATACTAAGACCAAAGGTTGAAGGACTATATGCCAAAGTTGATATGGGAGGAATATTTTTAAAAATAGGCGATCTCTCAACCTATACAATCAACCTTTAAAGAACAGTGCAAGAGATTGCATCCATTCATGGTATAGATCAAGGTATTTTCACCCACTAAAACCAAAATAATCAGTCAAAGATGAAGTGATGCAACAATCATCAGAGCTAGAAAAAGCCCTAATTAGGAGAAGATATTCACATTGGAAGGATCAAAGCTACATACCAAGACTATTGGATGTAAATCTTCCAAATGTGAGATTGAAAGTGGAATAGATGTCATGTTCCCAATGAATGTAGGATGATTGCATATAGGAGACTAAAGAATGATTACAAGCGAATGGAGCATGGAGGATGGGATGACGACATTATGGGTAAGTCCTTAATCAAATTGTCTATTGCTAGAAAGGATTTTTTTGAATTGAAAGTAGAATAATTGGCCAAATGAGAAGTCAAAATTTAAATCATAAGGTAAAGGGAGGGAAAAGGTTGGAAAAGATGGTAAGGTTTTCAATGGAGTTAGAAGAAGGAGGAGGAATGAACACTCTACAAAACTTTTGAAAGAGAAAATGAAGTTGGTCCTTGGGGAGAATGTGTTCTAAAACATGATGCCTTGTATCAAGTGATCCAAATGGATGTCGGTGGCCTCCCACCTATTCTAACTGGTTCATTTTGACAATTTTCCAATCTGGCAGTTTTTTCCTAGTTTTCGGGTACCCGACTTCCAGGGTCGTTTTGAGGCCCTAAACAATGTTTTTAGGGCTCTCCACAATTAGACTATAGATAGAGTCAAAATTTGATGACAACATGTGCAGTCCTCGGATAGACCTTTCCAACGGGCTATTGTGTGCCTAAAACATAGATCATATGCAAACATTACAACCCTGGGAAGTTGATGTACTAGCTTACCCCAACGGGGCCCACATGACTTTTGGCGCTTCATCTCCTAGGGTTAGGTTTTTGGATGTCTAGGGTTTTGGCATTCCCGTTTATTGTAAAATAGGCTTTGAGAGCCTCATTGTAATCATCTTCTTGCGAATGAGCGCAACAGTCACATCTCTTCTCATAGATAAGCCGTCACTATTCTAACAAGCTTGTTTTCCGCTGCATTTTACAGTTTCAACATATTTCCTTATTAAATAGAAGTCAGGTTTACTGTATCTCTGCTATTCTATGTTAATCATAATAATAATTTGTATTCATTTCATTCTGCTCATAAAATCTAGATCAATGGTATCAGAGCGGTCTGCTCTTTGTGGTTCTTAATGCATGTCCCCGATGAAGTCAGGGTACAAAGAATTTGGTCTCGAGCTTGTTTCTCTTGAGGAAAAAATCATTGGCACACCCAAACAACCTCTCATGGTGGGAGAAAAGAAGCACAACAGGATAGGATATCCTTTCAAAATGTTGCTCGAGGAATCCCTCACACAACAGAGGAACGAGATGATGGATAGTTTTGCGCAAATCCTTCGGTGACTACCAACATGCTACGCATCTTCCTTGAGCGGAGGCGCTGCCCCCTTGAAGGTAAAAATCAACTTTGATATTCCTATATTTGAAGGTCATATAGACGTAGATGCTCTAGACAAATGGTTGAATCTACTAGAAGGGTATTTTTCTGTCCATAACGTTTCGAATAGAGAAAAGTTTACTTTTGCACTCCTCAAAGTCGTTCCCCTTGTCAAAGATTGGTGGGAAAATTTTTGTGAACAAAAGGAAACAAAGGAACCCTCATTATTTACAGTTGTGGTCGCCTCAGAGTCCTTTAGGGATGCTATTAAGGAATAAAACTACCCCGTCGGAAGTTATGACGACCTGTATAATAAATGGACCATACTGCGGCAGGAAAGAGACCAAGCAATGCTAGTGTTCATAAATATCTTCCATACCTTGCGCACCCCAAGCTGGGTATCAAAGATTTTGAGTGACATTTGGTGCTCAAGTATTGCAGTGGTATACATAGATAAATCAAGACCAAGATGGAGTTTCTGGACATCTCGTCATTGGGCGTGACCTATCGATATACCGTTAAGATCAAGCAGAAGCTTAAACAAAAGACGTGGCAATTTGGGCCTGGGAACCCCTCACAGAAAAAGAAAGGAAAGGGCAGCCCCAAATCATAGAACAAAGGACATAGAAAATATGGGCAGCCTCAGGACAACCATTCCAAGCCGCAAGCAAAGAAGGACATCAGAAAGACAAAGAAAGATATCAAGAAGTGGTGCGACTTCCATAAGAGCCCTTGGAATAACACTATTTGTTGCCGCTCAAAGCAGTCGTTGGTGGTTGAGGTGAAAGACTCTAAATCAGATGTGGGTTCTGACTCTAATTCAGAACTATAAAGGGGGAGACAGATCATTAACGCGAAACCCAGTGCCACCGTTTCTACCACCAAGATCCATCCTGGTGAACCAGACGAGCCAGAGGAAGGAAAACGCCTCTTTCATTCACAAATGTGGGTGAAAGGCACCCCACTACATTTCATCGTTGACAGCGGTAGCCAGAAGAACATCATCTCAGCAGAGGTCTTCAAGTGGCTAGCCTTGCCAAAAACACCGCACCCACAACCCTACACCATTGGATGGCTTCGCCAAGGAAGCGATCTTCGCGTCAACAAACAGTGCCACCTGTCGTACGACATCAAACCCTTCAAAGACGAGGTATTGTGTGATGCTACCCCTCACAAAGTTTGTAATGTTCTTTTGGCACAACCTTATTTATGGAAACATCATGTTGTATACGAGTCTAGGCCTCACAATGTTATTATTACTTTGGACATGAAATTGTACAGGATACCCAAGACAATCCCACCTAGTGTTATTTTCTTGATCTTTGTAAAGTAATGCAGGAAGGTCATCTCTCAAACTGGGAAGTTTGTTTTTTTCGTGATTTTCTCTCAGAGAGAGCGAAAGATCATAGCCACATCGAGGGCCTCTGCAACTGACCTCTCCACACAACATAAGCAAGTGGATAAGGTCATGGAAGAATACACATATATCTTCTCCTCATCTACCGGGGTACCTCTGCACTCTCAGGTCAAGCATCCCATTGATTTGACCCCTGGTGCACCGCCACCCAATGGGGCAGTCTATCGCCACTCTCTATTAGAGAATGAGGAGATCAAGCGATAGATCCAAGAATTGCTCCACAAGGGGAAAATCCGTCTCAACTCATCACCTTGTGGGAGCCCAATCGTGTTGATGTAGAAGAAATACGAGACCTAACGACTTTGCATTGATTACCGAGCCCTAAATAAAATCATAGTCAGGAACCGATACCCAATTCCTCGAATCGACGACCTCCTTGATCAAATCATGGGGGCCAAATACTTCAGTAAGATTGATCTGACTTCTAGCTACCACCAAGTCCTAATAGAATAGATAGATGTATGTGTTAACTCCCAAAGTAAAACCGTCTTTTCGGTTGAACTTTGTAGAGGATATCCTAAGCTAGTGGTCACATGCATGCTCAACTAGTTTTCTGTTTTCATATTTCAATAAATTT
>JZKD02S2006582.1:1138586-1164797 GCA_000966675.3 Picea glauca | reverse complement strand
ATTGATCCATATGGATTTCGGTGGCCTCCCACCTATTCCAACTGGTTCATTTTGGAAATTTTCTAGTTTGGTAGTTTTTTCCTAGTTTTCAGGTCCCTGACTTCAGGGGCCGTTTTGAGGCCCTAAACAGTGTTCTTAGGGCTCTCCATAGTCAAAATAAAAACAAAGTCAAATTCTGACAACAACATGTATAGTCCTCGGATAGAGCTTTCCAATGGTTTATCGTGTGCCTAAAACGAAGATCGTATGCAAAAGTTACGATCTCGAGAAGTTGATGTACAAGCTTACCCCAACGGGGCCCACATGAATTTTGGCGCTTCATCTCCTAGGGTTAGGTTTTTGGATGTCTAGGGTTTTGGAATTTCTATTTATTGTAAAAAAGTCTTGGAGAGCCTCATTGTAATTATCTTCTTGTGAATGGGCATAATCGTCACATCGCTTCTCAAAGATAAGCCACCACCATTCTAGCAAGCTTGTTTTCTGCTACATTTTACAGTTTTAACATATTTCCTTATTGAATAGAAGTCAGTTTTACTGTATCTCTGCTATTCTATGTTAAGCATAATAATAATCTATATTCATTTCATTCTGCTCATAAAATCTGGATCATCAAAACACTACCTTACTTGGAATATTTCATCTTAGAACAATCCCTAATAAAACCCTGTATGTGTGGATTAATAAAGTCTAGAAGTAGTAGTTGGGGTACTCCCAATCTTTCATATAATAGAAAAGAGGTAGATCACTTTTATTTTTGAGAATGGAAGAGATAGGGAGCTAATAAGAAGGAGATATGGTATTGGAACAATTCTATGTTGTCTTCAAAACAATGGCATCCATGCTTCGACCCTTTAAATGGGAAGCAAACATAGTCCTTGTTTGGGTAAAATTACCATATCTCTTGTTGGAACTATGACAAGAAAAAAATCTCAAAGAAATTGGAAATGGTATGGGAAGGTTTTTATATATAGATGAGAAAAATCTCTCAAAAGAAGTAACCTCAACATCCAATATATGTGTGGAGATGAATATAAGAGATGGTCCCTCAAATGTAATGGATGTGGAAATTGGAATATGGTCATATTGTTGGCAGATAAACCATGTTAAGATCCCCTTTAGATGTTCCATTTACAGAGCTCATTGGCACCTTAAGAGAAATTGCCATAAGAATTCAATACTAGAGGATGATTTGAGCGAGAGGGAAGAAGAGGCAGAGTCTAGGCAACAAAAGAAAAGACTAACATAGGACTTGGGAAGGAAACAAGATCCCTTAAGGACATATGATGACAACATGAATGAAGTGAGGGGAAATTCATCTTAGTTCAATACTTCATATAATTTTTGAATCATCTAAGGCTAGAGAGATCACATCAGTCTATAAGAGCTCAAGGAGTTTTGATTTGGAACAAGAGATAAATATGGTCTATGGACACACGAGTGAGGAAAAAGAATCATTTTCAAGACTAGAAGAGGAAAATTTTGTCTATAGGACCAATCCAAAAGGAAAGGGAATGAAGAAAGGGCCAATCCCTAAGAAACCAAAGGGGAAGGAAACCTTGGAAGAAAAAGAAGGTAAGGAATATGGAACATAGACAAGTCTAGAGATTACAAGTACCCACAAAGGAATGATCCATAAGGAGACGAGGGAGGAGAAAATAATGTCACACTCCAAAAGGCTAAAAATCCAAGAAACTGAGAAAAGGAAGCATTATGCACTTGACTCAGAGAGCAATGAATCTTCTTATAATAAAAAACAAGAACATATATCAAATCTGAAGTAAAAGTGTCATTTGAGGTGACAGGTAAGAAAAAGGGAAGAGGGTCAAGCAATGATCGAAGGATGATTAGAACCTGGACCTGTTTTTTAAATTAATACAAGGATATAAATCCTTTCAAGCAAGGCACAACAAATAGTTGACAAGGAGATTCAAAAATGTAAGAAAACACCCATAATTGGGGCCCTTAAAGCAATGAGAACATTAGGCAAAAAGAAAAGGTGTCCCTTCTCTCCTTAAATATCCATGGTTTCATTTCTTCCCACAAATAAAGATCCATTGGGTGGGAAGTAGGGAAGTATAACCCTAAAATATTTATGTTGTGAGAGACTATGGTGGAAGTCCAACTCTTCTTTATCAAGGTCCACCAAATAGAGGTCAAGGTATGCCTAATACAAACCCTCTTTTGTGTTATAAAGTATTTCAACAAATCACGCTTTGTTCTAATTGGTGGGTGGATATGGAATCTTTAAACACTAAAGGATCTGTAGATTGGGACTCAAAGACCCTGGATCCCCTTTCCTTTGGTAAGATGTTTGAAGATACTATGGACCTTATTGAAAAATTCACGAGGCCTAGAGTACAAATTCTAATTGGATTAAGGCAAGAGATTATATCCTCAAACCCTATGGCTACGTTGGAAGGAAATCACGACGGAAACTTGAAGGATATGGATGAAACCTTGAATTAAGAGGCTTTTCAATTAAAAAATTAGATTAAAGGAGGAAAGAAAAAAGCCCCTAAGCCCATTCTAAAATTATCACATTAGTTATAATACAAAAATAAATCAATGGAAGACTCTGGGGTTTTGGTAGGAGGGTTAACCATGAATCAGGACATTCCAAGCTCAATAGGTAGGAAATCCTTCATGTCTCTAGCAAAATCTTAAGCTAGGAAGGAAGCAATGGAAGGAAAATAGTTAATTATTAATGGGGTCCTTAAATCAGACAAGACCCTTAACTCTATGTCCAAATGGTCATAACGTCTTTGAATTCAAGAGGGGATGAAGGTGCTCACATGCAACAGGCCCCAAAAAGACTCATTATTTATACAATGCTAATGTTCCTTTTATTCAAGAATCGATGTGTATTTTTTTGAAAGATGTAGAGTTATTGTCATCCTTTTTAAAAGATTGGGATTTATGTTTGATGGGTTCTAAGGGATTGTTGGGAGGTTTAGTCACTACTTGAAACAAAAAAAATGACATAATATCTACAACGGTCATCCTTGCAAGTATAGTGATTGAAGTCAATTCCAAAGAGATAGGGAAGATTTATAAATTAATCAATCTATATGGTCCCTATGGGGATAGGAAACACTTATGGGAAGTGTTACCCCTCATTTTGTATGAGGCTCACACTTGTGATTGTCATCACAAACACTTGTGATTTTAATCACAAAAGCATGTTTACAAGTTGATGGATCTTTGGATGTTCTAGGGATATACACATTTACATGGTGCATATGCTCATTTGGATAGTTGATGGTAATGCTTGCTTTTTCATATGTCTTGTATTGGCATCATAATGTTGTGCTTGATATGTTGATTTTCATGTATTACTATTGGCACACATGTATGAGGCTTCTAATCACCTAAGGGGTTGGATGATGATGATGGTGTGGTATTTCATTTGGTTTTCTCATTGTTGGAATTTGATAGTAGAAATCATGGACTTTATAGGAATCAATCTACTAGAATTTATGTCATCCTCTTTATGTCCCTCGGTAATTTGTTCTTTTGATTCCTCTTATGATTCTAATTCTAAATAAATTCTCATTCTTTTGGGCAATGACCCACTAGCTTGACTTTCATCTCAATCACTTGGTTCCTCTATTTCTGTCCTCCTTTTGAGCACTTTTATTTTATCAAGAGCCTCCATTATATAGTCCATTTCTTATATTGATGTACAACTATCTAGATTCATAGACATAGTTGAAAGATAACTTACTACAACATTCACCTCACTTGAACGTTGGTCATCATCAATCAGAATAATCTCAGCTGCTACATTCTATTGATTGACTAGTTTTTTCTTGACATTTTGTTTCACATGTGATAAAACAAGCTATCCTCGCATAACTTCTTGTACTTATGCCGAACTTTCTTTGTTTACTAATCATTCTATATATGGATTTGCATGAGATAAGGGTTAAAACTAATTGTGACCCTCAAGATAGAAATAGCGTGACATGGATCACATTTTCAAGCTTTTCCTTCCATAAAATTTAAATACTTTGTCATTTTCTTATCATTTTCTTATCATAGGCAGAGCAAATTTACTTTTGACCAGTAAAGAAAATACTTCAACAAACAAAGTTAAAGTGACCTTTTGATTTATAGTAGAAAAACAATGAAGTTTGAGTTCGACCTTTTCCTAATGTTTTCTAAAGAAAATAATCTTGGGGTTAGGAAGACTAGAAGCAAGCATGGTTTAAGTTTTGAACCATAAATTCTAATAATAGTACATTCTTTAAAAAGATACCAATCTCATACCCTAGAATCATTACCCAATTGAAGCAACTACTTTCACCCGATAAATAATCTTGGTGGATGTTCATTATGAACCATTGTATAAATAATATACATAAATTGGTCTATAAAGATCTTAAAACCATTCTTTTGACAATTTTTGTCCATTTTAAAACTAGAACAGGTTTCCCTTGCAAATAAATTTTGTTCAGTCCGAAATCTTCAAAATGGGAAAAATGACAATATAATATGAGATAAATCAGATAGGATTGGTAGCTACAATACCTCAAATAAAGGAATTGGACTAATTGATCATGCATGTCATCAAACAAATACTTAGAATAATTAAACCTTTCGACTCGTGCAGTCCTAAGAATAAACCCTAATATTGCTTCATCAATTGTGCAACCATCATCATATCCCAGAATCAAACAAGTAATTGCAGTTATCTATCAGAATAAGTTAGAGAAAATACTTGCTAGAAAAGATAATTTGAATTCATGTGTAACATCCCCATTATAATCCCAAGTTTAATTAATGCGTATGTGGATATAATATGTGGCTATGGCCAAGCAATGTAATATGCAAATTGTATTTCAATGTTTTAATAATAAAATGTGATGCCAACTGCTAAAGGGGACATGGACAAGAGATGGGGGTTGAATTAATCCACAAGAGGGGGAAGTGTCTAGGACAATGGCCAAGAGGGGATTAAATGGGGGAATACCCATGTATATTAATTTAACCCGTTTTTCCTAAACTTGCGTATCATATGCAAACCTTCCCATTTTTGATTGAGTGTTCCCAAAGCCAATCATTAAATACATGTAAGAGGGTGGGTGTGAGTGGTCACATCCCATAGTTATTGGGAACATGGGGGTTGAGCACAATCAACTTGGGGAAGAGTATGAGTCAAGAAAGGAAAGCCACAAGAGAGGAAATTCGTATGGGTTGGACCGCCCATTTTTACAAACATCAAGTTTTGTGCATGGAAAAAAGGGGAGACCAAGAAAAAGAGCTTGGAGCGGGTGCATTCGTGGAGAGTGAACTCTGGAGCGTAACTGGAGTGAATTGGAGCTAGAGAACCGAAGAGAGTGAACTCCTGTGTGAGTTTCACTAAAACAACAAGTGTTTGTTGTTGGTTTGTTGATAGTTTTCCTAGCAGCAAGTTCCCTTGAGTTCCCAGCTGAGAGATTCCTAGTTACTTGCACTGGAGAGACCCTGATAAACGAATGGCACATTCCTTGGGTTAAACCTGATAAATGAATGGTACATCCCTTGGGTTATCCCTGATAAACGAATGGTACATCCCTTGGGTTATCCCTGATAAATGAATGGTGCATTCCTTGGGTTGGGAAGGTCAAGAGGAAGAGAGCTGATAGAAAAATTGGGATAGTTGTAGGAGAATATCAGTTGGGTTATGAAGTTTATGAGTTGTGAGTAGATTGTGAGAGAACACCCTCTTTTATGGATTAATAGCCTTAGCTCGAGGGTGACTGACTGCTGATATTTGGAACAATCAGTCTATGGTTGGGTGGAACGTCTGTCCCAAGCAATTGGTTGCATGATTCTTGTTTAAAGATAAGTGTTTTATCTTGTTGGTGAGTTATTTACATGTGTTATTGCTGTGCGTGAACTCTGCATAAATGAGAATGAATTATATGTTGTTGTAATGAATGGTTTAGTTGCATTTCATGTTGATTATTAACACTATTTAAATGCATCAATTTTATGGATATAGACATTAGCTAAATCTATTTTAAATTTGTAGCTGTAAGCTACAATAAATCATCTAACAGTAAAATAATTACTTTAGTTAGCATAATTTCATTTTCATGTGTATTCCACACCACAGTGTCCCTTGATTGGGCTAGGGAGTGATTACAATATGGTATCAGAGTCGTAATAAAGAGATTTTTTATGTGGCATGGCCCAGCCTGGGTGTTGGGTACGTTACAAAGCGATATCAGAGCCCGGTTTTCAACACTAAGCCTGGATGGGCCGAGTTAGCAGAATGTTGAAGTGAAAACTTGTAGAGAATTAATTGCTAGAGTATGTATGCAACTTGTTCATTTAAATCATTGCAGTAAAATTAAGAGAAATTTCATGGGTAATGTGAAGAATCGAGCCTCTTTGGAGATTTCGAAAATAAGAAAATCGGAAAAATTTGGGTATTTTTTCGTACGATGACGTCAACATGACGTGGAGGCCACGTGTTAGCTAACATGGTAGAATAAATATGTGTACTTCCATTGTGGCAAGTACATGTTGGACGTGATGACAATTGGTGGGTGATGTGGAGCCATGTGGCAGGCCAACTGCCAGTCGCACGAAACTGCAGTAAGATCTTGGAATTTGTCTAAGTGTTAAGTCTGCGAGTTCGCATAGATGGAAAATGGTTAAGTACTGAGATTTCTTGAATGAACTTATGAAAGGAGGGTTACGAGATTATGAGTCCACAAGTCCATGAGTTCGTGTAGATGGAAAAATGGTTAAGTGTTGAGACTTCTCAGACGAACTTATGAAAGGAAGGTTACAAAATTATGCGTCCACGAGTCCACGAAGGAAAAATAAGCTAAGTGTTGGTGGCAGGTTCATGGAAGGTATGAAGAAGAGATATGACTAGATCCGCGATGAATCCATTAAGACAGATCAAAGACGAAGCTCTAATCAATAAATGATCATACAATTGTTGAGCGTTGCTACTATGTTGCATGTGCTAATGAATGTTCCTTCACTGCTTTTCCACCATAACTATTCACTCAAAACTCAAATTGTGGCATGAGGACAGCCGTTGGAAAGATATTTCAAAAATGAATTCATTTAAGGAATCCTACTTGGGAGTAGTGCATTAATATTCTTCATAATTTGAAATGAATAATGATGTGAAATCTAATTGATAAATATGTTGCAATATGCTTAATTCTAACAACAATTATTGCATGCACATTCTTGAAAAATTAGAGGTACATAAAAGAAGACTTTAGTTCTTACATGAGAACTAGAGACATGGAGGATGATCAAGGGTTTTACAACCATGAAGAAGAAATTGGAGGTCTGCATATCAGCATGGGTAATGATGAGATTGAGTCTGATGGGAGAAGAGACAGGAAAGGGACTGTAACTATGAGAAGCCTACAAAAAGAAGTGCAGAGCTATAGGGTTGATAATGAGAGAATCGTGAAGGCTTGAGAAGAGATAATCAAAAGCCTAAATATGCTACATAATCAAGTTAACAAGGACTCTAGCACCAAGCAAGCAACTAGTGCTAGAAAAGTATCAACATCAAGATCCTATATCAAAAGAGATGATCATGGGAATGATAGGCAGTCAAGAAGCATGAGTAGACACCATCATTATCAAAGGCATTCCACCGGAATAACTCATGCAATTTAAGGTCCAGGGAGCAACCCAAGTGTGTCTCCTGTTTGGAGGCAAAGGAAAAGACCCGAGGCAGACATCTTGCAGGATGAACTCAAGAAGATTAAGCCACCAACTTTCAATGGTGAGCACAAGAAAGGAGAAGATGTCGAGTCTTGATTGTTGGAAATGAAGAAATATTTTCAGCTACATGATTACCCATCCTGGCTTGAAGCTAGAATTTCCACCTACCACTTGCAAGGGAAGGAAACCATGTGGTGGGATCAACTTAAGCAAACCAGGAACCTTGATGAGAAAAGAATCTCATGGAGGCAGTTCAAGGGATATTTCCAAGAGAAATATTTTTTTGAACATTACTATGAAAGAAAGATGAAAGAGTTCTTTGAACTCAAGTTGGAAACCATGACAATGGAGGAATATGAGAAGTGGTTCTTTGAATTGTTGAAGTATGTTGACTTCATCAAGGATGAGAAAGTCAAAATCCAAGGGTTTATAAGTGGGTTACCATCTTTATACAGTGATAAGATTCAATATGATAACCCCAAAACCTTGGAGGAAACCATAAGCAGAGCAAGGCATCTGTATGAGCAGAGCAAAGGAAGACCAGTTTTCCAAAAATCTTGGAATGACAAGATGAAGGATAAGAAGGATCAAAGACAGAAGGGTTTTAAGCCACCCTTTTTCATGAATAATTTCCAAGCGAATTAGCACAACTAAGTCGCACAAAATGAACACAAGACTGCGGATTCAATTGGAAAAAGGCCAAGGCAGCAATCGGTGCAATGTTGGGAATGTGGGGAAAATCATCTATATAGGGATTTCCCTCACAAAGGAGAAATAATGAGGACTGTCCACAACATTCAAGAGGCTGAAACAATGGAATACATGGACAGAAGCATGCCAAGGATCTATGTAGCATTGGATAAAAAGCAAGTTGAATATCAATCTCCCATGATTGAGGTGGAAGGTGAGATCAATAATGAGCCCATAGAAATTTTAATTGATTCCGGAGCTAGCCATAGTTACACAAATGATAACTTTGTTGAAATATTTCACTTGCAAAGAAGTAAGGATAATAAATATTGGTTAGTTCAGTTAGCCACAGGGGTTAAGAGAAAAATCAATGAGTTGGCAAAAGATTGCCTGATAGACATGAATGGACTTAGCACAAAGGTAGATGTAAACATCATATCGTTGGGTTCATATGATTGTCCAATTGGCATGGATTGGTTGGAGAAACATCATTATGTCCTAGACTGTTACAACAATACAATCACATCTCTTGATGAGGAAGGGAAGCAAGGCAAGATTCAAGGCATTCCAAGAGTTGTAGCTGTTAGAGATATTTCATCTATGCAGTTGAAGAAGAGCTTCAAGAAATGATGTCATATGTTTTCAACCCATATGGAGGAGGCTTCCAAAGACAAAGTGGCAAACATTGAAGACCATCCAATTTTGAGGGATTTTGAAGATGTTTTTAGAGAAATCTCGGGACTACCACCAAAAAGAGACATTGATTTCTCTATTGATTTGGTGCGAGGAGCTGCCCTAGTGTCTAAGTCACCTTATAGAATGGAAACACCATAACTAAAAGAGTTGCAGATGCAGCTTGAAGAAATTTTGAAGAAGGGGTATATACGCCCAAGTGTATCACCTTAGGGAGTCCCGATTCTTTTTGTGAAGAAGAAGGATGGAATCTTAAGGCTGTGTATTGATTTCAGGCAACTTAATAAGGTTACCATGAAGAATAAGTATCATTTGCCAAGAATTGATGATTTGTTTGACCAGCTGAAAGGTGCAAAAATATTTTTGAAGATTGACTTGAGATCAGGATATCACCAAGTAAGAATAAAGGAAGAAGACATCAACAAGACAACATTCAGAATAAGATATGGGCATTACAAATTCACGGTAGTGCCATTTGGGCTATCAAATGCCCCAACAATTTTTATGTGCCTGATGAATGGAGTGTTCAGGGAGTACCTGGACAAGTTTGTGATCGTGTTCTTAGATGATATCCTCATCTATTCTAAATCAGAAGATGAACATGAGAAACATTTAAGAATGGTGTTGCAAGTTTTATGCTAAGCTAAGTAAGTGCATCTTTTACCAAAAGAAGATTCACTACTTGGGGCATATAATTTCAACAATGGGGATAGAAGTTGATCCCGAGAAGATAGAGGCCATTAGAGGATGGACAACACCAAAGAATGTGACGGAGCTCAGATCATTCATGGGTCTTCTCGGTTATTACCGAAGATTCATAAAAGGGTTCTTAAGAATTGCAAGTCCAATCACTTCTTTGCAAAAAAAGGGAGTGAAATTTGAATGGACTTCCAAGTGTGAAGAGAGTTTTCAACAGTTGAAGGAAATATTGACAAATGCATCAATATTGAAGATTGTAGAACCAAATGAAGATTTTGTTGTGTGCACTGATGCATGCAAGGAAGGACTCGATGGAGTTCTCGGTCAAAGAGACCATGTGATATTCTATGAATCCAAAAAATTAAAAGAGCATGAGAGGAATTATGCTACACATGAATTGGAGTTAGCAACGATTGTACATGCATTAAAAATGTGGGGGCATTACCTTATGGGTAAGAAATTCGAGCTAAGGATAGACCATTGTGGTCTAAAGCATTTATTTGGACAACCAACACTAAATGATAGACAAACTAGATGGCTGGAATTTCTGAGTGAATATGACTTCGAAATTAAGCATATAAAAGACAAAGAAAATCAAGTAGCTGATGCACTCAGCAAGAGAGATCATGAAGTGCATGTGGAAACCATCATCATGTACATGAAAAATTTGAAAGATCAAATTATTACAGTAGTGAATTCAGATCAACAATATGTGAAAATAAAAGAAACATTACGAGGTATTTTTTAGTAGAAATTTAATTTTTATGAGCTGAAAGAAGATGGAATTCTCATGTACAAGGGAAAAGTATATGTGTTGAATTCAAATGAGTTGAAAAGTGTAGTTCTGAAGGAAATGCACAATGTGCCATATGTCAGGCACCCAGGATATCATAAGACAATTGTAGCTATGAGAAGCCAATACTTTTGGCCAGGAATGAAGAAAGAAGTGACTAATTACATAGCCAGATGTCTAGAATTCCAAAAGGTGAAGACCGAGCATAGACATCTAGCAGGTTTGCTACAATCATTTCCCATTCCAGAATGGAATTGGGAAGTAGTTACAATTGATTTTATTACTAAGTTTCCCAGAACAGTGAAGCAACATGATTCCATCATGGTCATGGTGGATAAATTGACTAAAGTAGCACATTTTATTCCAGTAAAGACTACACATAAGGCAACAAATATTGCAGATATTTTCATAAAGGAAGTTGCCAGGTTACATGGAGTGCCTAAGATGATAGTTTCAGATAGAGATCCAAAGTTTACTTCGAATTTTTGGAAAGGTTTGTTCAAAGGCTTGGGAACAAATCTAAATCTTAGTACAACGTATCATCCAAAGTCAGATGGGAAAACAAAAAGGACTAACAGGATAATTGAGGACATGCTTAGAATGTATGTGATGGATCATCCATCAAAGTGGAAAGATTATATTCATTTAGCTGAATTTGCCTATAATAATGGGTATCGAGCCTCATTGAAGATGAGTATGTTTGAAGCATTGTATGGAAAAAAATGTAACGCTCCCGTGAGTTGGGATAATCCAGCAAACAAAGCAGTTGTTGGGCCATAATTGTTAAAAGAAATGGAAGAGCAGGTGGAAAAGATAAAGTAGAATTTAAAGGCTACCCAAGATAGCCAGAAAATTTATGTAGACAAGAATAGAGTTTTCAGAGATTTTAAAGTAGGCAAATATGTGTTTTTGAAAGTGAAGGCAAAGAAAAGTTCGCTAAGATTAGGAAGTTTCCCGAAGTTGGCAACAATATATTGTGGGTCTTTTGAAATATTAGAAAAGATAGGGCCAATTGCAAACATTTTAGCTTTGCTTGCATCCATGAGAGTGCATAATGTATTTCATGTGTCATTGTTAAAGAAATATGTGATTGATCCTAACCACATAATTGATTGGAATGTGATCCAGGTGGAGCACGAAGGGGATTTTCGAGTACAATCGGTACGTATCCTAGACTAGAAAGTCAAAGTCCTCAGGAAAAAAGCCAGAGGGTTGGTAAAGGTTCAATGGACCTTCTACGGTCTTGAGCATGCTACATGGGACTACGAAGAAAACACGTGGGAAGAGTACCAACACTTTTTTGACAATTTTGAAGAAGGTATAATGCAAGACTCCATTTTGGAAAGCTAGAGTTATGGAACCACATCTCAGAGTCCTAGTCAAATCCATTGGGGACCTTGATAAAAAAAATGGCTCATTCCTTGGGTTAAACTTGAGAAAAAAATGGTACATCCCTTGGGCCAACCCTGATAAATGAATGGTGCATTCCTTGGGTCAGCGAGGCGAGTTGAGGGGAATGAGAGATTTATGGTTAGAGCTACTACTGGAGCTGTTAAATTGCAGAATTTTATTTCTATGTTTTGTGATATATATATATATATATATATATATATATATATATATATATATGTCGGCATAGAGTTCACCGAGGACGTCACATAATTGTGGGGGAGGGGGAATGTAACATCCCCATTATAATCCCCAGTTTAATTAATGTTTATGTGGATAAAATATGTGGCTATGGCTAAGCGATGTAACATGCAAATTGTATTTCAATGTTTTAATAATAAAATGTGATGTCAGTTGTTAAAGGGGACATGGAAAAGAGATGGGGGTTGAATTGATTCATAAGAGGGGGAAGTGTCTAGGATAATGGCCAAGAGGGGGTCAAAGGGGGAAATACCCATGTATATTAATTTAACCAATTTTTCCTAAACTTGTGTATCATACACGAACCTTCCCATTTATGATTGCGTGTTACCAAAGCCAATCATTGAATATATGTAAGAGGGTCGGTGTGAGTGGTCACATCCCAAAGTTATTGGGCACATGGGGGTTGAGTACAATCATCTTGGGGAAGAGTGCAAGTCAATAAAGGCAATCAATAAGAGAGGAAATTTGTATGGGTTGGGACAATAATTTTTACATACATCAAGTTTTGTGCATGGAAAAAAAGGGGAGACCAAGAAAGAGATCTTGGAGCGGGTGCGACCATGGATGGAGAACTCTGGAGTGAATTGGAGCTGGAGAAATGAAGAGCCAGGTTTTTAGGTCTGAAGAGTGAACTCTTGTGTGAGTTGCACTAAAACAACAAGTGTTTGATGTTGGGTTGATGATAGTTTTCCTAGCAGCAAGTTCCCTTGAGTTCCCAGTTACCTGCGCCAGAGAGACCTTGATAAATGAATGACACGTTCCTTGGGTTAACCCTGATAAACAAATGGTGCATCCCTTGGGTTATCCCTGATAAATGAATGGTACATCCCTTGGGTTATCTCTGATAAATGAATGGTGCATTCCTTGGGTTGGGTAGGTCAGTAGGAAGAGAGTTGGTAGAGAAATTGGGATAGCTGTAGGAGAATATCAGTTGGGTTATGAATTTTATGAGCTGGGAGTGGACTGTGAGAGGCCACCCGCTTTTGTGGATCACTAGCCTTAGCTTGGGGGTGAGTGACTATTGAGATTTGGAACAATCAGTCTATGGTTGGGTGGAGCATTTGTCCCAAGCAACTGGTTGCACGATTCTTGTTTAAAGATAAGTGTTTTATCTTGTTGTTGGGTTATTTACATGTGTTATTGTTGTGCGTGAACTTTGCGTAAATGAGAGTGACTTACATGTTGCTGTAATAAATGGTTTAGTTTAATTTTATGTTGATTATTAACGTGATTTATATGCATCTTCTTATGTATATAGACAATAGCTAAATCTGTTTTAAATTTGTAGCTGTAAGCTACAATAAATAAACTAACAATAAAAATAATTACTTTAGTTAGAAGAATTTCATTTTCATGTGTATACTGCATCGTAATGTCCCTCGGTTGGGCCGGGGAACGATTACATTATGGTATCAGAGTCGTAATAATGAGATTTTTTATGTGGCATGGCTCAGCCTGAGTGTTGGGTATGTTACATCATGAATACTTGTCTTTTCTAGTAACAACCTCACAAGTAAATATTCCTTTTGTTCCATTGATAAGGAATTAAATTACAAATTTAGGACTTATTCATCTATGGGTTTTTTATTATGTAGTAACAATAACATTTCAGATATTGCATTTGAGCTAATAGAAAAAATCACTTGGTAACCATCCGAAGACATTACAGTTCTTTGGGTCGTTTTATAGAGTTTCCATCACATTGCAACGAATTTAGGAAAAGGATAGGTCGATAGGACAATTCCCTATGCAAGTCCACATTCATAAGTGGGAAAAATGTCACAAACATCCCTAAATCGTTGATATGCCACTTGGAGGATTTCATAAGCAATGTTCATGGTAAGCAGAGGTTCAAAGATGTATCTATCTCGATCAATGAGATGGTCTGAACTAGGATTTTGTGTAATGAGTTGAGTAGAGGTGATAGGTTTTCACTTTAGAGCCATGATTTCATTTAGTTTAAGGTTTTCACATTCCGTTTCCACTTTTAGAGAAACATACAAGAATATAATTGATTGTAAAAAAGTGGAGCAATTGTACCCATTTGTCTAGAACTTTGAAATTTCACTGCCAATTTTTGTTTCCCATGGCTCTCAACTATTAACATCATCCATAAGAAAATACAAATTAGCTTTAGATTTACCCATGCAATTGTTTATGTAATATGACCACCTTTTATTTGAGTTTGCATTGGAGCTGTATTAAAAATCACCCTTAACATTTGAACACTTGTCATTTTTTGATTTGGGATCATATGACTAAAATATGACACATTGATTGTCCTCACTTGTCAGTATTAACTACTATGTATTTACATTAATTTTGGTTGAATGGTTTGCAAAGGCAACAAGAGTAGTTTTGATATTGTGTTATTTACCTCTACAATAACTAGGAAACTACCACGTGGATTAGTGTGGCTTCCAATTTGTGGAGGCAATGAACTATTTTAACAACCTACACAGTAACACTCTGCAATCAACTAGAGTTGTTGATCTATATACTACCTTAGATATGAAAAACATCACATCAACTTAAATCCACTGCTTTATGAACTTTCAAACTATGCATGATTAATCAACCTTTTACCTTTTCGATCATTTGTTCGCCATTTGTTGCACTGTGATTGTTCAAGAATGATTTCGTTTGACTGTATTCAACAAATTTTTCCTCTCCTTATTCGTTCACAACTCTTCTTTAAATTTTTTAAAATATACATGGATTTTAGATATACCTTTTGATATTACTCGATAATATCTCCCTGAAATTCAACATTTGACATAGTCTTTTGGGCACAAGTGTTGATTGATTCTCTTTTTTTTGGAATGGTTACAACATCTAGCTCCATTAGGGGATGATGCTTCCCTATGAGGCATTAAGAACTGGATATTTAGTGCTTATTTCATTGGGCAATGGAGACTTCAACAAAAATGCGTGTCACGTGCGATTTAATTATAATTGTGTGTGATGACCTATCAATCAATTTTTCAACTTTCCAAAGGTCATGATAACTATTAATTAATTAATAAGCATTTAATGCCAATGATTATTGATATAATATGGATCTATCTTCGTATCACTTTAAAGAAAGGGTGAATATTTTTTCATAATGAGCCTTTAATCTAAAAACTCTTTAAAAGCTGATCATTTTATCATTTTCTCACATTATTTTTATCTTTTGACATACATTCACAATGTAGATTCAAGCAGGGAAAAAGATTAAATGCATCTTGGGATCGAGGTTCTTCCTGTTGTTGCATCTATTGTTGGAGCAGTATCACATTCACTGTGCATTGGGGAGTTTACCTGATGGTTTTTGTTGTATTTTGGGTTTCCTCTTCTGGGTATCTCAAGAGGTTGTTGGAACGACAACAAGTCTTTTTGATCATCATCGAGCATGATCTCTTATGCTCCTGTTCTCATTCTCTTCATCAATCTAATTAAAAAAGTGTGATAAAGTTATAGTGGTCCTCCCCCTCCTTAATTAAATGACAAAAGCGCGAGAAATGGTCGGTGCTCCTTCTCCTCTTTCCTAAAATTACCAACTCATGATAAAATGAAGCCAATCCTCCTACTCATCACTTTAATTACAAAAGTGTGAGAAAAATCCATTGGTAATTCTCCTCCCAAAAAAGTATAAATGCTAGGTCCACGGGGGAGGGCACTCTCCAAGATAAGTGAATGAATTCCAAGTGTGCAAGTCTTGTGATAAGAACATTCTCCAAAATAACCACCTTAACCATACACCGACAATAAAATATTCCAACAGAGTGCCCTAGGAAAGTGTGCTTCAACAACTTCTTTGACCAAGTAAAACAATAAAATACTTTAAGAGGAAGCTGACTTTGGTTGTCTAAGGTTGATTTTTTTTAACCATGGTTCATTATGGTCATTTCACATTGCGACATTATGGTTGAATTATGTTAACCATGGTTGTCTTTATTTGACCATGGTTTAGAAGTAGATCTGAAAAATTGGAAAATCAACAATTCTCGAAATAAACAAAAGTACATTAATATAGCCAAGCATCATGAACAAAGTGACATATCAAGCACCCCAAAACTCACACCTTCTTGGTAAACTGTTGTTGGACAGATGAAAAAATGCAAGTTCACATGCGGTAACACCTCCAAGATCACGTAATTGTTTGGTTCTGGAAACAATCCTTGAAACAATGGTCAAGTAATTATGAAATTGAGCAATTATTGAGTACCTCATCAAGTGGATGAACCTACCAGTGGAAGAGGTGACCTGGGAATATGAGTTTTTGTTAAATGATTAATATGGAGTTGACATGTGGCATTTAAAAAAATATTAATAACAAAACAAATATTTCAATGGCCTAGAAATATCTATGAGTTGCTTCTAAAAGCAACTTATCAATGGATATTAATCTTGATTATTACACATGGTTTATGGAGATCGCATGCCTAGAATACTGTGAATTTGGTAATCTTGATATGTGTTAGTCACCATTAAATTTTTGTTGTGTGAAATCAAAGGAAAGGGGCCGAATATGGCGAGGGAAGGCTAAATCTGGCAGGAGCGCTAAGCTAATCGGGTCCGAGAAATCATGGATCGTGAGTTTTCAAGATCAACGACCGAGAATAATTTCGGGGGGCGAAGCTGCGCGAGGTTTAATTTTGGAGAGCGGTCCCGAAATTTAAACCACGGTTTTCTCTTGGGGTTACGTGGCATCACCATGTGCATTTTAGGACAAAAAGCAAGTTGCCTCAAACCATTTTATCGTGCCCCCCAAAATTGAAAAAGTATAAAAGGACTTTTAGGACTTTATTTTATTTAGATTATTATTTTGAATGGTGGACTGTTAGAACCTTGGCGCAACCCCCGTATTTCACCTGCATCTCAATGATACACCAACTGCTTGCCATCTCCGCTCGTTTCTAGGTATTTTTCATCACAGCCATGGATCCCATCATAACCTGAGTAACAGAACAAGATCCCGTGGCAAACAAAGAAGCCCTAATTGGCCGAGACATAGATGTTTTTGATGTCAAAATCACTATTTCTCCTATTTTTGTGTCCATAAGCAACCTATCCGATAAAGTAGGAATATGTATACTGTTCCTTGAAAAAGTCCAGGCCACCATAGTCCCTTATGTTGTCGAAATCGCTTTCCTGTTTCCCAAATTTATAGGTTGGTGCGCTGAACAATATTCCCATGAAGAAAGAGTTGTTGTGAATAAACAAGGGTCTGAGGTCTTGTGTAGGGTAGAGAGTATGTCAATTAGAGAGTCCCTCGGTATACCAGATTCTTTTTCCATAATTTCTGGACCTTTCAATGAAGAGAAGCTGATTAGGGTATATAGAGAATGTCCATCAGAGCTCCGAGATCGGTTTTTACAGACAATTATCATACATGAACATTTTTTAGAAGGTTCGTCTTTGCCGATGAATGTAAATATAATGGTCATTGAAGTCCAATGGGTTTGCTCCCTATTGAGTCAAGTTTTAGGTCTAGACAGTAACAAATATGTGGTTGAAGTCATGCTCAGTTTCCTTTTGACCTTTTATAAGTTAGAGTCTGTTCTGTCAGTATGTATCAACTTTGATCAATTCCTAGCTGATAATATCCATAAACAACTAGTGAATTTTCACTCCCTAAGACATTTCAGATACTACACCTATCTGTTGAGAATTTTCTTGGAAACCAACAAGAGGGAATTTCCTGAAGCAACATTTGTGTCAACTGAGTGTAAAAGAATTACATTACTTCTCTTCATCAACAAAGTCATGTCCAGAGTTTATACTTTGATTTTCAATACCATCCTACCTAGAGTTTTGGATGACATGAGGAGCTATATAAAGCCAAATCTACAGAACATAGTCGAGGATTGGGTATTATTCATGCACTCAACAATAATCCGGGTTTATGGTTTCCATGAATCCCCTTACCTATTGCCTATTTTTTTGACTCCTAGAATCTTTGCCCTTGAATTTATCAGGCAGAGAGTTATATCTGAGACAAATCACTTCCTAAAGTTGCACAAAGCCTCCAACCTTAAGTTCCCTTTTATCATTGCCCCCTTCATTGTCAAGTCTAGATCATGTTTATCTCAAGTTCAAGCAAAGCTCAAAGAGTTTGGTTTTGCACAGTTACAGGGTAGAATTTATGATACACACCAAAACATATCCAAGAGAAGATTGATGAACATAACAACTTGAGGGTTTTGATAAGCTGGAAAATCTAGAAGTCTATGTTGATATGGAAGCAATCTTGCAACCTATCCAAACACAACAAGTGGAGGCAAACCTACAACAAAGTCAAACACAACAAGCCCCTCAGAAGTTGATAATCAAAGTTCCTAAGACAAGTGTTTACAACAAGAGAAGCAGTTCAGAGGCCGTGGACATCAGTGACCAACAAACTGCCCCAAAGAAGATGAAAATTACACAATTTGCACAGATTGTGGATTGAGAGGAGGAAGAGTCCAAAGACCAAGCTAATAAAGATATGGTGGAAAGTGGTACTATCACTATAGAGGTTGGAAAGGAAAGTAAACTCCAAAGTGAAGGCAACTCAAGAATTTTTAGTAGTAAGAAATACATTTTTAAAACATTCGAGTCAGCTTATTAGTCAAGAGAAGATTTGGCAAAATAATATGCTGAGAAGGGTAATACAGCTCTGGGTGAGATGAGGGATTTAGTCCCTGAGGTGGAAAAAATCTCTCAGCATAAATATTCTCTGAATCTTTGTTCATAGTTAGGGATGTTGAAAATAGGACCTTTAACATTGCAGTTGCAAATGAAGACAAAGTCTCTGAAATAAAGATAAAATATGATAACATAAGTGCTACAGACAAGGTCAAATTCTGCAAACACACTAGTGACATGTTGTATTTTGATTACTTGAGCTTAAGCTTAAAGAATTCAAAACTATCATCCTATGCAATGAAATTGGAAGGACAATTGAGGCAGAAAAAGACATCTAGTAGAGCTTGGCAGACTCAGGTCAAGAGGTTGGAAGCTGAAGCTCCCCAAGGATTGAAATATTCATTGGATGAGAAGGACAGATTAATTCAAAGTTTGAAAAAGAAATTGAAAATGTCTGCTACAGAGAATCCACAAACAACAAAATTGGTTTCTCTAGAATAGGAAAAGGAAACACTTCGTTAAGATACATTGGACTACAAGGCTAGGGTGTTGCAACTAGAATAAGAAAAGGTGAAATGGTCACAAGAGCAGACATAATTGCTAAACAAGGCTGTAGTTTCAGATCTTGCTGCAGAAGTTAGGTCCGACACTGAAGGACTTGTCTAGGCTATGTCACAAGTTAGCTTGAAAGAAGGAGAAATCAAAGGGCTGAAAGGAAGCATAGATAAACTGAAGTAGTAAATACAGGAAAAGGATGCAAGGATGGCTCAATTTCAAAAGGAGAATGAAGTCTTACAAGAAAGAATAAATAAATTGAATATGAGGTTAAGAGGCAAGGGTCTATCACAGGGGGCCAAGCATATCATATGGGAATCTATAGTTTCTAAAGCTACCAAGTTCAGAGAATATTTGAATTTTATTAATGATAAAGACAACATAGCCATCACAACCATAAGTAGGTGCACTGTTGTGAATGAAACTTTAGCAAAGAAGCCATCAAAATGGATCCATAACGCCATAAATCTACTCAACCTTGTTCCTACTGCAAACCTTCAGACTATTGGGGTTAAAGACATAACTACATTGATTATTTGGGCCAGGAGGGTTATTGCTAAACATAACCTGTTGAAATCAGTCCAAACTAAAGCAACACAGATGGAACATAGTGTACATGAGTTCAAAGATTTGTTGGAAGAATCGTTTACCAAGGGACTTCCACCATTTTGGGATGGAAAAAGAAAGTTGTATGATCAGGAAGAATACAATGCTCGTATGACTCAGTGTAGAATGGATCATTCTAAGTTTGAAACACTGGAAGAAAATCTGAAAGGAGCTACATTAATTGAGCATCTGATTACAGACTTTGAAATTCTGAATCAGTTCAAAGCAGTCAAGCTTGGACTACTAGTCATGTCATATGCTTCTTGCATTGACTTGGAAATTATGATAAAGGAAATGATAGATTATGATATTCCTTCTGACTTGCAATGGAAGGAAATAATCAGGTTGGGTAAGACAAAATGTAGTTTTCAAGGGCCCAGTAAATGATGTCCATGTATCACTAAAACTGACAGATCACATGGAAGACCAAAGCATAACAAGTGGTGAAGAAAGGGACTGAAAAGTCAGAGGAGCCATAATCCATATCAATAAACGTTTTCTTGCTGATCATTGTAATCAGTTTCAAATCTGAAACGTTTCATTATAATCATTGTAATTAGTTTCAAAATCGAAACGTTTCATTATAATCATTATAATCGGTTTCAAAACCGAAACGTTTCTTTATAATTGTTGAGCCTCTAAATTGACATCCCCACTACCCTATTATACTCCTCATTTATACCTTTTTGGCCTACCTAAGCTTGGATAAATGACAAAGAACACTACCATTAGCCATTGATGAGGTCATAAGRTAAMKTATAATTGAATTCATGCATTTTGTGGTTTATTGAGCTAGGAGACTAAATGTTTCATGTACTAATGTTTTAAATTGCCACGTGTAACCTTTGACCTCTAGATGAGTCCAACATTTATGTGTCAGCTCAGCCATCCAATACTTATGCGCCAGATTGTCACTATCTGAATCCGGTACTAAGTGCACCTTCCATTCAAATCCGGTACAGAACTATTCACTGTCGCGATCCGGTACCAATGGTCGCAGACTGTTCTAGTCCGGTACCCACCACTTGCGTACTGTTCGGATCCAGTACCATTTACCGAATCTCACCTGTCACGATCCAGTACCAATACAGGAAGAAAAATATACCAAGTTTAGCTCCAGATCGTGACCAAGATAATTGTTGGATGTTTGCTGAATCATCAAAGCTATAGCAAGGCTATATTAAGCCAGTTTGTTTTTTCTTCATCCTCATACACTTCGTGTCATGAGGATGAAGCTTAAAATATGTAACCAAATATGTAAATTTGGCAATTGACTAATCTGCTAAAGATTTCACCTCCTTGTGTTTCACGACTAAGACTGTTTAAATAGTCATGGCAAGGATGGTGGAGGTAGTAGAGAATTAGCATAACACAACATATGAAGCAACGTTACATATTGTAGACCATATTATGAGTTGAAGTTTAATAGAAGGATGTCATTTATCTCCATGTCTTGATTGTTTATGAATGAATGTGAGTTGAGTTGTTAGCATAGTTTGATTCTATGTTTTGAAGTTTGAGTAAGAGTAATGTGTGGATTGAAAGCAAGTTTACTGTAGACTCTAGTTGCTGACCTGTTGAAGCGGCAAGGGCCCACCACCCAACAAAGGTCATCATCCTTATAGATTAGTGTTAATAGTTGATTTCAATAGTATAGATGTTAGACTAGCTGAAGCTTTGATCCTTTTAGATGATAGCAGTATACTTCAGTTTAGAGTTTCGATTATATGATTGTTTAGATATCTTTACTTACTCTGTTTTGCATACGCTCTCTCTATTTTATGGATTTGATTTTGTTTCATGGATATAAATGTTGGCAGTAGTAGTCATACATATTTGAAGGAGAACTAGTGAAGTTCACAACAACACATTGTGAACCACAACATACTCATTATATTGACTATTGAACTACCCATGCTATGTCTCGATGATTGATGTGTGATTTCCCTTTCAGAAGTGTGATTGCATAGTTAACTTTCCGGGTCAGATAGCAGAGTTGATCTGTCAAAAGAACTCCATGTCATACTTGCATGTGCCGTAATGGAGTAGATAGCCTCTCTGTGAAAGACAACCAAAGTGTGTTTCATTTTGCTAGTTTGCTTTGTTTCCAACATGCATAATTTAGAATAGTTCTATACTCATGACATTAGAATTACCTTTCTTACTGGTGTCTTGTAAATCTGTTGATTATGAATCCCGGATTGATAATTAATGAGTGCATTATACTAATCATATAAGTAGCACAACAATAATCATTGTAATCAGTTTCAAACCGAAGGAACTCGGCCTATATAAATATTAGGAGTTCCAAATGTATTAGAGGTTGGAAGAAGTGCAAGGGAACAATTTTAGCTATTTGGAACTTGAATGTAATTTCCTGAAGCTGAATAGAATGCACATGCAGATGTCTTGAAATATCCACAAAAATATTCTAATGGTGGTGGTCTGAGATTTGTCTTCTTTCTTTGTATGTATTTCCCATGTTCTTGATTTCATTTTCACTGTCTTCCATTTAAATTGGATAGTTAAAGGCCCATAATTCATCTTGTGATGCTCTCATCTTAAGCAATTTAAATTGTGTTAAGTTCTTCCTAACTAAGTCATAATTCATTTTATTTAATGCTCTGATGCAATTATATGTTTTTCCTTTCTTCTTACACTCTGCAAATTACAATTTACAACTCAGATTCATCGCCTCACTTAGCCTTTATCCTCTGGAGAGTTCTACCCACCAGTTAGTGCTTCCATTCGTTTTTAGGAGTTTGAATCTATAGCCCTAAGTGTCCCTCCCCTTCCTTGCCAACGAAATTATAAAAAACCCTTCAAATCAACAAAACCTAGCCGGTGACTTGTTAAAGAAAACTCATCTATTAAAGACCAAGTGATAAGAGAGAGCCCTCTCTGAGTTGAGCAGGCTAGTACCCAGCTCTAAAGTGGTTTGTAGGTTACCTCTGTCATTTTTTTATCAGCCAAACAAATTTACAGAGTGGTAACATTTTGGCGCTATTGTCACGGATGAAACTGAAGATTTTCCCTGGGAGAAGAACAACTTAAAGCTTCAGATTTGATTCCTGAGGGTGACAATGAATCAAACACCTTATTAGCTGAAACTAAATTTACCTTGGAGACTCCATTATAAAGAGACCAGTAGCATAAAGTAGTTTGAGCAAGAAATCCTGGCTCCCAAGAGAATTCATACCAGAATAAATCCAGACCCATAAGCAATAATCCCTTTGTTTGATCCCGAGAAACTTGTACCCAAAAGAAAATAAAGGCCAATAAGCCTAGTTTTTTGTTTGGACATAAATCTATCTTTACCCAAAGATGGAGTAAAAATCATTGAAGACCTTGATTTTGATTTAAAATTTGGGCAAACTCTGTTCAAAACTAGATCTAAATCCAGTTTGAATGAAATCATCTTTGATGAGAAGAGGTTCCAAGGTTTAATTTCAACAGCCTCTATTAGACCTGTTGTGATTCCTACTCAAAACAATGAGCCACTTCAAGTTCTTCCTGCAACCATCACAACTAAGTTCCCCCCCCTTGTCCTACCTTCTCAGTTACATGATTTACCCTGGGACTATAATTAGAGGATGAAGTTGTATGACGTTGAAGGCAATGTGTCAGTCCAAAAACACTTAGACTGGTTCAATGATTTTGTGGATCTAGAAGAAGTATATTATGAAGATGCAAAAATGAGATTGTTTTCACAAAGTCTCGCAGGTAAAGTTAGAAAATAGTTTAGAGCTCTCCCAACAACAACTATCCCATATTTTGCAGCCTTTGAAACAAGTTTTCTTGCAAAGTGGGGTGAAAATAATAACCCCCTTTAGTTGCCAACCCAATACAACAACATGAGAAGGTCACCTGATGAAACAATACAAGAGTTTTCAGCTAGATTTATGAAAGGTTACAACTCAATTCCTACTGAAGTAAAACCTCCTCCTAGAGCTGCACAACTTAGATATGCTGATTCCTTTGACAATGAATTTGCTTTGTTGTTGAGAGAAAGAAGATCCAATTCATTAGATGATATGATGAGTGATGCAATAGAAGTTGAAGTAAATCTAATGGCTTCCGAAAAGATCAAATATAATTATGACAGAGACATAAACAAGGTTCAAGATAAGGCACAACCTTCAACTTCACAGTCATCAAAAGAGAGATTTGAGTTGATGATGAAAACTATGGAGAAACTCATGGAAAGGGTGTCCTTAGATAATAAGCCTAACACTAGAGAGCAGGATGATTGTCCACCCAGAAATCAAAGGAGACCAACAGTTCCACAAATCAGACAAAGAGACTAGAGGAACCAAGGTGATCAACAAATAAGACCTCATTTTCAAAACAATTATGTGAATGAAAATTTTGATGAAACTTTTGAAGACAATATGCATTGCTGTGATGGTGATGAAACAAATGTGTTTTTAACTAAAGAAGAACATGATCATTTCATGGATGCAAATTATATATTCATGCAGGATAATGATGAAAGGTTATCATTGGAAAAGGAAGACTATCAGAAAGGATTGCAGAATGCCATCATGCAATTCCATAAACAATATAATCTTTAAAGCAAAAAGGTGCGTGCAAATCCTCCAAAGGGAAATCCTACCAAGGAATATAAAAATAATACACCTTCTTCGAGTCAGCCTAAGAAGGACTCTATTGCAAAGGATATTGTGGAGAAAGCAAAGCAGAAGGAAGAACCTCCAAACAAAGTACCTACAGGGAGAAATGAGACAGTCATCAAAGAGGTAGAAAAAACCTCATCATCCTTTAACTTTGAAAGTGAGATGGCCAAAATTAAAATCTCTGTTCCATTCAATGAGTTGATAAAGAATAGTGAATATATAAATCAAATCATTAAGATGCTCAAGATTGAAGAAACTTATGATACTTTAAATATACAAGATGATCATCCTTCCATCTTGTTTGGCCCACGTGTAGAGGAGAGTGGTGATTCTGATGAGGTCCCTCCTTTCTATGTTAGTATGAAGATTCATGATATGGATTTGCATAATGCTATGTTGGATTTAGGAGCATCCAATAATATGATGCCCAAGGTGGTCATGGACCAATTGGGTCTGGACATTACAAGGCCTTACAAGGATCGTTTCTCCTTTGATTCAAGAAAGGTGAAGTGCTTGGGCCTGATCAAAGATCTGGTAGTATCTTTGTCTCAAATTCCAGCAAAAAATATGGTCACAGATGTGGTGGTTGTTGATATTCCTCCTAAATTTGGCATGCTGTTATCTAGATCATGGGTGACAAAGCTAAAAGGGACTTTGCAAATGGATATGTCATATGCCACTATCCCTGTTTTTGGCCAAGATAGGAGGTTGTACAGGGAAGCATTGCTCAAGTAAATGGTCAGTAACAAAGCCCAACCAAACAACCATCCCATTTATTCTGTGGAAACTAAGATTTTCTCTTCCATTTTCTTTAATGATTTGAGTTTTGAAGAGGAAGTGCCAAAGACTGATATGACTGTCAAAGAAAAACCAGATCAACAAAACAATGAAGAAACTGAAATGTGGAATATGAGCTTTGATGGAGCTATCAACAGAGAAGGAGCAGGGGCTGGTGTGTGGATTAAACCCCTCAAATTAGGTACAAAACTTTTTTCTTACAAGCTTGCTTTTAATTGCACAAATAACATGGCTGAATATGAGGCATTAGTGTTGGGATTGAAGAGTTTGAAAGAAATGGGTGCTAGGAGGATAATTGTACATGGATATTCTGAGCTGATTATAAGTCAAATAAAGGGTATATATCAAGCAAAGCATCCTAGATTAAGAGCATATATGAATATAGTTATTGATCTTCTTAAAGAATTTTCAGAATATAATCTTTCAGTGATTCCAAGGGGGCAGAATCAGATCGCTGATGCCCTGGCTACTTCAACCTTAGTTTTCAAAATTCCAATTTTTCCTAACAGAAGATATGAGATTAAGGTCAAGCACATGCCAATAGTACGTGATAACATTAAGTACTGGAAAGTTTTCGAAGATGACAAACAAGTAGAAAGTTTCCTTAAGATGGATGGTGAATTTGCAAATTTTAATATTGATGAGGAATATTGTTGTGAAGAAGAATATGCAGTTGTTAGAAAAACAGGACCGTGGAGCAATAAAACAAATGCAGAAACAAAACATAGAAGACACACAATACAAGAGAGACACAAATTTACGTGGTTCACCCAGTGTGGGCTACGTCCA